>JAPVCE010000032.1:164585-304834 GCA_029606265.1 Paecilomyces dactylethromorphus | reverse complement strand
AAAAAAAAAAAAAAAAAAAAAAAAAGAGGGGGACAGAGAGGGTAAATTTATTTCTTACCGTCTTTCACGGGGAACAATTCAACGTCCAATTGAGCAGAAGCCATACCGCGTAGAATCCAGTTAGAATCCGTTTCAGCACACTCAAAATTGTGATTATGTCAATGAAAGATGTGAATAAATCCACTGTTGTGCTGATGATAAGGAGAGAATGAGAAATGGCTATTAATTATGTGGCAATTAAGTGGAAATACTGGCTACCAGATCAACAAATAAAGTATTTTGAAATTCATCTAGTTATTGGTCACTCATATGGAGCCTGAAGAACTACTCGTGTTGTATATGGCTATATGAGCCGAACATGTGCTGATGTGAGACAATAGATTAAGGAATCCTCCTGGGGTCAATCTTCCTACGTTATCAGTGAGCCTGCGGGGCTAGCACAGGCTAGGACGGATTAGTTGAATACCCCGGATGTCCATAGTTATGGGAGCGGCATTAGCTTCATGATTTACGCTATGGTCTTTCTCCCTTAGGAAGGTGGACGCGCCGACTTTGGCATTAAATTTATTCCCAAATGCGCACCTCCCTGTCGTTTCAGGTATATCAATTTCGTGGATTCATGCCTTTAACTCTACTGTAGTCGGTGACCCCCACTCGCCCAGATACACACATCCGATATGGTTGCGCCACCTGAGTTCACAACCTGGAACTCTTAATGAATTCACTCTCCTCATTGGGCTGATACTACCGCTGAAGAGATAACTACTTAGTTATTTATCCGTATTCGAAGTTCGAATAGTATATAAATAGGATGTTCCGACCAAGGATTGTTTGTAATGAAATTCACTCCTACAATCTTACTAAATTCTGTGTTAAATTATATATCGACAGTACAGATGGCAGGTCACCAAACTGAAGAGAGGCCCGTTTCTCAAGGAGACGTCAATCTTCCTCCTGGTACCTTTCAGCTTTTTTCAGGTAAGCGTCTATTTCCTCTTCGGTTTATGCCAACTAATCCGCTTATAGATGATCTCTATGAAACTGAGGGGAGACGGGCGGTGATACTCTCTCCAATCCCATCAAATGATCCAAACGAGCCATTGGTTAGTTTCATTGTCACCATACACTTTGGCATAACAATATTGATAGAAACTAGAATTGGAGTCCTGTCCGCAAAATTGTCAACTTCACCCTTGTGCTTGCGGTAACTTGTTTGATATTCACTGCGTGTGTAGAAGTGGTCTACTAATTATTGAGAACTAAGAACTAATACACCCATGTGATAAGGCTTACTATACAGACTATCTTCTGGCAGCAAATGACAGATGATATGGGGGTAACCTATACCCAGCTAAACAATGCCACGTCGGTTAACTACGTCGGCCTAGCAATGGGCTGCGTGCTCTTCATTCCCTTTGCGAACAAATATGGTCGGCGACCAGTATACTTGGCATCCACCGCTGTTATGATGGCGACATCTTTCTGGAGTGGAGAGATGACAAGCTTGGCTGAACTTTACATTACCAATTTGCTCCAGGGATTAGCAGGAGCGACTAATGAGGCTATTGTGCAAATTACGGTTCGTTAAATGAAGTCCTTTGGGAGAGATTCTTCATTAACGCTACGAATAAGATTAGTGACCTTTTCTTCGTTCACCACCGAGGAGCAATGAATGCATTGTACATGAGTATGGTTATGAGCGGGGTAGCTTCTATTCTTACCTATCCTTTAAGGAGACATGCATCCAAAATACTGACCACGAGCGCAGTCCTTCCTTACTCCTATGGCCGCCGGGGCACAGGCTACCAGTGAAAGATGGAGATGGTCATACCGCACACTTGGTATTGTCAATACGATAATCTTCATACTTTTCATATTCTTCTATGAAGAAACGAAATACAACAGAGTAATCGAAGGTTTAGGGGTACCAGACGAAATTTTAGAAAGCAGAGAAGAGATTCAACCTGATAGCCTGAAAAAAGATTGCAAACCTGGCTCTAAGGCTCCAGTCAGCGCACACGAGCCTAGCACACAAGGCCATGAACTCGATCACAGTATTGCAATGAAGAGTTGGAGGGAAAGGCTATCATTAGTAACTTATACTTCAGGACCTATTTGGCCGTTCTATTATCGACCATTTGAGGCTCTTCTCATATTTCCAGCTGTTCTTTTTACGGCCCTTCAATATGGGGCTAGTATTGCTTGGTTGACGATTACAGTTAACGTTTTATCACTTGTTTTCCCATTGCCTCCATATAACTTTTCATCAGCGCAAGTTGGTTACATGAGTGTTGGGCCATTCATCGGAAATCTCATCGGTGTTATATATGGTGGTTTTCTAGGGGACAGGTCGGTTTTATATTTCTCCCGGCGAAACAAAGGATACTACGAGCCAGAGATGCGTTTATACATTCTTCCTTTGCCAGTTCTAGCTATGTGTGGTGGGTTGATTATGTTTGGTGTTACCGTTTCAAAGGTAAGTAGTGATGTTTAATTACAAGCGTATTAGACTAATAAGGTTATTTTACAATAGGGAATGCATTGGATCTTACCAAGTGTTGCCGGTGCAATCTTTGCGTTCGGCCTAGGAAGTATCAGCGATGCTTCATTGACTTTTGTCATCGATAGTTACAGAGATGTAAGTTCATAATAAATATATCCTCCCCATCAAACTTTGCTTAGATTCTATCTCCCTGCAGATTACTGGAGATTCCTTCACTAGCATTGCCTTCGTCCGAAACGCCATCAGTGTCGGCATTCCATTCGCAATTACTCCATGGATGCAGCGAAATGGGCTATCAAACATGTTTATTGCATGTGGATTTATAAGCCTAGCTATTGGTAGCATGTTTATTCCTATGATAATTTACGGTAAAAAGATTAGAGCACGCTTGGCAAATCGGTATCAAAGGTTTTCTGCAAAACAATGGATTTAGGGGATGGGGTGTTCTACTTTCGGAATGTACATTGTCTTCGAGCCATACCTAGCCAGAATTTTCAAACAAAGGGCCCTGGCACATCCGGAGATACAATATTTCAGTTAATCAAGGAAGCTGCTGCAAACAGCAATTTGACAAGTCACTTGTGCAGGCAGGCTTCAGGTACAGTCAATTTTGGATGCTGAGCCTTTCCAGGAATTAAGATTTTTTTTGGTAAGGTTTCTGTTATGAACATACTTGCAGTGAACAGTTCGTACTTTTTTCACCTTTCTTTTCTAAGTATTCAGATCTCTTCTGGCGCGTTTACCAAACTTACTAATGTCTAGTCTCTATCATTTGCATTTAGCTCTTAAGTCCTACTTAAAATACCAAGATTCTCAGCATAGGAGAACTGAAGATATCTAGAGAAACAGAATAAGGAAAGAAAAAGCAAATGAGTTCTGGGTACTATCAGTACAGTGACTTCAAATTATAAATGAGACAATTCATCCCTGGCTTTGGAGCTGGTCATCCTTTCACCCACAGCGGCTCGTTCAAGAACTGATTCTTTGACTCTCTTTGTACTCACAAGCATATCTTCCGGAAACCAGGAGAGATCATTAGATCTTACCGGGAACACATGCCCATCGTGAGATAATAACATAAGTCCCAGAGCCTTCCCACAAAGCCATGCATTTACCATTCCCTCACCCGAGAATGCAGCACATACCCACTCCGCCCCTTTCTTCTCCTTTATATTTCCATCAACTCCCCTGTTCGTCAGGGACTGGGGCAGTCGTCCCACCCAGGGAAGGCCATCTGCGCTGAAGCCCATGCTTCCGGTCCACATCTTCTTCACAGAAGGGCCAGAAACAGGACCCCAATTCTCCCTGCCAAAAATCGAACTTAATGCTCCTGAAAGGTGAATATCTGCATATAAGCTCAAATCCGAGTCTGTCGATATCCCCAGGTCGGAAATCCCACTATTCTCCCCCTGTGAAAACCCCCCGCCAAACATCATCTCACCATTGGAGAGTTTATCATTAGGTAACTGAGTCAGATAGTCAAATCCTTTTTGATAGTTGAAGATCCAAGAGTGTTCATTTCCTTGGGAGGGAAATTTTTGACCAGGGTTTTGAGCGGACATCTGGCCACGGATGGCGTAGATGCACCCTCTTAGTCCAGGAACGAGATGGCCAACATGTGCATTGGTACAATGAATCACATGTCGAGAGTTAACGACACCTCGCGGTGTCGTTATGGAATAGCACCGGTCAAGGTCGCTGTTATGTTCGGTTATCCGGATTTCAGTAACAGGTGTGTTTGTCTCTATCAGAAAATCATGGCAGAATCTTTCTTGAAGTCGATCAAAGATACCCGTGATAAACCTATACGGCCAGAGAGCTCCAGCAGGGCCTGTAATAACACCACGTGCATGCGGAAGGCGGAAATCCTATCCATAAAATTAAAATTAAGCAAAGGGCTTCCGGTACATATAACGTTAAACTCACTTTTGGTATATTTTCCCCTTCAAAACTCCTCCATTCAACTGAGTCTTGTGGCATACAGAGTTTGAAGCGCTCAATAGATTTCTTGCCCTCCATCCAAGTTTCCTGGTCAAAATAAGCGCTGAGAAACCGAACCCTCCGAGCCTGTACAGATTCTGTCAGTCCGTACTCCTCGGCCACCTTGAGAAGTTCATTCAAGTGTGACAATTTAAACTTCATTATCTTCTTTGCTTCTTCAAGTCCAAATTCCTCTTCAAGGCTGGAGAACTCCTCGGCAGTCTCGAGAATGTGTCCTCCATTGCGGCCTGTAGCGCCACTACAGATGTCGCGAGCTTCGAGAATCACAATTGCTGGAGTAGATCGGTCATTAGCCTTCAATTGGCCAGATTCTAGAATTGTCTTCGCAACAGATGCTGCGGTAATCCCTGATCCTATGATCACAACGTCGGCCTTGGTAGGGAGAGAAGGAGATTGTATTTTCGCAAGTCTTGAATGTGGCTCTTGTAGCCAAAAGGATGAGGTGGTCTGCTTAGTATCAGGTACTCCAGGATCCGCAAAAGCACGGTCTAGAGCTTTTTCACGTTCTCGAAGTGGGATTGCTGTACTAGAAAGTAGAGCTCGAACGAAAGCCATAACGAATAAATTATACGGCCAATCTACCTGATACAAGTAAGGTAATGAAACCTAAAACAAATAAATAAATAAAACTATAAAACTTTCTAATCTCTTCTACCATAGTATATGTACGCTTCCTTCTCAGCTGCGGGAGCCGTACAATGGGACCACTCGGGAGAAATCAATCCTGTATGATCGGACCACCTTAGATCACCTTAACTCGGCGAAATTGACAAATTAGCACGTTGATAGGATGATAAGACGTGACATGCTGAGGGTATCTTCTATCAACTCGTCTCCCGGATTACGGATCGATTCAGGTGTAATGGAATTTTAAGTTTCATAGTTACAAAGATAATGGTCGAACTGCTCTTTCCGGAATGTCCATGCGTGGGATTGTACTATGTATCTTTGAAATGCAGGGTACATGGTCATCTGAAGATCTGTTAGCTTGATGTAGAGGTTAAACTATATGTTCTGGCCCAATACTTGGACGGTCTGGAGCGGCTAGACGACCCAAAATGACAAGTCCATGCGATTGCTACTCAGACTAGCATAATAAACATCAATATCGCTGACAAAATTACATACACATATCAGTCAGTTCTAGCACAAATTGTGTCGTGAACCAAGGCAAGCCAAAGCACATCTTGAGATCATATCCCTAATAGGCAGCTGGACGCACCTCATTACGCTAGTCTCTGCTCGGGAAGCATCTTCCCACCCCCAATCTAAATTAGGGACGCTAGTTGCCCCAGAAGGAAGATAACAAGAATCAAATGCCGTGATCTTCATAGATGAAAACTGTATAAAGAAAACTTCGAACTGTCGTTTTTAGTCACCAGCACCATATCTTATCATAATGGGAGATACAGTTATCACGGAGTCACCGGCGAACGCAGAACTTGCCGACAGCAAACTCGAGGCTGGCTGGCGCGAAATTGTCGCGCAAAAAAGAACGCTGCTGCAAAATCAGATCCCCGCAGAGTGGAGGTTGAGCGATACTCTGCTGGAGTCGTTGCCAGTTTCTTCGCCTAAAGGCATTCGCCTTATCAACGAGGATGTGCCTCGTCGAAGTGGAATACTGTCCGACGTCGAGTTGGAAATCACTGAGAATTACTCAGCAAGCCAGCTTCTACAGAAGCTTGCAAGCAGAGAATATACTTCATTGGCTGTTACCACTGCGTTTTGTAAGCGAGCAGCTATTGCACAGCAACTGGTGAGCAATAGTCAAAATTATAAACACTCGATAAGTAGATGGCGTCTCTGATGAGTTAAATAGACATCATGTTTAACCGAACACTTCTTTACCCGTGCACTCGACAGAGCAAGGTACCTGGATGATTATTTGGAACGAGAAGGGAAACTACTTGGGCCTCTCCACGGTCTCCCTATCAGCCTCAAAGATAGTTTCTGTCTGGAAGGGATTCAGACTACAGTTGGCTATGTAGCCTTTCTTAAAGACCCCCCGGCGAAGTCCAATTCAGCGTTAGTCAATATGCTATTAGATCTTGGTGCCGTACTTTACGTTAAGACAAATATTCCGCAAACGATGATGGTAAGATTCAATGGATTCCTCAATGGTAATAATAACTAACTTATATATGCAGACCGCTGACTCAGAAAATAATATTTTCGGTCGCACTCTGAATCCCCATAATACGAACTTGACAGCCGGAGGATCTACCGGTGGTGAAGGTGCTCTAGTTGCACTCCGAGGGTCAATCCTCGGTGTCGGTTCAGACGTTGCTGGATCCATTCGTATTCCGGCACTCTGTTGCGGTATTTATGGGTTCAAACCTACTGCTGATCGAATCCCCTTCGGTGGTCAGAAAAATGGCGTCATAGAGGGCCTACCAGGTCTGGGGCCATCAGCAGGGCCATTAAGCCACAATTTGGATGATATAGAGCTCTTTCTGTCAACTATTCTTGATGCTCAGCCCTGGAAATATGATGTTACGGCTATTTCGGCTCCTTGGAACAAACGACTACTCCCCGCGAATACACAGTCATCCCGATTGACTATCGGTGTTCTAGCTGAAGATAAGAATTTCCCGCTTCATCCACCAATCCGTCGAACGTTGGATTCTGCCATCGCAGCCTTGGAGAAAAAAGGACATCGTATTGTGCAGTTGGAGAATACTCCAGCTCTCGATATTGCCTATGGTAATCGTCTTGCGTTTCAGTACTTCATCTATGGCCCGCGTGTCAATTACATCGCAGCCGGTGGAGAGCCACCGATCACTTCTGTGGCCCATGCATATTCACCAATGTTCACGGGCTCTCTGCCAGTATCCAATGAATTGGATTTGTACCACAAGATAACCGGATTGCATGCTGCTCGAAAGGCCTACAGCGATGCTTGGCGGAAAGCCTGGGTAGAGAATAGCCTAGATGTTATTCTAGCACCGGCTTCGCAAAACACCGCTGTGCCTCACGATACCTACGGTTGGCCGCCGTACACGCTACTGTGGAACCTTCTGGATGTATGTCAATATTATCTACTTATATCTCTCTACCGCTCCATAACCCATGCTGACTGATCTCGATAGTACCCCGCCTGCGTCATCCCGTACGGTCAATCTTCGAAAGAACTTGATCCTGAACCAATGGTGTTGACTGACGGAGTTCAACCGAGTTGTAAGCTCAACTATCTACATTTTGTTTATGTATATCGCTAACTCAGAATAGACGATCCTGATGCCACCGATGGAGCTCCGTGCGCAGTTCAAGTAATCGCACCTAAATTTCAGGACGAGAAATGTCTGTTTGCGTCGAGGATTATCGATCGCGATATTCAATGAGGATGACTGGGTACTCCTTCGTGAATGGTAAATCACTTATCAAAAATGATGTATATAAATTTTATAAAAATACTAGCCTAGCATATTTTGTTACCAGAGAAGTGCTTATAGTTATCGAATATGGGCCCTTCCCCGATTGTGTACACAGTCGTGTACCTAGGTCTGTTTATCTTTCTATCGACATAACGTCGCCAATACACGATTCAACTCATGCATCCTGCAAAATAAAATATATATATATTTGACAAAATCCTCGACCCTACATTCCCATTTATAAATTCATTCGGACTCTTCTGCCCTCATAAATCAATACAACTCGTTACATCTCCAGCCATTCAGGTGCTATAGTCTAGTGTTAGATCAAATAATTACTCCTCCAAGAAATTCCTTTTTGTGCCTACTTTCTTTGGTTCTTATTCGGGGCTTCTCTTCTATTTGCCTAGTGCCATTTCAACGGGGTTGATGAACACATGGCTTGGCATATGGCTGTCCTTTTTTTTGGTTTCTTTCTTATATTAAATGAAACTATTAGCATCAGCGGGGCTGGCATAGATAATTTTTTTGTTTCTTTCCGCCTGACTGAGGCTGATAATGTACCTACGTTACAGTAACTTCGAGAAAATGTCTTCAAAGACCTTGATTGGCTTATCCTGAAAAAAAAATTATCACAAGATCACACCATGGCGTTTGACATGACTTCTTTAAGTATTTTATGACCTTCCTCGAGCTTTGAAAGTCGGCTTGTCAGGAATTCTCTTTGCCTCCTACCAGCCACTGGTTCTGATGCAAGAGCGCAGACCTCCGAGTCCGACAGCTTTGCAACGGTCAACGGGCAGAATATATTCTCAAGGTCCTGAATAATGTGTCGCTCAACTGCCTGAGTTGTAACATTTGCAATAAATATTTTTTGGTAGACCTGCGATCAAGAACTTTGGTAAGCTAAATCCCAAGGCTAAAAGCAAGGTTCCTACCTTATAAATTGCTAGAAGGCAGTCAAGAACCTCAATGGAACTATAGTTGTCCATGTCAGAATCACTATGATCTGAATAGAGTTTCAAAACATGATCCACATCAATGGATGCAAATGTACGGTCCCCATCCATAGATGAAAATGCAAAATCCGCGACCTTTTTTTCTTGTGTTGCTTTTTTAAGACATTCACCCAACCTGGCCTTTTGTCTTTCAGACCGGCGCTTCTTGATGGTTTCGGTGTAATAATGATTATAATTGATCACGTAGCTTTTGTTATCTTTTGAAATTTTCTCAAGCTCGTCCATCGCGTTTCTATGCCTTTCCTTTATCCTTTCCAGGATTCTAGGCCATATACGTGCGTACATGTCCAATGGTGCTTTGTCTTTAAGAGCAATCTGTAGAAATCGACTACAAACATCTGACACCTGATTTATATGTGCCTCAGCGAAGAGATTCCACTTGGAAGACTGCTCCCAAAATAACTCTGCGATCACAAGAGGGTTGAAATTTCCCAATAGTTCGCGCCCCCGTGCTCTGGTAACAACGCCCTTCACCCAATTGACCGCATTTTGATGTGAGATCCATTGAGACTGCCTGATATGCAAAAATACCTGATAGGCGTGAGTGTTGCTGGTATCTGCTGGTCGTTGTTCCTTAGCACCTTTGGGAGGCTCTTTCTCGTTATCGAGATCCGTCACTTGTTTCGCCACATTAACGCTCGAAGCACTTTGACCCATTCCTTGAATTTGAAACTTGTGGCCGCGCGCACGCATTTCTTCAGCGAACTTTTGATTCATGAGCTGAACTGCAGCACGAAGACGGCGAATTGGAGTCGAATGTGGATTTGAGAGCGACTTGGTATCAGGCCTGAAGTAATCTCCCTCATAATGACCATTAACTGCCGCTTTGCAGACCTCATAAAAGCTCAACGCCAACTGGGAGAGAAATATTCTGCACTCTTCTGGCGTAGTCCTTGCTGTACCCATGACACCCAGTTCCCGTTTTGCATCATGTAAAGCAACACCCAGGTCTTCTTGAAGCCGAGGGAGTTCTTGCTG
Source organism: Paecilomyces dactylethromorphus (assembly GCA_029606265.1). NCBI lineage: Eukaryota > Fungi > Ascomycota > Eurotiomycetes > Eurotiales > Thermoascaceae > Paecilomyces > Paecilomyces dactylethromorphus. Next base: position 294,959 of record JAPVCE010000032.1, on the reverse strand, counting down.
GACATGAGTAAAAAGCAGCCTGCTGAGGCGGCTTATTAAACTGCCAATTCCTACATTCTCCGGAGAAAGGCTGCCGAATACTGATTTCCGAAAAAAACGCGATTCAGACAGATTTCGTTCCTGAATCGATGACTGAGCCTCTTCAAAGCTCCGGTTTTTCAGAACATGCCACCCCAACGTAAAGAAAATATCTTCGTTCTTGGCTAGCTGAAGAAATGCAGCTTCCGTGTCAGAACCTGGAGGAAGGCGATCCGGTTTTGTAATTATTCCCAGCGTGCGTTCGCCCTTTGGGTCGAATTGGCGGACTTTGTTGAGGATTGGTTGATTGGCATAGTCATTAGTCGCTGAAACTACCGCCAGACAGATCGTTCGCGGTTGCGATATATATGATTCTGTGATTTCAACAGTCATATCTACGTCTGCCTGGGAGGCGTCCTTTGTCTTTGCCTGTATGATCCCGGGCAGGTCCACGACAGTAAGTTGTGGTCGGTCTGGACCTTCGATCTCGACACTGAGCACATCACGAGCAAAGGCTTTCCGATTATTGCTACCCTCTCTGGAGCTTTCAATTCCCATCAATTCTCTTGCCTTTTCCATGACGCTAGGAAGCTGTTCAAAGCTAGTGATGGTCTCCCGAAACTCTTTGATAGCTTTTTGATCATCCACAGAACGAAGAGGGTCGGGAATCACTTTGATTTGGAGTGAGTGTGATGCACCGCGTCTCAGAATGATCTCTGTTGGATACCTTGTACACAAGTTGTCTTTCCTTGGAAAAGGGACTCCCGTTAGCGCCTCAAGCACTGAGCTTTTACCAGCTGACTGGTCTCCACAAACAACCAGCTGTGGTAAAGAAAGCACACTGTCTAGCCCGCATTTGCGTAACTGAGATACAATATCTAGAACACGTCGTTGTTCATGTGTTTCCAAACCTTCTAAAGCTTCTGTATCCAAATGTCCCTCTGAGCCACTCATGGATTTATCTTCCAAACATGCCAAGTTAGCGGTTTCTCCGGATTGAATTGCGCGATATCGCGTTAGTTGGTGGGAACGCTCACTGGCTTGAAGGACATTACTGTCCAGTTTTTCTATAGAGCCCATCTTTAGGTTTGGGACTCGAAAACTTGCAAGCCTACACCTGTGGTACTCAATACTCGGAAAGTGTACACTGTACCATGAGTTTAGAGACGAATTCTGGTTTTAATAGCACTCACATTTATCGTCCCATTTCCTTTGTCTGCATCGTAACGTTACAGACATTCTCCAAGAATGAGAGTATCCAGACAAGGACCCTTGAGGCAAACATCCATACATTTCTACTCCTCTCGTTCTCCTACGGTATTCGTTAAAATCCTGGAACTGTACGCTTGCTGACAGGGGTTAGAGTCCTTGGCTCCTTGATCACATAGTTATCGCTTAGAATGATGTATTGGAATGTTTTAAGGGCTCTGTCCCTGAAGAGACAATGCTTCATTTGAGCTATAAAGCTCTACTTATCGATGCCGATCCATTCGTGACCCAAAAGTCAATGAAGGCGGCAAGGATTTGCATCAATTATTTGCAATGCAGCTCGTTTACCATCTGGTGGAATGTGCATAATGCCGATGAGATCTAGAATCCTACCGGGAATGCTGGGTCAAACTCTACATTTTCCATGTTGTTAAAAATAGCTCTACAGTCTCGGCGGTCAAACAAAAAGAAAAAGAAAAAAGAAAGAGAGAAAAGTGATTATACATATTCCCAAAATTGAAAACTTATTTTCAGGCAAAGGTTAGATATGTTTCAATCACTTTGGTTAAAAAGGAAGCCACAAATGGTGGGACAAAGGATTGCCGGCATCGGTTGGTGGTGCTCGTCGGCCCCAAACGGAGCACACCAGCGCCTGTTACTGCAATCAACAACACAATCCAGTGCTCTTCATATTACGAGCCTAGTATGTCGATTAGGTATAATTTTGAGGAAGTACTTCTCAAGAGATATGCAATTCTGGTAAATCATGCCTCGCTTGCGCTCAGAACATAATCCAGGCAAATTATAGAGGCAGCGGATAGCATTCAGATCCATTCCGCTTGTCATATACAATGTCACTTCATCTTGGGAGTAGAAGACTCATGGCATTAACTCTATATTAACTGATTATCGACAATGCAGAAGTGGTTCGAATCGATGTATGTTTATATGAGACGTTGGATCCTGTGGACTCTTTTAGATTTAGATTATACTTTCCCCAGTCCAACTATCCTCTTCTGAATCACGCATCTATGGCCAATCAGCTATGGGAAGCTGCCGTCGCTGACGCTTCCCATCGTCCAGCTGCCTGTGCAAGATGGAAACAAAGAATTGAAGGTTCAACGGCCGTCACTCCCCTCCCCTCGGTCGGCTGGCATCCTCACCTTCCGGGGCCCCTCCAGGTGCATTGCCTAATTCCCTGATTCAAAAGTACCGGGCCCTTCCCCGATTAGGCACGCTTTACCCTTCGGACCTTGAGACATCGCGAGTTCAAAAGCGAGCCACTAGACCATACGAAAGCACGTGTGCATGTGCTATTGGCGTATTCTAATATTTACTGATAACCGGCGTTACACAAACTAATTTAAATATCTACCAGATTGGTTGACGCGCTATCCATGCCATACGCGTTTACGCAAAATCAAACCAGGCTAGTAGTGACTCCAAAGGCCCTGATTATAATGTATAATAAACGTAAAACTCAAATAGACATGTTCAATGACCTAATCCGACTTCTTTCTCCGTAAATACGTAATTTCTGGATTGATTACTGTCTTGGCCATATATTGTGTCCGCATACCATTTTCTCTTACCCTCAACCCTTTAAAAAAAATGCCTCGAAACACTAAAATTATCTTTCGTGGTTGGCGCGTCGAAGACGATTACTCAAGGGCCTTTTATCGAGAAGGTGAAGGCATCTCTGCTGAATCAGATCGTTGGGTCCCACTCAACCCACGCAATCTATACGAACAAAAAAAGCTGCTCAGCGAAGTCAAGTCACACCTCGACTGGCAGAATGATTCACCTACCCCATTTATTTCCGTTTATACCGACTACGATCACGCGAGAGCCGAGGCGGAACGGCGGGCACGAGAGAGATCCAATGTTGTGATCTACGAGTTGGTCATATCTGCACAAGATGTTGAGGAATACGGGCCGATTCACTTTCGCAAAGTGACAAAATTGATGGAAGAGACGCTTCAGTCGCAGATTCCAGGATATGTTGGTGGGAATGCTGAGGACGAGTTTATATTTCTCCACCATATTCCAGAGGAAGTAATTGAGGGCGAGGAGCACTTTGAGTAGGAAACTAGACCATGCGAACTAGTTCCCGCTGGAGGAAGGTCTATCTTTCTTAGTTACTTAGTGCCAATTCAACCCGGGTTGATGAACATATGGCTTGGCATAGTGCTGTCCTCTCCTTTCTTTTTGTTACATACCAAATGAAATTTATTGGTATCAGCGGGACCGGTATAAATGATCTGTTTTTTGGTTCCTTTCCGCCCCGGGCCGAGGTTGGGGAACGTACCTAGGTATGGAGGTAACTTACAGAAATAGATAGTGGAATGGGTGCCAATTTAGGTTATTTGCTACGAAGAATACCATGTACTGTGTTTTAGATATGGATATATTGGGAGTAGAACCATGCAGGAATCCTTTTATATGACATCAAGATCGAGTTTGATCATTTGAAAGATAGAGCTAAGAGCACATATAATACTGTACGAGCAAGATCCATATTTTTCCAACCAAGAGAAAAAGTAAAAAGAGATATCATGACGAAACGATGGCACCCAGGCCGGTATCCTCTGTCCCAAACAGAATAAAAGCAAAATGATGTAGAAGACGAAAGTATGTATGTACATAGGTTTCGTGTCCAGGAAACCTTGCGACATAGGGAATCCGACAGCAAGAAACCAAACGCAGAACCCACAACCGGATGCAATGCAGAAAAAATCTCATCTATATTCCCAGGTACCATTTTCCGCGCTCGTAAACGAAGAAACTTGTCGCAACCATGGGCACCACTTTCATGTAACCTATTGTCAATCCCACCCAGAAGCCGCGGAATCCCCTTTCCATGAAGATCCGGCGGCCTGTCTCCACTATGCTCAGACGGTGACTGTCCCCCACAGCACCGGCAACTTGCATTCGCCGTCGGATAACCTCTAATGGATAAGATGATGTCTGTGAAACTAGACCCGCAATCGCACCAGACAGGAGTTCTGCAGGCGCGGTGAGCTGGGCACGACGAGATCGCTGTTTGCCGCCTCGAACAGATATTTCTGTATTAGGAATTGTCGTATAGGGTGCTAGAGCCGGTGAACGCAGCCAGTCACCCACTGTGTCGTGTGTAAGGAACGACATTCCTGCATATGGTAGCATTCCGATTATGGTTGGTGCAAATCCGCGATAAAAGTTCGTTATCCCGGAGCGCGGACTAGTCTTGGTGACGGCAGCAGACACGGTCTGCGCAGTTGCCGTGACTGGGGCAGACTTCGCCTCTAGAGCCGATGGAACAGTAGCAACTGGTAATGATGGATGCTCATGGTATATCTGCCGACAGATATCCCTCAACGAAGATCGAGAGTGAAGTTTAGTCTCAAAAGCCAGCCGCACTCGGATTACCTCTAGCGGATATGTAAAGAAAACAGATGTAATCCCAGCTAAACTGCCTGAAATTAAACGTCGAAAAGGCGTCTCCTTATCTCGAGAAGGAATGATCGCTGCTCTAATCTGCTCGTAGGCAAGAAACTTAATGGCGGCATACGGGAATATCCGCAGCAGAGTTGCAGAATGACCCTTGAAAAGACCTCGTGCACCTTCATTATGCTTGATCTCTCGCATCGCAGCAGCGAGACCGAACCAACTCCCTGTATATTTTACAAACTGTGGGTTGGATGTCTGGAATAGAATCTTGACCCGGTCGAGCGGAGCAACGATCGTCTTGGCCTGGAATACTGCAATCAGCACAATTCATCTATTGCTACCATACACAGCAATGTGCAATGTGATAACATATATAACAACAGTCACATAGGCCTGGAAGCTCCTATATTCTCGACTTACCGCGCAGCCTGCCAATCCTCCCGCTAACCCGCTCCGCAGAATATAGTCCAAACTGCGCTTATCTACCTGCTTGATGCCTCCGCTGCCATTTTTTCTCACAGCACCGATGGTTTCATCATCTATTGTCGCAGCTTTTGTCGATGCTACGGCTGCGGCGGCACCCAGCTGGGTCTCGTGCGATTGACCAACCTGCATAGCCTTCTCCATTTCGTGACGATCTGACGGGGACTCTGGCCTTATAGAATCTAAGGAATTCGACGTTGAGAGTGGTGCAGGAACGGAACGGCGAACTGTAGAGGAGGAAGGAGACGCATGGTCCGGAAATATGGCCGACATTCAGTCCAAAATGAGGGGCGAGTGTATATGGAACGTCGGTTGAGAATATGGGGTATCCCGCGCTGCAGTGTGGATTATCGGGTGGACGATGCCATGGGCGAAGTGGACGTGGATCTTAGATGCTCTTGAAAGGGCCCAGAGTATCAAAGAACCAGCATCCCACTGGGGAAGATTTCCAGAAGTCTCGACACCGTCGAGGTGAGGATGTCTCTAACACGGAGGGTCGACCGGCTGTCACGAGGATTTCTTTTCTCCTGCCCGCTGACGTCGGTCTGGGAAGGCGGAGAGCCGACTCCGAGGCCAGATACTCCGGTATCTGCAGTACCTTACAGTGGTAACATGCCGATACCCGGGGTCCCCGCAGAAAGCTTCTGAAATTACCGTCACATTACACTTTTGCCCCCTGGCCGCGGCTAATCACACCCCCGGGTTTAGTAAACACGGATATAGGCCCCGTGACCTTCAAAGACTAAAAGTATACTAATTCGCGAGAAACTAACCTAAAGCATGAATAGGATAGTATGATAACTTTTTGCGATTTTCCAAAGCTAATGTGGAATAAGATATAAGATTCGGCAAGTCTCTTGCGATCGAGATCGTGGTAAATCCCAATATTAAATATCATAGCCGCTCCAGACAGATAGATACCAGCGCCTTTTCCCCTCCAAGACTTCGCCCAGACAATGCATGATATGATGACAGCGCCACCCTGGAACGAAGCAAAAGACAAAGAGAATCCAGCTATGCAGGTCCTCACTCCCACCGGGTACTGAGACCCCGTTCAAAAAAAAAAATCAAACCCCGCAATGCCCAACCCCGCGTGGTCTATACACATACTTCCACTTTTGAAAAGTCTGCCTCTATGTAAATTCTCAAAAGGATTCGTGGGTCTCATGGCTCATGCATTAAAAGAAAGAAATCCTTGCTGTACTCGCTGAGCACCCTGGCCTGCTCGGTCATGTGACATGCTCCGGCAATAGACGGAGCGCCGACGGAAAGCCGCGGAGATGAGAGAATAGCGTCTCACGAAGATGAAAGAAATAAACCAGGGGCTGCTGTTATGGCCTAGAAGTTATACCGCGTACCCTGTCTTGTCAAAGGCTTTCCCTGACGGTTAGTGACCTTTATCTCCCGCGTTTCGTCGGCCGCCTTCCTTGCACGCTTCGAAGGTCGTCCTGGATCCACATGGAGATGTCCATTCTCCGAGAGAGCGGTCGTGTTCCTCCATTTTAGGCAACGATGTTTGGGATCTTCAACATAGGTCTTAGTGCGAGTGGCCATTCTCTTAGTTGGAACTTCTTCCGACTGTGCCCTTTCCGCGGTCTCGGTGAGATATTCTTGTCGTTTCTCCATATACTTCACGATATTGGTACGCTGAAGGACGAGTTCCTTGCGCAATTTCAGCTCTCGCACACCTCGAGAGTCGAGCCAGTTGATGAGCTGGTCTATCGATTCTGGGTCGTCGTAAAAACCCCAATGCCGCGCATCGGGAGTGCCTGTTGGCCCTTCTTCGTTCTTCTTCCTCTCTGCAGGCGTCACCTGATGATCCTTCACATACTGCTTCTTCAGTTCCTCTGAAACGTCAATAAAGCCCTCTCGCTCCATATCATCCGGTCCTTGTACCCATAACCGGCCATTGGCATAATGAGCTTCTGCAGTAGAGCTGTTGGGTAAACCTTCGTAAGGCATCGCATTGCGTTCAAACCACCAGTAGCGGTTGCAGAAGCGGTCCTTCCCAAGACATCTTGTCCGAGGGCAGTCGGCCTCTCTCAAGTCATTATCCACAACCGCAATCTCTTCTTCGAGTTTGGCAATCTTTGCCTTCTCATCTTCGATCTTTTTGAGTACCCGTTGATACTGCTTTGAACCCTTCGGTTGCTTTGCTAGCTGTTCCTTCCTCTCTCGCTCTTCTTCCTGTTTACGCTTTCGCTCAAGGATCCTGTCGATACCTCCCCGTAACGAACGGCCTTCGTGTGGCTCTTCGTCTTCGGTATCCATGACCTGATCAGTGTCATCGTCCACAGTGACTTTCAGATCATTTAGTGCCTCAAGCTCAGGTACAGGAGAGGGTGATTTTTCAGGTTCAGGTTGAAGCGCCTTTCGTTCTTCATGCAACCGACGAAGTTCTTCAAGTCTAAATACTAATGTTAGAGATATGCTGGGAGACAGCCGGAGAACAAACTTACGCTGCTTTGCGAGCTCTCTGATATTCGATTTTCTCCTTGCGGAACTCCGTCATTTGATTGCTGCACTCCTCCATATAGTTTTTGATGGCCTTAGTCTCCAAAGTCAACATGCAGATTATCTGCAGAGCCTGAATACGCAGATTGATATCGAGTGTTGTATACTGTGACTGTGCGGTCTCTTTAGTTGGTTCAGCATCAAGTGGCGCCAGGTGCTTGAGAATCTCGTCACAAACTATTCCCATGCGCGGACGAGCGGACAGTTGGTGCAGGAGGCCGACCATGATGAGTTCCCATCCTCCATTTTTGAAATCTCTCCTGCGCAGACGATCAATCCAGCTATCCTCATCGAACATTTCTGCGGCCCGATGCGGCTTAACCTCCACAGAACTTTCGCGACTCTTGTTTGCTTGCTTCTTCAGATTCTCGGCTTCAGCCTTAGCTAGGCTGCTCCGAGTGGTCATCCGAGTGAACACGGGTTCCGGTTCGGGGGTTGGCTCCTCTTCCTCTTCCTCCTCATCTGAATCTGACCCATTATTTGGAAGGTCTGGAAGAGATACCTGAACCGCACCATCGTCATCATCCTGGGCATTGACTAGCTTTTTGAGAACAGCGCAGTGTATCTCCACGAAAAGTTCACAGTCGATGTCCTCCGATGTGAAGCGCATAGCTTGCACAAAATCGTCAAAGGTAAAAGAATCTAGCTGAAAGACCTCGCAGTATACATTCAGCGTGTTCCAGACTTCCAGAAGTCGGCCAACTGACTCTGGCTTAATATCGTCTGGCAGCAAATTGGGGTCATCTGCAATTGCGGCCTGTTCGTCCGCAAGGAACTTGAGTGCAGGTCGATGTTTTCTATCTCGGACTGGAGGTATGTCTAGATCCTCGATTGGATATTTGATGGGTGGAGGAGGGGGAGGTTTAGGTGTCTCAGCCTTGACAACAACAGCAACTGGAGCTTTTTTGTCTGCGTCCTGGGACTTTGACTGCCGACCAGGACCACCGGCGGATTGTTTTGGTAGGACGAAGGCGGGATTTCCATTCAACGAGCGCTGGTATTCCAAATATTGTTCCTCTCTCGATTTTGCCAGGTCCTGCGGTGACGGTTTTACCTTCTGACCCTTCAAAGCCGGCTTCAGTTCGGGCAAACGCTGTGAGGCGAAAAAGCCAAAGAAGCCCTCCTGATCTCCTTTTTTCATGGCCTTCTTTTCAGCAACTCGAGCTCCATACTGTAAGTGTTTTGGTACCTCAGTAGGGATTTTGTATTCTTCTGCAATGCTAGGCTTTACCAGCCACGGAGCTCCGCTCCATGATTCCCTCGTAACGTTGTTCTTGATGAAAGCACGTAGCATCTGTTTCGTGAAGGTCTTCCGATCGCGAGTGAGGTGTTCTTGATCCAACAAAGCTTCCTCGTTTGGGCGGTCAAGGATCTTAACCAGATACCTTGCATACGCTGGGGCCTTCACTGTCCCATCGGCATTCAGCTGTTCCGGGAAATTGGCCTTGTCTCGAATCATGCCGTGCAGGCGCGAATTATCCGTGAGCAAAATCACCACCTGTTCCCCGGGATAAAAGTCTTGTTTGAAATCCTATCTCTCTGGTTAATGTTGGCTAAATTTGGAGCGTACATGTTTATTCTCACCTCGTATACCTCATCCACTGATCAAATCCGTTAGCGCTTGAAAGTGCACCGTTGGACTGATTGCAGACTTACCGAGATTATCTATTCGCGACACTGTAGAGAACTGGACCCTACGGAGAATGGGCTCCTTGAGAGCATCGGGAAATGCGTTGTTGAGTTCTTTCGACTCATCCATCTGCGACACGTCAGCTCCTTCCTCCTAGGATCCTCCACAAATGCTCCAACACGGATCGCAGGACGCGTACTTCACTCCGTAACGCTTCAAAAAAAGTCAAGCCCGAGTGTCCCGTTATCTCACAGATGAACCGTCTTTGTTTATAGAAGTCCATCCTCTGGAGGTATGGCTCGTAGCTCGTAAAGACCTCATTGGTCTCAGGTATAACCCAAACCTGCACCATGCTTGTAAGCTAAGTTTTCTTCTGCAGGAGTACCCGACAGGGTGATCTGTACGTGCCTCGGAGTTGTCATCGTCAATTGTCGGCCGTGGGAGGTATTGGACGGGTTTCCGCTTGAACAACACCTATTTCCCCGGATCAGTTCATGCTTTTTCTGACGTATTTACTGCCTTTCTCCAATCCGGAGTATCTCGTACCATTATCCAACGCAAGCGGAGTCGTTATGCTAGTCAGTCATAGATCGTTGGAGGAGTATGAATGCGGACGAGTGAGGATCTAGCAAGAATATCATTAGAATCTGGAGTAATACGCGCAGAAGCTTGTTCTATGAGAAGAAAACAATATAACGGCGTGTGAAAGACGCGGTCTGCAGCGTGCGATCCGAGGTGCAGAGCTCATAGCTTTTCCCACAACCTTCAACCCCCATCGAGACTGAAAAAACCGCATCTCAGCCGTGCGGAGTATACGTTCGCGCCACATGCTGATCTGGATGTATATTCTCACCGATCCAACTATAAATTAAGAAGACGTACCAGAAAACGCGTCCTGCACCCGTTCCTTTTGCCCCCCGAAACCCGGTGCGCGAAACAATAATTGCGGAGTTGATACGGAGAAGCGCGCTTGTCGATCGCTACGTCGCAGAATCTCCGGAGGCGGAGGTCAGATGTTGGATGGGGGCGTGCCAGATCAGACAGCGTCTTCGCGTTGAGAGTTGACGATGAGGACGAAGAGAAGAACCAAAAAGGAAGAACGAGTCGAAGGAGGAAGCGGTCGAAAGAATAGGGCGGGCAGCGGCAGAGCCGGCCCAGGAGGATCTGGCGAGTGGTGGAGGAGGGAGGGACGGACCCCCGGCCAAGGGAGCACACTGATTGGCCCAGAGGAGGAGAAGAGCAGAAGCACTGAAGCTGGCCAAGGGAGCAACTCTGGCTGGCGGGACCGAGGAGTGACTTGCGGGCACCGCGCCGCAGCCGCTACGGAGGAGGTACCGCGTAAGTATCGCAGACTTCTGGGTTGACTTAGCCTCTTTCCGGTCCATCAACACGCGCCTCTTTTCTTTCCCCTCCTCTCGCTCTGCTACCCCCCCAGCCTGCTTTGCCCGAACATCCTGTCCATTGCACCCCACCATTCCACCACATTCTTCCACTCATTCTGTTCCGCGTAAACTGCTCTTTCTCATAGACTAGGAGATATTCGATTTTATTTTAGATAGAGAGATCTTCTTGGCTGTAAATAGATCCTGTCTCGATCTAGATCTCGACGTGGTGCGGAGACGGGCACGCAGATGATTATACTTCGCCGCCACCGGGACTTTCTGCAATGGCTACCACCTACGGACCATGAGTCCACTCGAATGAACGAGAGAGATCGCTACCAAATGACGTCTTTCTGTCAGGCTTTTATTGTTTATTATCATGAAGCTGCTTGATTGTTTGACTGTGAGAGGGTCCAACGCAGACACTGAGATTCATAAGTGGCTTCTTTCTTCTGCCAGCGACATTTAACAATGACCATGCCAACTGAAGTTTCTAACAATCAAGAGATACTTCTCTGTTTGGCTATCTATGCATACTTTTTTGCTCCAGTCTTATCGCTAATTTCCTATTTTCGTCGTGGTGTATACAAGTTCCTCAGACCCTCGTGACTATGTTGACGTTCTGCTTTCTGCGCATTGACACGAATGTATCCATCCCATTGATGATAACGAGATTCAAGATGCATCTAGTGATGGCCTCTGTTGAGGTTGATTATTCAGTTATAGTCCTCGTGCCTTTTATTTCAGACAATACACAAGGGGGGTAAGCTTCCGAATGCTGACGGTAGCTTTTGCCCAAGACCCTGCTGTCGCGCAGGGTCGACCCTTGCTATTGCCATCTAAGGCAGAGCTACCGTTCCTATTTAATTTTTCCATCATATGTGGTGAGTATTCTGACCTACACTATTAGTGCTCATGGTTTGGCGCAGATGGTCTTCACCATTGGACAAGTATCATTATCTATATCAACGATAAATGAAGCAGGATTTGCAACACATTTGGCAGATGCCTTGGGTACAATTATTACAGATACACCCATGTGGAAAGTTTAGACCAGGTTGCGCGAGACTCCAATACAATCGGTACATAGTTTACACCCAACACACACCCAGACCAAAAATCTCACAAAATATACTACGGTCGTTCCCCAGCTACGTCATATCACTTATCGATAACGAAAAAGCAAGCCTGCATATGATACGTTCTTCTCGAAGAGGGAAAAGGTCTCTTCACCAAGTATGTCCCATTTCATCGATGGTACAATGCACACACAGTACCGACCAGACACACCCCCCGGGGCGCATTTCAGCAGGACTAAGCCAGAGGAGTAATAATACCTTACTCCGTACTAGGAGCCGGGATCGAAGGCGGTGCGGTGCGGTTCCCACTTTTTCATTTCTTGGCGCACAACTAAACCACGTGCGGTCAAGCGCAGCGTCGGCAGAAACCGTTTTTGCACTTCTCTGTGGCTTCGGTCGGTCGGGTCTCGGTGGGTCCGGACTTTGGGATTTTCAGTTCGGTCCCAAAACTCGAAGGGATGCTCTGTAAAATTTAAACAGGAGAAGTGCTCAAAAATGGAATAGGGGGGTCGTACGATTGTATGTTATTCATCATCCACCTCAATCACAGTTTAGTTATTAGGGGTTTTTTCCCTTCCTCTATCTATAGGGAGGAAATAGTATGATATTTATATCGATGCTTGCCAATTAACTAACTTTGTATATCATACGTAATACAGAAGGATAGCCCCTTTGACTACTCTTTTCATTGAAAATTTAAAATTTCCGCCACCGCTTTAGAGGCGGCAATCCATGGATACAAATTAACTTATAGTGATCTCCATTTTTTGGAAAGGAAAATGAATCCGATACTTAAAGACACGTATAAGAAAAGAAAGATGAAAAGAAAGTCTCAAGAGTCTATGAAGTAAAATAAACCACCATGAACCCAATCCAGCTCCCCACGACACCCAGAGCAGAGTAACTACTCATGAACATCAGCGGAAGGAATTCGTACCGATCGAATCCGAAAATAAGCTGATGTACAAGCGAGCAGTACACAATAAGAGGGATGGCGATGGCGATGTAGAATAAGGAGAATCGATCGAGGATGAAGACACGGGTTCGAGTGGAAGCGGGAGCGACATGGTCAAAGACGAAGAGGAAGAGAACAAGCCATAAGATCGTGTAGACGGTCTTGATGGGGAATTCGGCGGCAGTGAAGAGAAGTGGGAAGAGAGAGACGTGGCCAGCCACGGAGAGGGGTCTGGATGCGCTGAAGTATCGTCGGTCCTTGAGGGCGATAAGGCTGAATGGGATGATGATGAGGAGAACGGCCTTTTCGTGGACGTGCCACCCGAAGAGGAAGGAGGCGTATCCGCAAAGCGTGAGCGCGCCAACGAAGGTGTCCCAGTCGGGTCGGAACCAGAGCTTGATCAGGGGGAGCTGTTGGCCGGGTCAGCAAGGTATGTTCTAATACTAGATATAGAGAAGAAGTACGAACCAATTGGAAGATGAATGTCAAAGCAAAGGTCTGCTCCTTGGTAATCTGTGGAAGTACTGCGAATGATGTATCCCCCACTAAACCTCGGGTGACGCTGATTAAGGCTTCCTGATTTATATTGAGTCCTAGGCGAGGGGCAACTGTTACAGAAGGTTTGTCAGTATAATATTCAGGAGATTTGGAAGTGTCCACATACGGATAATGAGAAGGCGATCCGTAAATGAGTACATCGCCCAAATGTTCGGTGCCCAGTACGCATGGCACAAGCCCCTAGAAAAAGGGAATAGACGATCCTTCAGTTGCAGCAGCTGGTTCCAGTACGCAAACGGTCCGAACGCTACAGCAAAAACTCCAATAATCGAAACTCCGAGTTTGATGATGTTGCCGAACCTTGGCCGGAAAATGGACCTAGGATCAAGGCAGTACGCCCGTAGCAGGTAGACAAAGTAGGCGAGGGAGAGATATAGGTAGATATGTTTAAAGCAGAGTAAGATAGCGAATAAGATGCCGCTATAGAGCAAGGTAGATTGTTTGCGTGCCAGAACGATTGATAGTACCAAGATTCCGTACATGAAGCCATTGTACTGGAAGTGGATGTGGTCGATGATAAGCAGGCCAGGAGACAAGAAAACCGAGAGACTGGCAATATGGGCAAGGTGTTTGCCAGCCAGGGGGGCTGACTTCACAAATCTAACGTATTATCAGTAACTAGAAATCTTCTAGTAAAAGGTTGGGAGCCATACTGATTCAACGCATACAACAGAACCAATTCGGTGAGTATAACCGTTGCTCTCTGGAAGTAGACGGTCTGCCAGGAATCATAATTGAGATTCTGGACAACCACCATCATCGGATCCGCATAGTATGCAGCTTGTGACAGCAGCCATTCGAAAGTTGCGAAGAAAGGTGGGTAATCGAGAGTCCATTCCGACGTTTTCTATCTCTACGCTCAGCATGTTCCGCGCTCATATCATCGAACGTTGAAACTGCCACGCCCACGTACCTCATAGTACCAGTCTTTGACCGGCAGGGAATGGGTAATGGCGAGCCAATTGCGGTGGACCTCAAAGTCAGTCGATTTGCTGCGTTGCGGGGTGGAGATGTCAGTAAAGATCGTCGCCAAGTCTAGACACGGGGGGTAATTTTTGGTCTCACGTACTATGCGGGGAAGAGAAGCAGCTTGAAAGCGGTAGCGACAATGGCGCATTGCGTCAGGGAAGGATATAGGTCAGCCATTGTTACTGCAGAGCATGTCGAGGGCGCAGTTGGCCGCCGTGAACGACTATTATCGATGGCAATGAGCCCGGAACATAGCTCTTGACTTGCTGTTCACTAGAGCTCCGGGCTCCGCACCTTAAACTTTCCGCGCCGACGACATTCGTGGCCCGAAGACGCGGAGGCACGTGACACTTCCATATCAGGGCCAAGCTCCAGGGAGAGGACAAGCTGTCAGTTTGCCCTAGAATCAGAAAAACGCTCCGCATGGACATGTCTGATGTTGGCGTCCGCCATTCAATAGCTCTCTCTGACTTGAATGTCCGGCATACTGTCGATTTTACTTCATCTGCTGTCGCTATAGCTAGGGAGGTTCGCATCTGTGTGATCGTCATTGTAGTCGGGTGGATCACCACTCGTGTCGTCTCCGAGTTCTCCAGACGAAAGGACGCAGACTCTTGAGCAATATCACTGGCTGAATTGTTCTGGTAACATTCAGCAGAGATATTGAGTTTTATTATATTCGCAGGATCGTTTTTGGAACATCTACATTCTACCTTGGAAATTCTCTTCAGAAAGGCCGTTTAGTGCTGGCTGGGAATTGCGGCTAGAAACCGTCTCGGGAACGCTACCATCACGAAGTTTAGATTCATCTTTCACGACAACATGAAGCTCTTCCTTTCAGTTGCATTGTGTATAGCTGCAGCTAAGGCACAAGCGTTCGTCGAGAGTTTAAGTTTCGGTCATGAGTCGAGGTATGAGTCGCCAGCCTCTTGAGTACCTCCTGGGCAGATTATCTAATTCCTACTTTAGGATATCCCCAAACAATGATGCCATTCCTGGTTGGCAGCTGGGCGGTGACCAATATACGCCACAAATAGTAAGTTCATATAATGGCTTCGGCTGGCAGGTTTTAATTCGGATCTAGCTTTCGGACAAAGTCATTTTAACGCCGCCTTATCCAGGCCATACAAGGGGCTCCTTGTGGGCCCAAAACCCGTGAGTTCTTATTAGGAAATTAATTGGCGATCTTTCCATATGTGCTAATTTATGGCCAGTGTAACTCAGTCTGAATGGATCGTGGAGTTCCAGTTCAGAGCTACCGGCCCTGAGAGAGGCAGTGGCAATCTCCAATTGTGGTACACGAAAGACGGACAAGCCAATGTTGGCACGTCCAGCATCTATACCGTGGGCAAGTTCGACGGCCTGGCACTCGCGATTGATACGCATTCTGGAAGAGTAAGTTGCACGCCACAGATATCTGAGATGACACACTAATCATCGTCTAGGGTGGAAGTGTCCGGGGATTTTTGAATGATGGCACAACCGACTACAAGTCTCACAGCAATGTTGACAGTCTGGCATTCGGCCACTGTGACTATGCCTACCGTAATCTCGGTCGCCCATCCGTCTTGAGGATCAGGCAAACGAGCTCTAACTTCGAGGTAACTGTTGATGATAAGCTTTGCTTCCAGACGAACAAGGTAAGCACGACGTGGTCTATAAACATGAAGATAGTTTACTGACAACCTGTAGGTTGCGCTACCCACTGGTAACACCTTTGGAGTCACAGCAGCGACCCCGGATACTCCGGACTCTTTTGAAATCTTCAAATTTTTGGTGTGGTCTAGCTCGTCCGACACGCAGAACGCACCACCCCCGAGTCAACAGGTCAACCAGCAGCCGCAGGGCAACCAGCAACCGCTGTCCAACCAAGATGCTGGCTCCCAGAATGCTGACGAACACCCTGCTTCATATTACAGGACGTCGGATCAGCAATTCGAGGATCTTCACACTCGTCTTCAGCTCATGAGCAAAGCAAGCAGCACCCTCCTCCGAGAGGTCACCACCTTGAGGACGAAGCAAGAGGAACGCCATCAGGAGCTCCTTAACACTTTTATCACCAAGGACGAATTCAACAAGCTCGATGCCCGGATACATAGAATCGAAGCGATAATCAACCTCATCCACAATGATCTGGAAGGCAAAAGCAAGGATTATCACGACAAATTCACCCAGTTGCAGGATGCGCTGAAGAGCTCGCATCTCAACCTAGCTGAGAATCTGCAGAGCTCTATCTACAACAGCAAGTCTTTCCCTTACCCCCATCGCTGAAACATCAAATCCCTTCCCCGATTGTACTAACTTCCCTCACCAGCGGTCACCGCCTCCGCCCCCCGGATGGGCTTCTTCGTCTTCCTCCTCATCGCCTTCCAAGTCATGCTCGCCGGATCCTACGTCATCTACAAGCGCCGTCGCGCAACCATGCCCAAGAAGTTCCTGTAGATATTGGATATTCATTCATCCTCACCCTCATCCTCATCCAAATAGCCTCGTCTTATCTTGTTGTGTCTTGTTTTGTCTTATCTATTGACTTTCGTCGTTCTATTTTCAGCGTGTATAACGTCTCATATTCACTTGGAAAAAAAAAGAGCTGTCTCCATATTGTAACCATCCGTTCGGCATGATGTTGGGGGAGTGTATATGTAAAGTAAAGCTTTAGAATATTCTTTAGGCGTCTGATTGTATTGATTGTGTTTTTCAATTCAGCCGTTTATCATAGGTGCTTCTTCTCCGCGTAAAAGGACCCAAAACTCATGCATCTACACTTACGACAAGAACTATGTCAGTTACTGTGAGAACCGGTAAGATAAAAGCAATCCAGATATGAATCCTAGCTCAAAGGCTAGTTCTAATGAATTCTGCATATTCCGTTACATTCTCATATCTGCCTCATGGGGCATAATAGACATATCTCCGAGAGAGGGTAAAAACACGGAAAACAGCATCGATCTATCCTACAGGC
This sequence comes from Paecilomyces dactylethromorphus, assembly GCA_029606265.1. NCBI lineage: Eukaryota > Fungi > Ascomycota > Eurotiomycetes > Eurotiales > Thermoascaceae > Paecilomyces > Paecilomyces dactylethromorphus. Next base: position 277,771 of record JAPVCE010000032.1, on the reverse strand, counting down.
GTGCGCTTCCCCGCGACCAAACAGACAAATTTCCCTAAGGAGAAAAATACAAGCGAGCAAGTTGAAAAAAAGAAGATAAAACCAGCGGTTTCCGTCGCGCAATTATCCCAGTCGACTATAGAGATTGTTCTCATAGGAGGAATAGAAGGGAGGAAGAAGATTTGCCGCGGTGAAAACATGAGTGCGTTCCGTGACTCGACTATCCCGGTCGACCATGAAGATTTTTTCAATGGGAGGGATAAAAGGTTTGAACTGGCACAAGAAATAGATAAAAGCAGTGTCATCATTGCGACTATCCTGGTCAACCTTTCAGGTGTTTCTGATGGGAGAGATAGAAGGGAGTAAGATGCACGCCATGAACAGGAGCAGATCACATTCCATCACAGTTATCCCAATCGACTATCATGATTACTATGATAGGAGGGACAAAGATAGTAGAATGCGCTCCGTTGAAAAGGAGAAAAGCATGTCTATCGCACATTTATCCCAATCAACCATCAAGATACGTCATGATAGGAGGAATAGAAGGCAGGGAAGTCCGCTGTCGGAAAGAAGATGCAACCGGTAATCTGTACGCGCCATCACTCTGTCCAAGCCAGCCATTCTTCAGAACAGAAAGGATCGGCAGGACAAAGAGGGCCGACAAGGCTATTTCATAAATACACGTTGTTGAAGCGGAAGAGAGCTAACCGAGTGTGGAACATCGGCTAAATTCGAAGGATAATTTCGAAGCAGTAGACCACCTCAAACGCCAGTTTGTTTGGGAAAAGGAAAAAGGAAAAATGATTAACTCCAACCCAGTCGTGGACTGACCCAATGCATATGAGGATCTTAATAGCAAAGAAGCAACATCGCTGTGTTCGTGGATAAGAAGACTCTTTTGCTTCAACTTTTTTTTCTTCCGAGAGACGATGAGGATGTGAAGGTGTGAAGATGAGAACGAGTGAAAGGCGTAAATCGTAGTGAGCCATAAATAATGAAATGAGTCCAAAGACGAGGTCAAATGGATAGCTAATTGTTCCACTGGCGGTGTTTAGTCAGAAGATGAACTCTCGGTGAGTGTTTGGATGCGACGGTTGATGAGCTCCTGTAGAGCGCGGAGTGATTCAAGCTCGGTATCTGCCTTGGGAAGGTCCTTGGGAGCGTTCGCCCGTAACTGGTCAATCAACGTGCCGATCTTATCAGGCTGCAGATTCGTCGTGGCTTGGTTGCCCTGAGCAAAAGATGCGAGGTTCATGGCAGCTTCACGTTCAGCCGCCGACCGAGAAGCCAGAATATCTGCTGCAGCATCATTGTTGTCAAAGACCTGAGAGCTAGGAGGCTGAGAAGCGTAGAAAGCAGTAGCCTGTTCGACGAGCTGGTCCAGCTTCTTCTTCGCGTATTCACTATATTGAGCAGCGCCAGCGGCACGAATCTCAGCTTCTAAGTTCTCACTGTAAGGTAATATTAGTAACGAAGTCATTTGGACGAGAGAGGAATCTCTACGAACCGTTTGATACGCTGGATGAAGTCGAGCTTAAGACCCTTCTCCGAGACGCGGTACACGATACCCTGCGATTCCAGTTCTTCGAGCTCCTCCACCTCGCTGTCCTCCGGCAGGACGTCGACATCGACCACGCGTGGATTGCGGGGGCGACGGATCCGATGGACTCGTCCATATCCGTTCTCTCCTGGCGCGACCTTGTAAAGCTCGTGCTCTGCGTGGTTGGGGCACATCCAGTTGTGGTAAGCCTTGTCACTGCCGGGCTTCTGCGGCGGCGGGATCGCCAGTGGTGGATTGACACAGTCCATATGGAAGGCACAAGGACAATAGTCGCACTGGACGATGGGGCGAACCCCGTTCGTGGTACGGCCACAAGCGACACAGACGATCAGCCTGTTCTTGGAGTCGAATAGCCGCAGACGGTGCTGGTCGTCGAGGAACCCGTAACGACCGCCCCTTGCGCGGGCGGTGTTCTTGACTCGCGGGTGTACCTCTTCGTACCTACCATCTTCTCCCGTCTTGACGCCCTCGAAGTAGGTTCGGGTCTTCAGGGGGAGTTGGAAGTCCCTTCCGGGAAGATTGTCAAGTTCTTCCAACAACGCCCCAAAGGGCCCGCTCATCGAGCATGAGGGGCAGAACCACTTTCCTTCCGGCAGATTGGCCGGGTCGAGGGGAGGCGTCAAGCAGGAGAAGTGGTAGGAGTTGACGCACCCATCGCAGCACAGGAGCTGCCCACTTCGGCCGCATTGCCGACAGAAGTCGTTGTTCTCCAGGGGCTCACCGCGGCTGTAAAATAGTATTAGCATCGGTACAGCAAATAGATTCAACGAGGAGAGGATAGAACTTACGTGAGAGGGGTACGAGGGTCCCTCACCCTCTCACCGTTGGGAGCCCCAGACTCCGAACCAGAAGGCGACGCAAAGCGCTCTGGTCCCAACGAGGACCGCAGGCGGCTCTCTCGAGCTTCCAGGTCCGAGAACGTCCGCCGCAGACGAGTCTTCTTCTCCGCGATAGCCTCCTCCGAAAACTCGGGGTCTTCTTGCCAAGCGCGTTTGCGCTGTTGAGAGGCATCGTTGGCCGGGAAAGCGGTCGAACGCAGGAGGGGCTCCGAGATCCGGCCCTTCTCCTTACCCTTACCTTTGGGCAAAGCAGCTTTCGCTGCCCTGCCCTTGGGCTTGGGGGGAGGGTTTTCTCCTGCGCTCACGGCCGGCGCGAAGGTGTCTGCGTCGAGCGACTTAGCCGACGACAAGGACGAGGTGGCTGTGGCCGAGCGAGTGCGTGTCCGAGGGGGCGTGCTGGCCTTGGCGGCAAACTGCCCTTCTGCGCGGAGTGACTTAAAGGCATCGCGCATCACCCCCTGGAACGCCGATTTGTGCTCGTCGGCCGGTTTTTGGCGGACCACCCCGTCCAGGACAGAAAGGTAAAAACCGTCCTTGCCGCTATCGGTCCACAAGCGGCGAAGACCTCGGGCAACTGCCCGGTCCCCAGAAGCCTCAGCCAGGCGGAGAGCATTCTCTACCACCGACTTGATCTTGACGACGTTGTGCTGCGTCGATTGGGGAACCGGGAGCGCCCGGAGGTCGAATGTGTCGGCTCCAGTCGTGTTCTCGGAGAGCTGGTTGGCGTTGGGCTTTGAATTGGCGGTACCCGTTGCCGGCTCTTCTGTTGATGTTGAAGCAGATTTCGGTCGTTCTTCGACATTATTGCCATTTTCAACATTGGCACCAGTGTTTGTACGTTTCTTGCCGATGACAGAGCGTGGCGTAGCTTTTGTAGAGGAGAGTCCTGCTTTCCGGAGATCGCTGGCGTTGGGCATTGCTCCTAGAGGTCGCATGTCTGACAGAACAGGGTTCCAAGAGCTTGAAACTGCTGACCAAGGTGTGTCAACGTAGCTAGGTGCTGGTGCTCGAAGAGGAGGTTCAAGCCATTCAGTGTTCGGTGTTGGTGTTTGGACGTTTGTCGACTGTAATCCTGCTCCTGAGAGCTCATGGTGTCCTTCATCCTCGTGAGGCTCATCTTGCGCCGATTCCACTCCAATACGTGACGTTCGACCAGTACGACGTTGCTTTCTGGGTCTTGCAGAGTCTGTAAAAGAAGAAGAATTCACAGCAGCTTGCACGCTAAGAGGAGTAGACGGTCGAGAAGTATTTGACCTGGCGCGGGAGGAAGAGCGGAGGTTCGGAGCCATTGTAGATGTAGACTCGACAGGGACTGCGACGCGCACCGTTAGTTAATGAAAATTTTTAATGCAGCAATAAAGAGCACTTACCGGTGAACGATTCCCAGGCTGGCAAAAGGCTCACCAGACGTTACCGTTGGAACTGTAGCCAGCCCGCGCGTTCTCCGCGGGTTGAAAGAGAGGAAGGAGAGCGGGAAGCTTGAGAGATCTAAGTAGCGAGTTTTCGAGGGAACCGCCCCGACTGGCCTTCGGCCTGTCCCAAGGGGGGCTGCACCACCACAAAACAAGGCAACGCCAAGATCTTCCTAAAAGTTCCGAAAAGACGCGAAGAAGAGAGGTAACGAGTTTAGAAGTAGTGTTAGACAGAAGAATTTCGCAAGACAGTACGTATGCTCGAGTTCTGGTGTCCAGGGGCAAGAAGAGAAGAGTAGCAGCAGAAGGTGAGAGAAGGTTGTAAGGAGAAGAAATCAGAGACGCGTCAGGGGGCTGGGGATGGTTATTTATACAAAGGGCCAGATAGTGGGAGGGCTCCCCAGTACAATGTGTTCGTCGAGCTGTTGTGGTCAGTTGCCTGGAGGTTGTGGTGAAGGTGGATGTGAATCCGGGGAGTACTCCCCGACTACATGGAACGCTTGCATGGGACAACATTTGATGTAGACCATTTTTTTGTTTGATTTCGTCTGCTACCTATAAAAAAAAGAGGCTCGAGAAAAGCCCTTTACATGATCACATCAACCAACGCAGAACCGGATCCCACGAACTGCTGGGATCTTGTTGGAACTACCAATGTCATATCCCCTTCTCCTCAACATGCAAATGCAGCTCAGGGGAATCATCGACAGTGTCTTTCCAATGGGAAGGATGCACCTAACTAGAAATAGGAGAAAGTCATGTTCCCGTATCAAATTTACTCCTCATCGCTAGACTCCTCCTCGTCCTCCTGGGCAGTCTTCTTGGCGGGCTTCTTCTTCTTCTTGTTCTTCTTGCCCTTTGCACCGGTAGATTTGGCAATCGGACGCTCAAGGATCTTCAGAATCTCCTCATCTTCAATCTTCTTGTCCGACTTGATCTTGGAGAGATCAAGAGTCGGGGGCGCAGCAAGCTTAGTGATGCCGTTCTTCGTGATAGCTATCAACGGGGTCAGTGCTGAATCTTGAAAATATATCTTTTGTTGAGAATAGGTATTCAGCAATGATGCTTACCGATGGTGGTCAGGAGTCTGGCCACAGGAGCATTGTCAGAGTCACCAGCGGGCTCGTACTGTCGGACGACACCACCACGGACGCACTCAACGACACCGACCTTGCCGGCCTTCTCGTCATCAAGCTGACGCAGACTGAAAGGGAAAGTTCCAAACTTCTTGACGATTTCAGACAGAGTCTGTCTCGAGCTAGGGCGCTTGAGGATGTACGTCGTCGTGGTACGGCGGTGGAGGGTTGGGCGATGCTCCAAGGTCTTAACCTTTCCAGATCCCAAACTGATGCCAATCTCGACACCCCAGACTTCACCGACTTCAGGGATACCCTCTCCCTTAACACCATTACCAGGGTTGAGAATAATCTTCTTCTTGCCCTCGATCTCGTTGCGCTCGAACAGCCAGCTGGTGGTGTTCTCGACAACATTGCAGTCGTACGTCTTAGCGACCTTTTCGATCAAGCTGGAGATCTTGGTCTGAGTTGGAGCCTTCTCGGCGGCGGCTTTCTGTTTTTCTTCCTCGGATCCGCTGGCCAACAAACCCGGAGGAACAATGAGTCTCAGGAGCAACTCGTTGGCGTAATATGTCGCGAGTAGGAGATCAGCTTCGCGGCCGGTGATGACATCCTTCGGTCCCTCCGCTCCGGGAACAACAATGCTGTCACAAACAATAGTTCCGAATCCATCAATCTGTGCACCGAGTTGAATCTTAACAACCTCTCCAGCCTTCAAGGTCGTGTTTGCCTCTTCCGTATCAGAGACCAGAGGAGTGTATGGGGTCACGTAAGAGCTCGGAGAGATCGTAGTTGGGTGAGCAAAACCTTTTCCCAAAAAAAAACCCCGTCAATACCCATGATTCCATCTTACAATGTGCAGGTTCATTCGCTACGACGTACCCTTGGAGACCTTCTTGCCCTTGTAGACCTTGGAAATTTCTTCCTCCAAGAGCCGGTCACCCTGCTGACAGAGCTCTACGATTTTCGCTCCTTCACTGCACCATCCTGCAAGAAAAAAAAAGTCAATTGAGGCTTCTGATAAACTAGAAGTAGCGGCAACATACCTGAAACAGCTTCTAGGACCTTGTGCGAGATTTGCGCGGCAGTCTTGTATTTGGTCAAGGTATCGGGGTTGTTCAAGGTGTAGTCTAGCATCAAAGAGACAAATTGTCAGTCAGGTATAAAATTTATATCTCCTTGCCATCGCGTGTAACCCCAAAGGTGAGCGGGAAGACGCCACGGAGCATCTCGATGCCGTCACGACAAGCGATCGAAAATAAACGGGTAAAATCCACAACCTCTTTTGGAAGAGTGCGATTAGATAGTGCAAAGGTTCTTGCGGATACACTTACCAACCTCGGGGGCCTGGTTCTCTGCCATTGTGTCTGATGATCCTCACACTAGAGGAATTATGCAGAAAGGGTCTCGGGGTGGAGGTGAAAGAACGAAGATCTATTTCAATCTGATTAAGGTCGTGTGCAACTGGTTTGGCGGGGTTTTAGACGGGTTGACGGTGGGGTTTGCAGGGCTTCGCGAGACTTCGACTGACCGCCCGCTACGCCAGAGGAATCCATTCGCCGTCCCGCTAACAACGTCATGGGCTTTTCTCCCGTGGTTGCTGGAGCACTCTTTTGCTGGTTCCGTGCAAGCAAACCAGTTTCCTGGACCAGTCTGATGGTTCCCTTGATTCTCTAGAGTATACGGTACCAGTTACTGCAGAGCTAGAGAGGTTGCTAAATCCCAGGCTAGAGGCAGAGCATCCCTTGCTATGATGCGAGGACTCCTTTCCCCACTTCTATACTTTTACGGGTGGCTCCTGCTAGGTCTCATCCCAACCTGCCTGTCAATCTCCTCTGAAGAGCTCCAATTGAACCAGTGGAGGATTGATATGGCCTTAAGGCTAGAGTTACCTATTTGCATCCTCACTCATAACATCCGATATGCGACTTCGTCTCCATTCAAGGGGGAGAAGCCCTGGGCGGATCGCAAGCAGCTCCTGCTCAATGAATTGCTCTTCAACACTAGACATAACCAGGAGTCTTTTATAGGCTTACAAGAGGTGCTCCACGTGCAATTGGTGGATATTCTCTCCGGACTCAATAAAGCCTCCAGCACCAATACTGCTACAGACCCAGAATGGACGTATATAGGAGTCGGAAGGGATGATGGTAAAGAGGCTGGAGAATACTCTCCAATCATCTACCGTCCCGCTGTCTGGAAGCTATTACACTGGGAAACTGTCTGGCTATCTGAAACACCAACAAAACCGTCCAAAGGATGGGATGCGGCCTCGATACGTATTGTAACGATCGGTGTTTTCAGGCACCACGCTAGCCAGAAGACCATTCTTGCGTTGAATACTCACCTTGACGACCAGGGATCGAAATCACGATTGGAAGCTGCACACATTATCTTGGACAAAATCAACGAGTACTATGCAGGCAAATACAGAGACGTGCTGTCGGGCGTCTTCCTGTCCGGCGACTTTAACAGTCATGAAAATGAAGAAGCCTATACAGCATTGACGGCGAATACTTCGCCCCTCGTGGATAGCCAGAAACTCATAGATCCGGCAGAGAGGTATGGTGATGAGAATACTTTCACAGGATTCGGCTATGAGGGTCTTCAGCCAGGGCGTATCGATTATATCCTGCTGGGACCGGTAAATAAAACAGCTGACGGGAATGAGAATACCGGTAACGCTATTACTTTGCCATGGACATCCAAAGGGTATGCCGTCTTACCAAACATTTTTGACGACGGTGTCTATAACTCGGACCATAGAGCCGTCATCACTGACGTGGCTTTGAGCTGAGTGCCCCCGTGGGAAAGTCTTGTGTTTCATCTTGTCTTTCTAGTAGCAGACAAGCCGCAGACTTATTGATTTTTGACTATACACAATTCATTGTATAGGTGACATCTTGATTTAAATTCCCTCATTAATTGTATTGAGACGTAACAGAGCTTGCATGTCGGTGCCTCTCCCTGTTAATCGTTTTACAGCCGCCTAAGAGGAAAGTATGGTGGAATGAGTAGCAGCCGTGGTCCAAAATATATATATTCCGTCGTAGAATGTTAGAAGTCTCGACAGCAATGCTATATGTTCGCCATATCTTCTCTCCACCACATATTCACTATGTAGTAGCTATGAGAGCCTCCAATGAATACCACAATCATTACTTACTCTTATTAAAATTCTTGTGTTCGGGGATTCCATTTTCTGATTGCTCGGTTGTCTTCCACGTGATTACAACAACTGACCAATCAGGGTCCCTGTATTGCATTCTCCTATCCCTCAACCTCACTCCTAGACTACAAGGTCGACAGTTCGTGATAAACACTTTTCATGTCTCTTTCCTCTTAAATTCGACTTCTGTTGGCCAAGAGAGGAGTTGGATGACGTCTCAATATTAGAGGCCGTACTGAGAATTCTATTGAGGCGCGCTGTGAGGGGCACTTCGAGTCTAAGTATACCACAATCGCCACAGTCCCTCAGTCACTACGGGATTCCGCATCTATGAAAGCCAAGCATCGCGATGCGTCCCAAACAGCTCTACCAAGCGATAGCGCGGCGACGAGGTATGAAAGTGAGTGATACCCTTCGCGTATGCCGTTGTACTCCATATGCACTAATGACGCGTTGATTAGCGTCGACAATAGCAGAGGTAAAATGGACGTATGGCAGCTGGTAATAGGTAGAAGCTGAGCGCTTACAACTATCTACACTAACTTATTCATCATATTTACTCTTGACGGCTAGACTGGTTTTGTAAACAGATTTATCCAGATGTTCACACCAACTCCTCAGCATTTGATAATTGCAGACACTTCCGATAAGTACTTCTAATATGTTGTTACTTCTTATCTATCGTTCAGAGGGATGGGGGGAAAGAAGGGTGGGTTCACTCCGTCGATTCAGTCACGACCTCGGCCTCACTTTTTGCACCTTCTCCGTGGCACTTTGCTATGCTTGGTTTCCATTGGCCAGTGTAACATCTCCATTAGGTTTTAATGGACACCTATTCTGCCAAGTGGAGTACTGTAGGTGTCTTAAATGCTATCCGGGGGAACTCTGGCATATTGTTGGCAGGTTGAAGCTCACAGACCCCTGAATTCTTACCACTCAATTCCTCGCCACGTACGAACAGGTGATACGGCTGTTAAAGCACTCTTTTACAAGCCCGAAATGCAACTTTCTCATCTCATACTACTAAATTGCCGTTATTTCCACTTACTGGAGATCCAGAAGGAGCCCTCCAGCGCACTCTATAGATCGAAACTCGGCCTGACTGCAGTGCTTGCATGATTGTTAAAAGCTATGAAACCTTTCCCTCGGTTCTCAAATAGCCGGCTTGGGCGCATCAAGAATAACATCAATGACCTTATGGTCGTCGTAAGTAGCAACGGTGCGCTCGCACAAGGCAGCAATTCGCTCCTTGGTTTGTAGGCCCTCAGGGCAGATAAGCCAGATGACGTTAGTCATGAAGGACCGTCGGTACTCGATCATGACCTCGGGGTCGTTGTGACGGTCAAATTTGGGCCCACCGAGCCGGTGCAACGTCTCGAGGTAGTGATCAAGGATCTCCATCTCGTGGGCGCGACGGTCCTCGACGCTCAGCATAGCCGTCATGTGGTAGACAATATCGTGGAAGCACGACCCGAAGTGGAAGGCTGACCAATCCAGGAACCCGATGTGCCCATCGGGTGTGAAGTAGACGTTGCCGATGTGCGTGTCGCCGTGCAGCAGTGTGCGGAATCGTGGGTTACGCTCAGCGAAGTAGCGATCTAGGGCCTCGAGGCATCGTTTGCCATCCATTAAATACTCGGGCAGCTGGGTTCGGCCGGGGGTCCGAACCCTTTCGTCCCAGGGTGCGCACAAGAATTTCATAGCTGGGTCGTAATTGTTCCAGATCCCTGTGGCTATGTTAGATGACTAGCAAACACAAAAGGAAACCTTGGGATAGAGCAAAAGGGGGCTTTTTTACACGGATGATCTTCCTGACCCTGACCCCAGTATTGCGCATGCAGACCGGCCAGCTGCTCGACGCCATCCATGACCTTCTCGACCGGGTAGGAGGCAGCCTCGGCAGGAAAGGTGCAGCCTTCTTTGTTCAGGTCGTTCATGATGGCGATGCCCTGCTTGTCGCTCGTGCCGCTCCACCAGCCCTTGGGGAAGATCATGTTGTTCACAGTGGGAGCCACCCTGGTAAAAAATTCGGCCTCGCGCTGCGCCAGGCTGACTGTCCACGGCTGCTCCTCCATCATCTTGGGGTCGAAGACACCCTTGATGCAGATATGCGTTGGCCTTTCGCCGTTGCTTTCATGCTCGTACGTGATGGTGTAGAACAGCTTGCTGCCCGTGCCCCAAATATTTCGCGTATTCTCGACCGACTTGATCTTGTGCCCGAGCTTGGCTCCCAGCCATTCAGGCGTCAGATCCTTAGGGAGGGCTGGAAGCTGCTCACCCGCTGTTTCAGACATCTTTCTTTTTTTCCCCTTCTCTTCTCTTCCTACGATATTCTAGCCTTCTCAACTCGCATGCGAGAGTGGATGGGATGAAGAACATGGGAATGACTGGGATACTTAAAGAGCAGCTGCGAGCCCTTCCTATTTCAACGCGTTTTTCGTTTATTGGATGATCAACTCCATACTAGTCTGGGCTAACGGTAGCTCAGTAATGCAGGACTATCGCTGGGTGTTTAACGGTTCCGTATGCAGGGCTTGACTTCGTACCTACATAGTTCCCATCCACGAACCGCGCAGCAGAAGTGGATTCGGGGGGGTCTCCCGCACTATGACAAGTTCCCAAGACATCTTGAAACTTGTGTAGACTAATCACTCTTTATGATAAAAGGGCGGTGTGGACATCTAGAAAGTGACAAGGATACAAAACGGACACTTGGGATGACTGGCCCGTTATCAATCCATGTAGGCGGGCACTAGACTGCAGGGCATTTGTCGATCTCTTCCGTGCCAATTTGGAAGTTTTTTCCGTGCCTAAGACCGGAATTTCTAGCGATAACTCGAGTGGATTGAACCTGAAATACAGTATCCCATTATATCAAATGAAATTGATACATACTATATAATCCTAACTACTGGTGTTGTGGTCGGGGTGCTGTCAGGATACTCGAGGGGCTGACCTATGTAGGTCCATACAGTTAAGACTAAGGGATCATTTGCCATCTAGGAGTTTTAGTGTTGGCATCAAGTCGAGTTAAAATTCAGTTCGACTTGCCAAGACCTTTAAGTTGACTCAGCTCGACTCATTGATGACACTAAGAAGTTTCATCCTGAGGACACTTTCCGAAGTCCCTTATCGACGGAGGATCGTGGTCCTTATATTTTTCCGTTCCTTGCCCACTTTGCCGGGTGGTATGATGGATAAGTTTCGTTTTGGCCAAGCAACAAATCCCCCACCAGACAAGGGTCCTCGCGTATAGGTACACGGACGCGTTAGCCAGGGCTTCAAAAGAAGCACTTCTTTCTGATGCAGTATCACAGGTACGTGACAGGAGGGCGAAAAATATTCACCTGCAAATCCCCGCAGTTCCTCCAACCTTATCATGCTATGGAGACCGCTACCAAGAAACCTATTGGATAGACGGGACGCAAGATCCCTTATGGAGGTAATGGTAGACACTGCATGAACCAGAGTAGCCCAAAAGGGAGGATAAATGGAAGAAGCAAACCAACTAACTAACCAGCGAGGTGGTAGTAAAGGTGAGTTTCCCCAGACTAGACCAGGAAGTTCGGATCACTTCCGAAGGTAACAGATCGTCTGACCTCTCAAATTAAGGCCAGCCGTACTTTACACGGACCGTTTTATAGAACAAAAACCCTGGAGAATTCACCTTTTGTATCAATTTTTCTTTTTGTTTTACCACCGTAGTTGGGTGAGTACACCCCGAAATTAAAGATTCGGGAACTAGGGGTGATTAGTAATTATTAGAATAAGGATTATTTAAGATTAGGGATGACCAGATGATGTATTTTTTATTGGATAATGGATTTATATACGGAGGTGGTATGAGATGTTAAGCTTAGATCCGTGCAGGGTGCGCCAATTTTAATTTGATTTCCGCGAAGTCGGGTGAGCTGTATGGAGTAAGTAGTCACGACCCGGCCGCGCAAAGCATACTTAGACCCTGCGGAATCAGCCCTCCGACGGTCCGGCCCGTAGCTCCCCGCAAAAGTACCAAAGCCCACAGTCAGCCGACGACGCTACAGGCCTTCTTTTCCTTCATAGCAACACCTCCTTATGGAGAAGTGTGTCAGAAGTCCCTGCGCTACGCTGGTGAGATGGGTAGTATTCGAGTTACACCCTTCATCCTAGAGCGGCTGATTGCTGATGACTGTTTTTGACTGTTATTTTACCTATTGATTTATGGGGGAAAAATGAATGTATCGACAATAACTGTCAGACTTCTATTCTGCTCCACAAAGGAGAACTCTCCTCTTGGCCTCCCTGAATGCTGACAATAAATTCTATCTTCCAAATCTTAATTGACTATATCAGCAACAGTTCCTTCGGCAATCCTATTAGCAATTGTGCTTAGTGTTTGACAACGAACTGAGTTGAAACTCAACTCGGCTCAGCTCGGATCGCCAATCTTGACCTGTAAGTTGAGCTCGATTTTTTAGCTCAGTATCACGAGCTGAGCCCAAAAGTTGAGCTCAACTCCAACTCGTTGTCAACACTAATTGTGCCAGTGATAATGTCAGCGACTGTGCCAGCGATTTTACTAGCCAATGATAGCATAAAAACACCCCATTCAGCTGTTGCTCAAATTCAAGCTCATACATAATCACATATGGAATTGATCCTTTAGAGAACTATTATATTATGAATCTTATTCCTCATATACTAAAGGTTTTCAAACAGAAAGCGTACAATCATGACTATAAGGGTGTAATTTGAATATTGCTGATCTTACTAGCACAGGCAGGGATCTTTGACACATTTCTTTCATGCGTCGGCGATATTCCGCCGTCCCTATAAGCAAGGTTTCTGATTAAAGCGGAAAATAAACTCACTTGGCTCGCACTTGGAATTGCCCCCTTAGCTCAGCCGCTAAGAGTTCTCAAACTAATCCTGGGTGGTCCCATGAGGTATACGACCTTTCCGCCTTGGGCTGTACCCTGGATACACATTAACAATATAATATGCACCTGAAAGCTGGGAGGGAAAAAAAAACCCTTTTCGCGAAGGGGAGGGGGGAGTTTCTCTATAGGAAGTTCCATCAAAAGGGTGGTACTACAACCATGGCTAAAGATCTAACGACGACCAAGTATGAACCTATCCAACCCGAGGGTCTGGCACTCGCTCTGTTGGTAGTAACCATCGTCTTCACAATCTTATCCAGCATCATGGCGGGCCTGCGATTCTACGTCCGCATCTCACTGCGATCGTTCGGCGTCGATGATTGGCTGATGCTTGCCGGATGGGTGAGTCTTGCACTGTTCTGATCGCCGGACACATCTGGATTGCTAACGGCTACCTGACCCTCTCTCTAGGTCATCAACCTTGCACACAATGCCTCTGTTATGATGCTCTCGTTCAGCGGGATCGGGTCGCACGATGATATTATCACAGTCGGTATGAAGTACAAGATAGGGCTGTGGACGATCATCTGGCAGTTCTTATACGTCTTGGACGGCCCCCTTATCAAATCGAGTATCATCTGGACGCTGCTCCGGATTGCCAAAAACTTGACGAACAAGATATACCAAAATGCCCTGTGGGCACTGTTCGCGCTGGCCTGGATCGTCTGGCAGATATCATGGCCCGTAGCGATCTTCCAGTGCAAGCCCGTGTCAGCAGCATGGGGCACGCCGGGAGACTGCACCTCAGGTCAGACAGTCATTCTGAATGTGTCGTACTTTGTCTCAGCGGCCAACATCTTCACCGATATATGCACCGCATTAGTGCCCTGCTTTTTGATCCGCCACCTCCAGATGCGCTGGAAGGTCAAGCTCCTCACGATGGGAATCCTGTCGCTCGGTGTCTTTGCGTCGGTGGCCACCACCATCCGCATAAGCTACACTTGGGCTTATACTGCGCCTACTGAGAAATACTGTATATCCATCTTCCCCCTTCATCCCTTTTTTTTTAGAGAGGGAAAAGAAGACGCAATGAAAAAGACAGAAAGCTAATGACCGGTGCCACAGACACGATCGGCAAAATTGTCATGTTGACAGTGCTGGAATGCGACTTGGGCATCATCGCCGGCTCTATGCCCATGCTGCGCCATCTCTTCCGCAATCTCGCGCTCTCGTATGGTGCGAGCGAGGGGACACCCGGCAAGTCCCGAGACATCAACCTGGTAACATTTGGCGGCACCGGCGGGCGTAATCACATCAAGCTGTCCAACAACGGTACCAGTAGAATGGGGGACGACAAGGAAAGCAATGGCGACGATGAGTCGACGCGCCACATCATTCACATCACCCGCGAAGTCGAGCAAGACAGTGTCTCGGATCGAGGCGTGTCTGCCCGTCAATTTCGCGTTACCATCTCGGAACGCAGTGGACTAGGCCACAAATTCGACGTGGAAGGCCCTCGATATATCTGACACTGTAGCGACGAGGTCATGAACGCTGACATGAACTTATGCTTCACCACTTCCTTTCCTGTCTCCTATGTGATTTCAGACCACCTGTGTGCGTCACTATCTCCATCGATCTGGCCCTGTTGTATAACAGAGGTGTGTCTAGAAGAGAAGAGTCTCGGGGGATATCATTATCCAATTAGGTTGGGAAACCACTCAATCAGGTGGTTTAGGGAATGTCATATACCTACACCGCTGTTTATATAGACCAAAAAAAAGGAAGAAATATTTGGGTTTAACATCTGTTATACTTAGAGCTCATGGGATATCATACTCACGAGGAGCCATATTGAATCAAGGACCGGGGAGTAGTCGAAGATTTCAAGAATGTGCTACATCTGGAGTATATCAGCCTGTGGAGTCTGGCTATCAAATTATGCATCCCAACAGGGACATATGGACTACTTTTTTGTGAAATTATATTAATATTTTCACTCCTCCTCCGGCCTGCATCTTCCACTCCATCGAGCTGCCTCATGATGCTGTCATGTCATTGGCGTCCGGGAGAGGTGTATCACGTGACAAGAATCCGTCCTGTCGGACCAAAGCGGTTAGCGCAGCGGAGGTCTACGGAGACGGTACGAATACGGAAATGATACAGGTAATTTTAGCGGCGCAATGCGATCGAAGCAGAGGAAAAAACGGCGGCTGCTGGCTGGGAAAAGACCTTCTAGAGATCGTGTTGCCCGTGTCTGATCGTGGAGATGGAGATGGAGAAATCTCGTGGACGATGCTGCTCGTCGCCTCTCCGGAAGCGGCCAGCGGGCAATGAATGAACGGGGCGCGGGAGGCGGCTTGTCCTTCTTTCGACGCAAGTCAGCGACTCTCTTTCTTCTCTCTTTCCAGAGCGCCGCAAACCAACCAGGAACCAGCAGCCGCAACGCAAAAGGCGCGATCCACCACCTCCAGGGATTTCTGGTATCCTTCTTTTCTGAAATTCGACAGAGCCAGATCGGCCCGTCTCCCGGCCGTCAGCTGACCGTCACTTACTCGCTTGCTTCGGCGCGTCGGCAGATCCTGCGCGTGCCTCGCGGGAAAAAGCGAGAAGCCCCAACCAGACCAGACGCCGACCGGACAGAGAAGAGACGAGACCAGACCAGACCCATCCACTCAGTCGTCCTGCCTGGAACGACCCTCTAATTCTCCCGGACTGTTCGACCGCTGGCCGACGCGCTGGCCTACTTTTGCTGGCTGTGGTATGTTTCTTTTGCTCCCACTTGATCGCGCTCTCCCTGGCTTTGGCTGTCTTCCCCTGTGATCGTGGCCCTGTCGTCGCGCCCGCCCGGGCGGATGGCGATGCGTCTGCTGTTGCGCAACATGCGCTGGTCGCGACGGTCTTCCCCCAACAAGTCACGCTTTCGTGTCTTCCCTGTTCCCCGATCATGTCCTTGTATAACCGTGTCGCGATGGCATCGCGGCCGATGAAGCTCCCACCTGACTGACCTTGATGCGCTGTCTCTCCAGGCCCCTTCAATGATGCGACCGTAGCTGTCGTCTCGCTATCGTTGTGCTCTAACGTGTCTTGGTGCGAGCGACGCGCATCATATCCTTGAAGAAAAACAATGTCATCCGCGGACCTTCCTGCGGGGAGTTCCTCCAATCCAGAAACCTCCTCACAGGCACCTCGCCCCGATGCAGCTCAGAATGGCTCCAGCTCCGTGGTGGCTTCGGGAGAGGTAAACGCGGCGGAACAAGACGCCAACGGGACCTCCCAGGACGCAATCGCGGAAGGAAAACAGAACGCCAAGGCGGTGCTGGCAGCTTCAGGCGTGTCTGTCGGGGACTCATCACCGCAGTCGAACGGCGCGAATGGCACGGCAGCGAGTCGGAAACGGTCGCGTTCTGGTTCGGTGATCCGATCCTCATCGTCGCCAGAAGGCTTGCCCGTACGGGTTCGCGAAACACCAACCGATAAGATTCTCCTGGAGCAATATGTGCACCGCGAGTTCCAACATTCCGCCCTGGAAGCATGGCATAATCCCAGCCAAGAGATTCTCCAGCACAAACGGGCCGAGCGGGACTATTATCTGCAATTGCGGCGGGATAATCAGGTCAATCCCGCAGCGCTCTATGGAGCTGGCTACGAAGGCTACGGCAATGCGCGAACGGACCTGAGGAATCAGCACCCACAATTACTGTATCCCTCCAATCGCCGCCGTCCGGGTGGCAGAAAGTCCAGAGAGTTGCGCGTATCCCGCAAGGACATGAAGGTCCAAAACGAACAGATCGAAGACCTCGTCCCGATTCGGTTGGATATCGACTGGGATAAGATCAAGATTCGAGATACGTTTACGTGGAACCTCCATGACCGGGTGACATCTCCCGATCTCTTCGCGGAGAAGTTCGTCGAAGACATGGGTCTCCCGCTCGAATCGTGTGTCCCGCTCGTACGCCAGGTATCTCAAAGCATCCAGGAGCAGCTCCTGGATTACTATCCACAAGTGTACGTGGAAGACGATCCCCTCGATCCCCAATTGCCATATTATGCGCATAAAAACGACGAAATGCGCATTTTGGTAAAGCTGAACATTACGATTGGACAACATACGCTGGTGGACCAGTTCGAATGGGAGATGAACAATCCTTACAATTCACCCGAGGAGTTTGCGCTGCAGATGACAAATGATCTTTCTCTGTCTGGAGAGTTCACAACGGCTATTGCTCATTCCATCCGGGAACAGACGCAGCTATTCACCAAATCTTTGTATATCCTTTCACATCCCTTCGACGGTCGTCCCATCGAAGACCCCGACCTGAAATCCGCATTCCTTCCCACACCACTCCCCACACCCTTTCGGCCCTTCCAGGCTGCCAAGGAATTCACTCCTTACCTGTACGAGCTTAATGAAGCGGAGCTTGAGCGTACAGAGGTCTCGATTTCGAGAGAACAGCGACGGCAGAAACGGTCGGTTAACCGCCGTGGTGGCCCGGCTCTGCCTGATCTCAAGGACCGCCAACGCACAATTCGGACAATGGTTGTCTCATCTGTTATACCCAACTCTGCGTCTTCGGTAGAGGAGAGCCATCTTTTCAAACGGTCAGGTTCGGGCCGCAGTAGGCGCTCCGTACCAGGACAACGCGACGGGGGTGACGAGACGGACGAATCCGACAGTGAGGAGTCGTCTGCTGGTTCTCCCGCCATTGGGTCACATCTTGCTCAAGGTACAGCTCGTACCAGAGGTATGAGGGGAGCGGCTTCTGCTGCTCAGGCTGCCCTTCGTTCTAACCTTGCTCACTCGACGACGCCCGAGCCGTCCGTGCACCACCACGAACCGAGAGTGTCTGCCCGAAGACGTGATTACCGAGAGGAGAGTATGGATGAGCCAGATAAGCTCATTGTGAAGTTTAAGATCAATAGGGATCGGTTCCGACAGTTCGTTCGCGATATGAAGAATAGGAATCGACCTCAGTCTGCCTCGAGCGCGCCTGGGTCCACACCAGCTCCCCAGACCTCACAGAGCCGTACTCCAAGCGTTCCACCGACTACAAGCTCTATGCCACCACCGCAATCCCAACCTCAGCAAGCTACTGTGTCCTCTCAAGCTAGACCAGCCAATCCCACCCCAAGCACACAACAACAGACCCCAGCTCAGCAGATTGGTGCCATCGACGCTCCTCATCCTCCACAGCCTGGCGTTCCGGGGGTAAGTTAGAATGATATTGAGTCTCTCGCAACATCACCAAATTCCCAATCATGTTCACCCATTCTTCCAACCTAACAGAGACTGAGAGGCGCATTAACTGTATTGAGGACTGCGTACTGACTATTGATAAGCCTCCACCGCCCACTTGGCTCGTGTCGGGCCTCGCACAGCTGAACCGTAACTACCCAAATGACTCATTTGAAGGTGTGATGCGCTACTCCGCTGTCGATACCACCACGCTGCTGCCTGTTGCGAATGCGAACGCCACCCACCCAGGCCAAAAGCTGAAGTACCAGTATCTCCCACGAATCCGATGCCATGATTGCCCGGGTAAACTTTATACACCTGGACCCGGTACGACTGTTGAGAACTTCGAAGTGCATCTAAGAAACCGGCAGCACAAGGAACGCGTTGAGGAGAGGTTGTCGAGAACAGCAGCGGCCAATGCCGCTACGTCGTAGTCTACTGATGCTGGAGTATTGAAGGGGGGACTGGATCTAGCAGGCGTGTCTTCCTTTTTTTTTGAACCTTTTTTTCTTTGTCGATGGCATCTGCCCGACATGGTACATAGGATACAGGAGCCGTGGTTATTAGTCATTGTATAAGCATTTTTTCTCTCTTCCTCCCACCTGTCCTTGTGTATTGGCTGATCTACTCGATTCTTGGTGTTGCAAGGGAAAGTCCTGGCTCAATTAGACTTTGGACTTTGGACCTTCTGCAAGTTTATATCTTAGCCTCCATCTAGCCTATCTATCGTATCCTTATGGCCAGAATTCATTGTGACATATCATTGTGAGATAATGCTGTTTTCACTTATGACTAGTACTATTCCTATTTCTATCCCCATTTTACTATAGGCACATTTCCAAGTGCACTTGAGTAAAGTTGATTCTTAGCCTTGTTTGAATATTACATCGTATTAGCTATTTGCGTGATGACGAATGAGACAATAGAGCCTGATCCTCTAGTATCTGTAGCTGTTGTTCTGTGCAGGCTGACTGGATCCTCGCTACGCCAAGAAAGGATATAATTGGCCTCATATAGAACTTACCGCTTTCCTTTTCACATCGTCAAAAAAAAAAGTGCCGTAAGAGTAGATTTAGGTCTTCCCATTAGTATTATTGATCTAAGTGCGTAGTTTTGAAATTAAAGATGCACATATAAAGTGTAAAAAACTTTCTCTTGAATTCGGCCCCATGGCAAGGCAGCAGCTTCGCTGTTCACGGATACCTTCTCACAATGCGGTAAGGCTTGTATGACAACTTACAGACTAGACAGTACCAACACAGATATGTGTACCTAACTATGATCCCTACCATAGTCGATTCAACCATTTTGACCATCCCATGCACACATTCAGCTAAATATAAAAACATAAGCATTAAAAAAAATCTTTTCTAAATGTCTAATTGGCCGCCTCACATATACACGGCAGCTGCCCAACCTTTACAGGGATGTATCAACCACGTCAACTGAGCTACGCTATCATCAGGGGATACGTACCTTGCCTTATATCTTGTCACTTGGGCGACTTCATTGGGTTCTGTCTGGACAGGAAAGAAAAAAAAATTTTTTGGGGTGGGTTCTTGTTTTTATTTTTTATTTTCTTGGAAGAGCAAGCTTCAAGCCGAAATGATGGATCCCCTTTCCGTCACTGGATCAATCACAGGCGTTGTTAGCATCTGTATACAGATTGTAGTTTATTTGGATGTTCTACGGACCCGGTTCCAAAATGCCCATGTCACCATCACGGCGCTGGCGGCTCAGTGCAATGCTATAAAGACTGGTTTGTCGCAGTTGCAGATGCTGATGGTGCAGAATCGGGTCATTTATGACCGGCCGGATGTTATTTCGACGTTTGATAGAACGTTGATGGGTTGTACGTCTGTGCTCTCGTGTCTGGAGAATCTTATTGGGATATTGTTCGCGGCGGAGACGGGGCCGAGACGATCGCTGATAGCACGGTTGCGAAATAAGGCGAGCGTCGTGTGGAATGAAGTGGAGATGAAGGGGTATCTTTCCCTGATACAGGGACAGCAGTCTGCGATAAGTTTTCTGGTTCAGCTTCTTCAGATGTAAGGGTTTCGAAACTTCAGGCTGTTTGTTTGTTTATCTGTACAACGTGCTGTTATCAACTACCTTCTTTATACGATACTGATTTGGCGTCTTCATTGAAAGGCAATCCATCGATGAGATTCTCAACGGAGTTAGAAACGGCAGAAGGTTTCTCGATCAGCAAGCCACCGAGGCTGAATCACTTCGCCTCGCGAACCCCCAGGTGCACGTTGCCGAGTCAGTCCTGGGTTCTAGATGGGAACCTGAGGATAGATTCGCAGATATGGTGACCTTCGAGCGTGAGTTTGACTTTGACAGCATCATTGTGAATACCAGACCCTACCGTCGAGCAATGACGACGGGGAGACAGGTCCTGTCCAAAAGACGTCCGGTGACCACGACAAAAAGCACATCCAGCCTGGAGAGAATGCGGCCAATCATGAATTTTCCGAATACGAAGCTGGTCAGGAGTACGCCAAACATCCCTGGCCAGCAAACCGTCCCGGATATTACGGTGGAATCAGTACACAATATCACGGAGTGGGAGGAACGCACTAGAAATACGGTCCAAGATGCTTCAAGAAGGCCGTCAGACATATCACGATCCGTTCACAGTCCGGTTTTGACGACTCATGATCATGACCCCGACTGGCGCTGCCATCGGCACTGCGACCTCCTTCTCAACGCAGTCAGAGAATGGGCTCTTCACTTCAGCGAAGCCCACGAATCTCGCGTGTGTCGCCGCACAAGTGAGATCAAGGACAAAAAATTAATCTCCCGACTCCACAACACGATCTTAGACGGTTCCGACATCGATACATATCTCCAAGACCGCACCACGCGCTCAAAGGTCTTCCTATCTCTGACAATGAGCATAATCTGGGAATCCATCTTCACACGTTACTTCTTCGACCTCGACCGTGAGCAGCGCCAGAAGCTCAGATCCGTCGAGAGATTCCTCAACGTCAGTTCAGAGGCCATTGTCCGACAGCGGGGTGCACCTTCCCTGTCTCTTCTACCCTCTCGAGACACATTCCGCAGACAGCTCTCCGAGGAGGCTGAGGTTGCAGTGCAAGAAATCCTGACGACGCTGACCGCGCTCCTACCCCCACCAGCCTCTCTCAGGGAACAGATCAAGAACTGGCTTCGTAGCGTCGTTATGGAAGCCGTAGAATTGTGGATCGCGATGTGTTCTCAACGGGAAGTATACATGATGCTCCCGCCGCTGCAGCCGGAGTATAATAAAAAGGGGGACCGGGGACCGAACGTCATTTTTAACGCCTCGTTGATGAATAATCGAAGTACGCAATCAAAGACGAACGAGGAATTGGAGGCTTCGAGGGCGGTGGTGAGAATGGTTCTGTTCCCGTTAGTTGTGAAGAAAAGAGTTGATCGCGGTAATGGCGACGAGGAGTCGGTTGCTTATCCGACGCAGGTTGTTTGTTGAAAATATCGAGGCGAGTTGAATGGAGAGAGGGAATGTAATATATTAAAATATGATGAGAAGACCTGTTATAAGTATGTCAGTATGATTTTTTAAGGGGGTGATTACTCGCTCAGACTGGATATTATGTGGCATGTTTTGTGTTAGGAGAAATGTTTGAAAAGTGGGAACTTTCACATTATAGTAACTATACTATTCTATACCGGTCCAATAACTACGAATCATAGGATTTATACTACAAATACTCAAGGGACGAAAATAATGATGAATATTCATCATTCATTAGTTCTATTGTTATGTCACATCCTTCCTTCGTCTTTAATCCTCACTGACACATTATGTATTCCAGAAATAGCAACAATAACGACAAGCGAAGAGGTATATGAACTATCCATTAGGTGAAAAAAAAGAGGAACCCATAACGCCAAATGCCGGGCGATCATACGCTGAACTTCTAGCAAAATAAAATATGTTCTGCAATCCTGCATATACATCGCTGATGATCTGCCGCCCAGCCCATGCCGAATTCTATATGCTGCTTTTTTGCGCATGAAAATCATGAGCATGATGAACTTGTCAAGGTGATCGTTTTCATCGAACCGGTCCGGGGATCGTAGCCTGAAGGACACGGTTTATGTGTATGATTAAGAGAAATAAAGGCGAAGGGGAGCGCAGAGCAACGCGCTTAGAATTTCGGCGTGAATCTGCTCATAGCGCGGATCTTCTTGCCGTAGAAGAAGAATAGGATGGGAATAGGGATCATGGCCACGGTAATGAAGCCCAGCACACTAGACGCCCAATTCACGCCAAGATTGTGATACATCTGAGCAGCGAACAGGGGGAACCCACCACCGACGCTACTCCGCATAAGCGTATTGGCGGCAATGGCTGAGTTTGCAAACATCAGATACACATCGATGATGTAGTTGAGACCCTGCATGAAAATGACCAGGATACCGCATCCGATGGGTACACCCGCGAGCACCTGGGGGAACCAGTGGATGTGAGGGCTGGAAGTCCAGCCGAACCAGAAGAGACCGGCGGGTAGCAGGAAGGAGGCAATCATCATTGGGATGAGTCGTTCCTCAGGGACGACGCGGCCGTGCTTCTTCAGTTTGCGCGCGAAACGAGTCTTGGTGACATACGAGATCATGGCGGTACCAAGGAAGACACCAATCAGGATGCCCAGGAACGGCAGCGCAGCCACACCTGAATGCTTCCAGCCACGGACCTCTTGGAAGGAGATGGGGTAGGCTTCGAAGAAGAGGTAAAGAATTCCGTAGATCAGTGCTAGGTAGATGGTGATGCAGAGCAAGATAGGTTCGAGGAAAAGCATCTGGAATGGCCGCAGCAGGTACTTGTTAACGATATCACCCATGCTTGGACGATGCTCATCGAGGAACGAGTGGTAAGCCCAGTTCTTTGTCTCCCGGCGGAGACGAGCGGCACGTCGTTGCAGCAAAACTGGCGCATAGGTCTCTGGCACAATGAAGAAGGCGAGCAGTCCGAAAAACCCAGATGCGATCAGCGTGATCCAGGCCGTCCATCGCCAACCCAGGTGAGAGCTCGTGATGAAACCACCTCTGTGTCATCTGTTAGTGTCCTTTTCCTTCTTGTACCGGTGAAGATATGGAGGAAGGGGAATGAACTTACACGATGGGACCAGCGGTAGGACCACCGAAAGTGGCCGCAGAGAAGAAAGCAACGGCCACTCCTCGATCAACCGGATCCCAGAAATCCGCCAGCGCACCTCCGATCACTGCCAACGGCGCACAGCCAAAGACACCCACGAAGAATCGACACACCATGATAGTCTGCAGATTCTGAGCAACAGCGACGGGGATCTGGAAGATGGCAAAGATGGCATATCCGATAAACAGCGGCGGCATACGACCGTACAATTCGGACATGGGGCCCCATACGAGGGGACCGACAGCGAAACCCTAGGAAGGATTAGCATTGATTCTACTTGGTCTCCATTCCCTAACTGCAACAAGATATGATATAGGGCAACGGAAGATCGCAAAGAGATGGAAATACTTACAAACACCGTCAAACTCGTTCCCAGCGTCATGACCTCCGTGGATACGTGGAATTGCTTCGCAGTCACCACCGTCGCTTCACTGAACACACTACTGGCGAATGTGATCCATACCGTCAACGACGACAGTGTCATAGTATACACCCACTTCTTCCATTTCGGCCAATTCTGTGGGTTCTCGGGGTCGTCGGGGCCATCCCATTCTACTAGGTTAGGGTCCTTGGGCGCTTCTCCATGTTCCTTCCGTTCGATCTCTTCCTCCTGTTGTTCGACATCGCTCAACTGCCTATGGATTGCAGACGTCCCCTCTAGCTCCAGGGTGCGTCGGGTCTCCATGGCGCGCAGCTCGTTGCTCTTCTCCTCCTCCAGTGTGTCACCAGAAGGATGGCGCGGCTCTCTAGCATTATCGACGCTCACTCGTGTTGGAGTGGTTGCATTCGAATCGAACGTGGTCTGCTTTTCCGGTTCCATGCTGGCGCGCCTGTTGACGCAATAGGCCGGGGTTACTCCTCGGCGGGCCAGGAAATAACGTTTGCGCCCTCGATGACGAAACGGGAAAGTTGGTTCTCTTCGTGACGCAATGTATACAGGAACACCACCACGAAACAGATCTTAAGGGGAGCCTGGGGTATCACCAAAGCAGAGAATTGGCCTTGGGTTTGCGAGTAGTTTACAGGGTCCCCTACCGCTGGGGGTCTGGAACAATAATATATGATTTTTTTGAAAAACGGACTTTAGCGCCAGTGGATCCCAACTATCTCCATGGTGCCACCACCAAAATGTTCCATATCAAGCGACGGCCAACAGGCCCCCTAAGGCCGGGCCCGTGGAGAAACCGGGGACGGTCCATAGTAACGGCGCCAGGTACATACAACAGTGGACATAAAACCGTCCACGACCTGCGCATAATGGAGATTGATAATCACCCGAATCCTTAACGGAACAACGGAAATGACTCCATGACGGATTGGATCCTCATCCTGTCCAAACAGGTGAATGCAGATGGCGCCATCCCTGGATATTGTCGGTCTGTTTCTGAGGATCGCCGGTGACGAGGGCCGAAAGGCCGAAGCATCAGCTGGCCTGTCATTGGCGGCAGAGACGAAGTTCTAGCGGTTGCGTTCGCAGCTTCTAGGGTCTCGGAGCCGGTGCAGAGAGTCTATACGAACGCAGACGGGCCGCGCTGAGCCCAGAGACGGTTTGTCGCAAGACGACGCCATCGCGGCCCCACCCAGATGATTTCTGAATCCTAACCGCTGCGAGAGTCTCTGATAGCTGCGGATATGAATATACCCCTGCACTACAAATTGGCTCCCATATCTCACGTATCAGACCCTAGAGCCATGGCCGAGAAACTCCCGAAGATGACCAGGTACAAATGGACAATACCTCGACTGAAAAATGAGTACGGACGACATACTCTTTCCCTGGATGTTCCTCGTGGACGTTCTGTCAGACTGCAAGCGGTCACGGAAGCTTGGGCCAATTCTTGGCTCAGGAATGAGAACTAATCACACTCCAAAATGATTAACAATCCTAACAATAATCCATCGCGCTCGGATTTAACTAAAGGGCGGTCGCAGAACCGGGCGCGCTCCTTAACTCCCTACGAATGGATGGAGTCCACGAGGGCCTAAGCTGAGCCACATCGGCACTTTGCGTCGTCTCGGACTCCGAGAGGCCGATGATTCGAAAGACAACAAGAACAATAATTGCCTCTTGAGGACACCATCTGATAACTATTACTCAGAACATTGGCGGACCGGCAAATGAAATGTCTCGGGCATCATGAAGTTCCCATTGAGGATCCCCGTCTTACTCACGACCTCTCCCCGCATGATCTATCAGTTGACATTGAGATCCCCTTGGCTCTTCGAGTCATGACCTCTCGAGCTTTTCACCTCTTTTGGGTTGGCTTTTTAGGGCTCTGGCGTCATTCTTCGCTTGTTTTCCGTCGCTTCGCCATCTCGAATGTTCGCAGATCCGCCCTTGGGCTCGTCTGGCGGCCTCTAACCGGACCAGGAAAGAGTCACGCAGGCACGTGGGCACCGTCGGATTTCTATTGTCACCTCGGAGATTATTGTGATTGTGATGATTGTGATGCTTATTGATCAATCTCATCCAGGATTTCTTACTTATCTTATGCAAGGTGCACGTCAGAGTTGTGAAGTGCAAGGATGCAGATACAACACAAGTACAAGACATCGTGGTAGCCTTATGCTTCGTGATTCAAAATAGTGCCCTTCAACCCCTTGATGGCCATGAACGCTAGTCCCGTAGATTGATGGATCTAAACAGGATCTTAGACACTATCCCTAACATAGTCTCGTCCCCCGGTAATTGATACCCAAAGACTTTATACAGGTGCACACACACGGTACCCAATCGGACACGCCACGCGATGCCACCTCCCCTGGGCGCTTCGCTAGTGTTTTGTAGGCAGCACACACTCTTCCACCGTAGCGCACAAGGCTGCACCATGTGTCTACCCGTAGGGATTGTGATGGTCTGTGTCTTCGTCACTACGCCGCCAGGGATACTGTTATAACTTTCTGTGGCCCTGCTGACCCTGGACTCCTTCTCTTCCCACCATACGGAACTGCAACGCACCCGGCAAAGTTGCCGTCGTCTAAGTACCATCCACACTCAAAATGCCACCAATCGGCTTCTCCAACCAGTGAGAAGCAGTGAGAAGCAGGGGTGGGTAGCATTAAAGTGGCATAAAATAATAATTCGAGTCATTGTTCCTCGTATTGATAACCACCTTGTGCGACCGTGCGAGGGCAGGGATGATGATGCCTTATGGAAGATGTCCGATACAATAAACCCAGTCACGTTTCACCTCGGGAGTATTAAAAGATTCCGACGTCTGGCTGTGCTGCATGAAGATCCCTCGTCTGGTGTGAAGTATCCTTATGCAGACTGATGGTTATGCACGTGAAGCAGCTGCATGGCAGAAATAGTCTTTCTTCGCAGACAGTAGGGATATGCAACATACTAGTATATACTGAAGAGGAAAGAAAGCGCACAGATCATAATTACGATACATTATAGGTCTATACGAGTGTTACATGGGCTGTATATCGGCTCACAGGCCTATGGATATTGTCACTAGAATCGAATATTATTATTTACGTTATAGAACATGCGTTTACCTCGGGAGGAGCTTTTCGTTCCCATATTTGATCGTAGGTGGAGTTGATTACTATGAAAGGTGCAAGTATGGTCTGTTTGGACAGATAACAATATGGTTATTATGCCTCGATAGAAGGTATATCATGCGATAGAAGTTGCAGAGAAACCATTCGATGGATGTTTTTATTGGTAGTATAGTATCTAGCCAGAAGATATGTATAAAAAAAAAACTGGATTCAATCTTTCTTCTTCCAGATTCACTCTAGGTGGATAATTTAGTATCCTGAGGGAAGCTTCCTGCTGCAATATCAATCCTTTATGTCTTGGGAGGTCATTGGATAAAGCTTATAGAGCTATGATGCTGGGGCTGTAGGTATTTTCAGTGACAATGCTAGTTGATATATAATGTAGTTATAGGGGCCTGTAAATGGTTGCAATGTCAACATTAGAAATGTTTTCTGGATAAGCCCAAACGAATAGAATACGTAGAAAGACAATATTATACCACATAAAAATGACTAAAACCAATAATAATGTGTATAGAAACATAGATGATAGCTGTCAAAACAACAGTAGCTGCCTGAGGCTGCAGCGGAGACGCACAACACGCCAGACGCGTCGGGCGGCGGTAGCTCAGTGGGCGGTAAGCGCCGCGCGCTCTGCGTGCGCCCGCGGTTGATTCGAATCTACTAGTATTGCTTGTGCTTTGAACTCCTCATCTCTCACCTTCAGTCGTCGTCCTCACTTCCATCCCAATTTCCTTTGGCGCGCATCTTTCTCGAGGGTTTCAATTCCTTCACTCGTCACCGACGTTGGCGCCCCACGTCGAGGATCTCATGCTGAGCTGATCTGGTCAACGTTCACTTCCCCGCCCTTCTCCCACGATGCCTGCGCGCACTCGGCAAGCTCCCTCCGCCGCGACGGAGACCGTGGAGCCGGAGGAGGAGCAAGATGGTTTTCAGAAACTGAGATTTAATGAACCGCTGTCATGGCGCGTCGGAAAACCCGCAATTCCTGTTGCGGACCTGCTCCAGCGTTTACAGAAGCTGGCGCAGGAGCTCCGCAAGCTTGAGCAGGAAGAGACGGACAAGGACTCTTTGCGGAAGGTCTCGCAGGAGCTTGCTAGCGCCCAGCTACTGGCGCATAGAGACAAAGGTGTCAGGGCATGGACGGCATGTTGTATTGTCGATGTCTTGCGGCTCTGCGCTCCCGACGCGCCTTTCACGGGAAATCAATTAAAGGTTCGAAGATTGCATTTCCTCCCGCGCCTCATCAGATGATGTGCTGGAGGACAGCTGTATGCTGACTCTAGATAGGATATATTCACTTGCATCGTTACGACTATTATACCCGCACTGGCCGATCCGTCCAATGCATACAATTCCCAGCACATCTACGTTCTCAACTCTCTTGCAGAAGTCAAGAGTATTGTTCTTTTGACAGATATCGACTCCGCAGACGCTTTGATGCTACCGCTTTTCACGTCATGCTTTGACATTGTCTCTGGATCATCGAAATCTTCAACAGGCGAAGAGGTGGCCAAGAATGTGGAATATGATATGACTCGCTTACTAGTGACGGTGATCGACGAGGCGCCCACTCTTGCATCAGAAGTTGTCGACATTATCGTTGCGCAGTTTCTCCGAGTCGACCCGCGAGTCATGGAAGCTCCCGCAAAGAAGGGAAAGAAGGCTGAGGCGATTGACAGCAACCAGGATACCCTCTTGCTGAAAGATTACCCTCCTGCATATAATATGTCGAAGGCTATCTGTCAAGCATGTCCGGAGAAGATGACCAGCCACATAAGTCAGTATTTCAACAATGTTATCATCGATGCCTCGGCTGCTGCGAATGCGAATGGGAATGGTTCCTCGAAACACTCTGCCAACAGAAGAGTCAGCCTGGACGACTCAGATGATGAAAGGGAAGATATTAAGGAGCTGAGCAAAGCGCATCGTCTGATCCGCGAGCTATGGCGGGCGTGTCCCGATGTGCTGCAGAACGTCATCCCGCAGCTGGAAGCCGAATTATCTGCGGAATCAGTCTCTCTACGTTTGCTGGCCACGCAGACTATTGGTGATCTTGCGGCAGGAATCGGTGTTGCCGGTCCGCCACCGCCCCCGTCAATGAACCCAGCGGCGTATCCTCCGGTGACACTGGCGGGTTATTCTGAGTCTATACCTCAGCCGAATGTACTGCTCACACCCTTGGCGCCGAAGCCGTTCTCCCAAGCCCATTCTGCAGCGTATGAGAGTTTCTTGAGTCGTCGTCAGGACAAGTCTGCCTCGATTCGGGCTGCTTGGGCTACAGCGGTAGGGCGCATCGTCCTGACTTCTGCTGGTGGCTCAGGCCTGAGCGAGAGTGAGGAACAAAGTCTAGTAACGAGTTTGACAAACACGCTTCGTGATGCAGATGAAAAGGTTCGTCTAGCAGCTGTCGAGGTTCTGGGCTTATTTGGTTTTTCAGATATCATTAAAAAGCTGGCTGTGACTGGTGGCCTCTCTACCCCGGATTCTACTCTTTCTGTGCTCGCCGAACGCGTTAAGGACCGGAAACCCCAGGTACGGGAACAGGCCATGAAGATTCTGGCCCGCATGTGGGCTGTTGCGGCTGGAGAAATACAGAGAAACAATGAGTTGGTGGTTCCTCTTCTCAAGGATGCGCCCTCGAAAATCTTCGATGCTTACTACACGAATGATCCGGATATTCACGCGCTGATTGACCGCGTTCTCTTTGACATACTTCTTCCATTGAGTTACCCGCCTATCAAGTCAAAGCCCTCCAAGGGACTTTCGACCCCCTCGAAGAGACTGAGAGGTTCTCAGACTCTCGATGCGGAGGCTGAAGATGATGCAGACAAGATCCGTGTTCTGCGTATTTTGACGCTCATTAGGTGCTTGGATGAGAAAGCGAAGAAAGTCTTCTTCGCCTTCCAAGCAAGACAGATCACTATGAGAACGGCAATGACAATCTATTTGCAGGCCTGTGAAGAATATAATGTGAGCATCCAATAACGCCCCCAATAGAGAACACTTGCTGACTAGTGAATTAGGGTGGTGTCATTGACAAGGACGAAGAGCGAGTCAAGGCCCAGCTTACGAGAGTGGTTGATGGTCTGGCGAAGACTCTTCCGGATTCTACTCGTGTATCCGCAGATCTGTGGAAATTTGCTAAGATGCACGACCGACGGAACTACCAACTCATGCGGTTTGCGATGGCTGCCGTTAGCGACTATCGGACTGTGACAAAGGCTCTGAAGGAGCTCGCGAAGAGAATCCAGAGCGGAAGCAGCACCTCTATATTGGATACTATCACACCGCTGTTGTACAGATGCAGTTCTCTTGTTTTCAATCGGAGTCACATCCCTGCGATTATTCAGTTTTCGCGGTCCGAGGATAAGGAATTGGCGAACACTGCGCACGAGATGTTGAAGGAAATTTCATCCCGCAACCCTGAGGTTCTGGAAGCTCAGGTTCAAGAGATGTGCAGAGACTTGGAAGCACAGGCACCAACATCTAGGTCTGCTGATGACACCGGTTCCGAGGAGATCCTGAAGGCCTGCTCTGGGTTTGCTAAGAAGCTGCCATCGAAACTTCCCAAGGAGCGTAAGTTTTTGCAGGCCTTGGTAAACTACGCGCTGTACAGCTCATCGCCGCGTTCCGCTAAGCACGCTGTCTCCATTATCATGGCTGCTGCAGATAAGAAAGAAATGTACGCGAAGGATCTCGTTCAGAAGTGCGTCAAGAAGTGGGCATATGGGGGCGACCATTTTCTCGCAAGGCTTGCGGCTCTTTCTCAGTTGAACTTGCTAGCACCGAGAGAAGCCGATGAGGAGAGCGACGATATTGTTTCTATAGCCGTGAACAAGGTTCTTTTGATAAATCGTTCCCCGCAGCCTGGGTCCGACTACAAATGGTCTGATGAGGAAGATGAGGAAACTATCGCGAAGGAATGGGCCCTCAAGACGATTGTCAACCGTCTTCGCGCGAACGAAGGTTCGGATAACGATGACGATTTCCGTGCTCATGCAGAGCCTGTCTATAGCACTTTGAATAAGCTGGTTATAGGCGAAGGAGAACTCTCTAAGAAGAAAGACACACCAGCCACCCAGAAGTCCCGGCTGCGTCTTTTAGCGGCTAAACTGCTCGTTAAGCTATGCGCTTCACGGGGTCTCTGTGATCAGCTGCTGACTCCGAAGGACTTCAACTCTCTAGCGCTGGTTGCACAGGACCAGCTGCTAGCTGTGAGAGCTGAGTTCATCAGCTATCTGAAGAAGAAGCTGGTGCAGAAGACTCATCTCAGTGCCCGTTGGTATACTATACCTTGCCTCCTGGCATTTGAGCCCCATTCCAATCTTAAAGACAGTACTCTCACCTGGCTACGCTCCCGTGCGAACTTCTTCGCAAGGCAAAGTGTGGTGAACGGAAAGAGATCAGAGGAACAGACTGTGATGGAATCTATCTTCGCCCGTCTCCTTTCCCTTCTCGCGTATCACCCTGATTATCCTCCTTCCGATGTTGATGAGTCTACTAGAGTCGGGGACTTGGCGGACTTCTCACGTTATATTCTCTTCTACCTCTCTGCCGTCGCGAACGAAAACAACCTGTCCCTGATATTCCACATTGCTCAACGTGTCAAGCAGACCAAAGACGGTATTACGAAGTCGGAGGAGATCACCACGCGTCTTCACACGTTATCTGACCTCGCTCAAGCAACCATTCGCCGGTTCGCTGATATATACTCACATCAGCATAAATTTGCTGGAGCGGCCGGCGGTAGCACGAATCTTCTTCAGACATATCCTGGCAAGATGAGGCTACCAAGTGCTCTCTTTGCTTCCATGTTAAGTCACCAGGAGGCACAAGATGTGGCAGAAAAGAGTTTCCTTCCGGAGGATATCGACGACGTTCTAGATCGGATTGTCCGCTCATGGATGAAACCAAGGAATACATCCGGGACACAGAATCAGGCGAAGAAGAGGAAGAGCGATTTCAATGGAAACGGCGAAACTAGCGCCACAAAGAAAGCAAAGAAGACAAACCAAAGGTCTCTTCCGATCCGGAGATCTTCTGCTGCGGGTAACCCAAAACTACCCAAAAAGAAGAAGAAGGCCGATGAAGATAGCTGGGGATCTGACGACGCGGCCGGAAACGTAGCCTCTAATTCTCGGCGGCGAAGCAGCAGAGGTGCTGGTAGAAAGAGTGTCAGCTATGCTGATCGCGACAGCGATGAAGACGACCTCCAGATGGAAGAAGAAGATGCCGAGGACCAAGAAGATGAAGATGAAGATGAGGATGAGGAAGAAGAGGAGAATTCGGAAGAAAGCGCGGCTGAGGAAGAACAAGAGGAACCGGACGAACAGGAGGAGCAACAGCCGGATGACGAGAAGAATGGTGATGGTGAAGAGGACGAGGAGATGGAGAACGTCGAAGAGCCTTCGCCTCCAGCAGCAAAGAAGAATACTCGATCAAAGAGGAACTCGACCACCCCAGCCAAAGCTAAAGCTAAAGCCTCGAATGTATCCGACGGTGAAGAGAATGGCAACGGCGAAGAAGACCACGAGATGGAGGACGTCGAAGAAGCATCACCCCCAGCAACAAAGAATACCCGATCGAAGAGAAATTCTATTACTTCTGCGAAAACAAAAGTCTCTGTTTCTGTCACCGTCCCAAAGCGCAAATCAGACGTGAGCGACACAAGCAAGAAAACCCGAGAACTACCGACGCGGCGATCAACTAGACGTGGATGAAAAAAAGTCGACAAAGACTTAACTTATCCAACTTATCCTACCTGATTCCCCCTACTCAAACCAACACCACAAATTGCCCTCTCACAACATCCTATATCTCCATCTCCATCTCCATCTCCTCTATAAGCCATCCGCATTCCTCAAGAGAACTTGCAAAATACCCCATGTCCCGTTTATGTGAATCAAATCAATCCATTTCTTTATTTTCAAGTTCCCTTCCTCCTTTATTTACCTCCCTCTCTCACACACACTTGACCTTAGCCTTGACCTCGAGAGTCCAATCCATCAATTAGTTTTCTAGCTTTCCGTTCCGAAATATGTATTACATTCAGGATATGCCGTTTGTCTGCCTTTTCTTGTTTTGTCCCGTGTCTGTTATGTTGTTTATGTATGTACGTACCGACGTTACCCTTAGTTTGTTTGTGGAAATTTAATGTGGAGTTTTGCCATTTTTTGCGTTTGTGTTTGCGTGCGGGTGTAGTACATAAGAAGGGAAAAGTGGTGTTCTTGAAGTTTGTATGTATGTACGTAAAATCCCACTGGTTGGGCTCTGTTCATAGTGGTATGGAATGCTGGCATGAGGTTGAGTCTTCTGCTTTCTTCTTGTGGACGGGGCCATTATGAAGTGTATTGGACTGATCTAGTAGTTAGGAAGCTGTTTGTAAGGCGTGAATATAGGGAGATCCCTCGGACTATATAGATATAGCGTTCAGAGCTACTTGCTCTATAGTTTAAATGGCTTCGTGCGGAGGCAATCATTCTATCGAGTATTTCTTAATTATAGAACGCTCTACAATGATTAGGGATATAATTTGAAGATTAGAATAGGCCTCGGTCTCTTGGCGTCAATCCAAGAAGGCCTCGTGTCGATTGATATTGTCGACATATCCGGAGAGCTCTATAATTACACAGGATGATAAAAGATCAAAAAGCCACACTGCGCTGTACACGCAAAGCCCACGAGGGTATCGGATATATCCACCATCCAAATCCATCACATAAACTCCAGCCATGGGAAGCCTAACCGAATGTTCCCGTGCCCTGCCAAAATCAAGCCCAAACCGGTGGGCAGATGGAAGATTTAGAACATGCGCCAAACTGACAGAACGCCGTCACATATGCAAGAATGAAACTAGATCATGAAGAAGGTTCATTGTCGCTGCTCGCTTTTTCCTTCTCTTTCCTTTGTTTCAAGTCTTCAATGGCCTTCTTGACTTCCTGATCGGCAAGGCCTTCCCATTTGACCTTGGCATCATCGTCGAGCAAGTCGACATCGCCCACACGGTCATAGAGCATTCGAGAAATTGTTCGGTTGATGTCGGTATATTCATCCTTCGATACCACTTTGCTGCGGTAGAACGGTCTCAGAGCTCCACCGACAAGCTTTTGTATATCGGATTTGACCTCTAGGGAAAGGCCATTACGTGTAGGCGAACTATCAGCCGACCTTGCGGTCCTTGGGCGAGACGACATGGCCAGAGTACTAGAACGAAGCCTACGGACACTCGAGCGTGCTCGCTCGGTGTCTAGGGCGTCGTTCGTGTTTTCATGAATAGGAGAAACTGAGGGAGAGAAATCGGCGTAGGAAGGAGAGGTTACCTCAGTTGGTGAGGGAAGTTGAACAGGAGAGACTGGACGTCCTCTGAGGTAGGGAGGTGGAGTAGTTGAGGTAAGGCGTGGAGAGGAACGGTTCGAAGGGGCAGGTGATAGTGATGGTGATGACAGACCGGGTGTATTATGATCTGTGGGAGCATTTGATGAATGAATAGAAGGCCCATAAGAACTGCTGCGTTCGGGTTTGGAGGCATCTTCAACTTCTTTCAGAAGTGATTGTAAGAAGCTGGGTCCACTGGAGTTGTTCTCCGCATTCAATCTGGCAGAAGCTTGCTCCCTTGCCATCCTGGATGACTCGCCGTTTTGCATAGCAAGCGCTGCTAAGTCTTCGGGCCTCCTAGTTCGCGGCCGTTTGAGCTTACGCTGAGGTTCACTGGGTTCTGGTGAAGGTGATAAGGTAGGCTCTTTCCGTTTCAGTGATGCACTCGGGTCGTTCTCCAGCTCACGCGCTCTTTCAAAGGCATTCCAGGCTCTCATCTCCTCCAGAGACTCAGGTTCAGGAGTGGGCGCCCTTGGGACTCTGGGTCGGGACGGTCTGGGTGCATCGATATCGAGAACAGCCGCAGTATCTCTGAATCGATTAGCAGCCCCCTGTCTTTCAGCTACTTGGAATCGACGTTGCCATGCTCGAAACTCCCGTTGGTTTGCTGCCTCCCGTCGTTGCTGCCGAAGAATGCGATCTGCAGCATGCTCATCATCAAAGGGGAAGTCTAGATCTAGATTGAGACGGTCCCAGACGGACTGCCACACTCGAGCCCAGTGAAGCGAGTTGACCTGGTTCCGGCTCCTCAGTCTCCTTTGCTGAGCTCGCGTACGGCGCTCCGGACGGTTCCGTGCTCGCAACGATCTGATCGGAGAATCCGCGACTGAGCTTACAGCTCTCTGCGCTTCACACTGTTCGCAGTACCAGGATCCTGACGGTACAGAATCGAGTCCAGCGCAGTAAGTGTGGATTGGAACGTCGCAGCCATCACAGAGGAGGAGAACCTCCTCATTGTCAGCATCTCCGCAGATCGGACATGGTTGGGTGTCGTCTTCATCGTCGATCTCATCGATGATCATCGATGGATCGATATCTGCGACCTGGACTTTGTCTTGTACGACATAGGAGGATAATACCGGGCCTGCCGAGGGGGGAAGGTATTAGCATCAACTCAATTCCACAGACGGATTTCTCGTGAACTACTGCACAGGCTATGGACCACTCACCTCCGATAGTACCAGTTAGTTCTACCACATTGAAGCTTTGACGGCAAATGGGGCAGCTGTTGGCCCTTTCCACCCAAGGCTTGAGGCAGTTGTTGTGCAGATTGTGACCACAGGGGATTAAATGAGCAATCCATCCTGCATCTTCGTCATCATGATCGATAGCCACCGGGGCTTTGCTCTCATTGCTTGTTATTCCTGGAGCTCCATTGCCGTCCTCAAGTCTTGGCGTCGACTCGGCGGCAACGGCAAGAGGGTCGCTGACGCTTTCGCCAAGGTCTCCTAAGCAAACAATACAGGTATCCGACATCAGCGGCGGGAGACGTGCCCAAATTGTCTGCAAGAAGGGTGATAGAAGGCATGAAGAGCAACTTGGAGGAACAGAGGCACTGATGGGAGTGTAGTAGGGAACAATGTGGGGAGCGGATGGGCGCCTTTTGAAGGTGGACCAGCCGGAACTAACGCGAAACAGACTGGCCGCCAACGTGACTGCACGGCAGCCACTCAGCGGGCGCAAGAAGCTGGCGGCTGACGCTTCCACGAGAATGCCATCCAGCGATAGTTAAGCGGAATCAGACATAATCTCATGCCTTGCGCCCGCGGGCGTCCTAAGTGGTCTCTAGTGTAACACTGCCTCCTGCAAGGTTGGCCGCCAGAACATTAGCAAAATCCGGGAAACGAGCCGGGAGAGGGGACCACGAAACCCCCTACCTGGGTCCTCCGTCTAATCTCCCAGCTATACCAAGTCCAGCAGATAGGGACGGAGATCGACAGGAAACACGGTCTACATCCAAGTCTTCATTACCGTAGAATTCTTGCTGGCACTCGACGCTTTCTCTCACACAGGAGCACGCGGTGGCAGTGTGTCTTGTTCAGCAGGTTCCAGTCAGCTGAATGCGTATCTTACTGTGAGAGCGACATCGATCGGGAATTGTGATTATCTGGTGGGTCAACACTAATTGCAGGCTTCAGCTGATAGAGCCTATCGAGAGCGGAATACATTCACGGTTTAGAGCCGGAGAAGACTGCAAAACGGTGTTCTCTGTTAAGAGGATCTGAAACGAGATCTGGATTCATATCTATCTGGCAGGCCTCGATCCGGGAGGCTTCGAATCTCGGAATCACCGGCACCTGGAATGAGATATGGTAGCATAGTTCCTAGACGAGTCGATCTGCCTTCTTCCATCACTTGTGCACGCCTGACAACACAGAGAAAGCAATCTTGAAACATTAGCATAGCCGTGACCCTGACCCTGACCCTAACCATGAACTTTGTTTTCACAGCCTAGGCGGTGTAGAACACCTGCACACCACGTGGAACAGTGACACTGGTTTCGTGCTTCAACTCAGTTAGTCTCATTATTAATAGTCACTGCATTTGAAGGCCAAACTGCTAACTGGGTTGGGGTCCAAATGCTCATGTACACTGGAGTTCATGATGAGGGGTTTCGGGAACGGAACTGCGAAGTGTTGGTGGACTCGCGGCCTTGGCAGCCATGGTCACGTGATTATACGTCCCACGTGCAGGATATTGTCCTGTCTCGGGCCTATTAGTGCAGTACCAGATGCTAGTTGCTTTCTGGCGACGGGTGAATCTCTGGAATGCTCCATTGACACGCTGTATTGGAATCATATATCGATCTGAAGTCAATCGACTTGAATTGCTCTTTCATCCTCATCTGAAGAACCGCGTGGTCCAAGCTAGACGAGCATAAACCCG
Source organism: Paecilomyces dactylethromorphus (assembly GCA_029606265.1). Taxonomy (NCBI): domain Eukaryota; kingdom Fungi; phylum Ascomycota; class Eurotiomycetes; order Eurotiales; family Thermoascaceae; genus Paecilomyces; species Paecilomyces dactylethromorphus. The sequence goes on along the minus strand of JAPVCE010000032.1, from coordinate 240,700 downwards.
TTAGGTCTTTATTCTGTCCCTAACTGTATTGTTGATATGGCATCCGAAACTGCATTCGACTTTGTCCTGCTTGGTGCGACCGGCTATACAGGGAGACTTTGTGCAGAGCACATTGTTCAACATCTGCCAACCGATATCAAATGGGCTTTGGCAGGTCGTTCCCCTGCGAAGCTCGAAGCTGTGGCGAGGGAACTTCGCGACTTGAACAAGGATCGAATTCCGCCTGGTAATGAGAACCTGTGTGGACTCCTGAACTGAGGATACTGATGGCGAATAGAGATATTGACTGTTCAGTTGGTGGAGAAGGAATTGAAGCCACTGGCAGAGAAGACACGATTGATCATTAATTGCGTGGGCCCGTACCATCTGTACTCGACTCCCGTGGTGGAAGTTTGTGCTAAGACTGGCACACACTATGTTGATGCGTAAGAAGCCTACAGTTCATATAAAAACGCCCAACTAAAGTCTAAAAGCTCTGGAGAAACCCCGTGGGTTCGAGAGATCATCACGAAGTATCATGAAACAGCTAAGTCGAATGGTGCAATTGTTCGTTGGACAGAAGCTAGCTTTTCTCGGGAATATTTCATTAACAAGAAACCAGATTATCCCATCAATGGGTATTGAGAGTGCCCCTCCTGATATTCTGGCTTGGTCCTTGGTGAAGACCATTCGAGAGAAGCTTTCTACGGGAACCAAGGAAGCAATCTCTTCCGTTCATGAAGCCAAGTAAGATACATCCTGTAATTCATGTATCCATTCGTTCTAATCTTGGCTCTATAGGAGTTCCGGACCAAGTGGTGGTACTCTTTCCAGCGTCCTGACTTCCATCGAGGCTATCAGCTTCAAGGATCTCATCAAGGTAGCGAATCCCTTCGCACTTGCTGACGGTGAACCACCCAAATCAGTGCCCAGAACCTCATTGACAGAGATGGTCTTGGGTATCACCTTTGTCTCAGACCTTGGGACATTGACCACGTCGCCGTCCGGCATGGCTGATATAGCCATTGTGCACCGTAGCAGCACATTAATGCGTGAATTCTACGGACCACGCTTCTACTTCCGCCACTACGCGCATGCCAGAAATGCGTTCTTGGGAGTCGTGTTCCACTACGCTTTCATCATCGGAATATTGCTTCTTACTTTGCCTCCCGTCCGCTGGCTCTTGAAGCAATTCATCTATGCTCCAGGCCAAGGTCCGAAGAAAGAAGATTCGATGGGGGATATGATCGAGTATCGAGCCGTAGCTATACCTGATCTAGATACCGCAAAGCCTAAACGTGCTTTAGGTAGACTCACCTTCCATGGCAGTTTGTATGCCTTCACGGGTGTCCTTCTGGCTGAGGGAGCTATGGTGATATTGACCAACGAAGCAAAGGTCAAGAAGGTTTCCCGAGGTGGAATTGTCACGCCAGCTACCTTGGATCAGGAATTTGTGGATCGACTTGACAAAGTCGGATGTCGTATGGAGACGAAGCTTGTTGACTACTGAGTGGCACGCCTGACGATGTTAATGCGTACGAGTTGAAACTGTTATCGAATGTCCTAGGAAACGCGTAATGTCAAATTTATGTATCTTTACAACAATAAGCTAGAAACAGACTGTGTTCGTTATGTCATACTTTGAGAAACCACCTACATTTCGTCGTAACACTATATATTAGGAAAGAAAAGTCCCTCCCCATAGGCATAGATACAGAGATCTATTCAAACTCATCCAGAGTATAACCCCACTAACCATCAATCTAACTCACCACCTACAACTTTCCAACTCCCTTAGCAGAGAAAACTACATCTTTAAACCACTTCTCTAATATGGAATTGACTTCCTCCGGCTTCTCCCACATTGCCCAATGGGACGTATTAACCTGTTCAACAGTCAAGTTGGGAATGAACTTGTCCATTCCCTGTCCCATTTTAGGCGGCAATGCAGGGTCCCTGAGACCCTGGATAAAGAGGACTGGTATAGTGATCTGGGGATCGGAGATGGATAGTTCGTCTTTGTAGTTCACCTCACGATTACGGTACCAGCTCACTACAGGCGGGAGAGATCAGTTAGAGAGAACGTTGCGTTTTAAGGGAGGATGCAAGATGAGCACTTACAGGGTCCATGGATACCGTTTCGAGAGAACTCGTCAACGTAATAATTCAATTCCTGTTCCACGAGCCATATTAGTCACTACCCCAGCAATGTCCTATACAATACACTATATTGTACATACCTCTTCCGAAAGCAACCTAGATGGTCCCAGCTTCCCCTGCTTATCAAACAGGATCCCGATATCCGTACTGAATCCCAACTGTCCGTCCTCTGTCTTGCCCCCGTACAACGAGAGGAGGAATTGCTTGATATCTTCCTTTGTCTTGACTACTTTTTCGACTTCGCCGCTCTTGAATTGGAGCTGGTATTTGAAGTTTGGCAGGAGAGTATTCACAATGTCTTCAAGGGGAATGTATTTCTGATTCGGAGGCATGTAGGGCACGCAGACGGTGAAGAGGTGCGTGACTAGGTCTGGGTGGTATAGAACAACACGGTAGGCAAGTGCGGCGCCCCTGTTGATATGTAAGATATTGCTCGTTCTGGGTATATGAATATGGTGGGACGTCTAGTCCGAAGCTGCTAGGGAGGTATACAGAATCGCGAAATCATAAAACATACCAATCATGTCCACCAAGAACGATCTTCTCCGCACCTAGCTGCTTTGCTAGCTCCTTGATATCATCTGCAAGCTGCTTGTGTCCATAGAGGTGCTCGTTCTCTGGAGTCCATTGCGGGGCATCCTGAGAAATTGAAAATTAGACAATTGATCTGAACATACTTCCATATCCATCTATTCAAAGGGAGCAATTTTCCCGGCAAAGAGGGAAGGAAAAACGGAACATACAGTCCGTCCATATCCGAGACAATCAGGTGCAACGACTCGCAAACCCAGAGAGATCAGAAATGGGATCTGATACCGCCATCCCATGGAGAGGTCAGGGAAGCCATGGAGCTGTATTTGAATCGTTAGTTATGAATGATAATGCTTGTCATCTTCTGAGGGGCTCCAAGATCCCTCAGAATGGCTATCTATGAACACATCCAAAACGGAGGTAACGACGCACCAGAAAAACAGTCCCTGTATACCGCCCACTTTCAGGCTGACCGAGGAGGTACCCTAATGGAACCTGTCAATAATTACGCAAAACAAGATTCTACGTATCGTCTGCATGCTGAATCGAAGTATGGATCAGACACGGATCGATCACTACATACCATACGTCTTCCCATTAACCTGCGCTGTGAGACGCTGGATCCTCGAATCGCTCTGGACGTTGATTTTATCGACTGCCATTTTCCCCGCTTTCGAACTGGGGAGCTTAGTAGAAAGTCGCTGGGGGGGGAAGTGACCGCTAATTCTGCTAGGAGTCTATACTGCGGGACAACGGAGCTATCTTTATACTCGTCCGTCTTACGTTATTATTATTAGTGGGATAGGGAATCTAATCTAAATGCCTAGGTAAATTCCCAGATCACTAAACTGAACTCCACTCTTCCGCACTAAGACAAGGATTACGGACGTATTAGTGTTTTGGATCATGTGATACGGAGCTCCCTGCGCCGGGGCAGAGATCAATTACAAGTATCCCTTGAAATTGATTTAAACCAGAAATTAATTAGAGAGAAATTTATGTATCTATATAGTTAGGTAAGCCCCATAGACCACCAACCACTACCATTTTGGGGGTAGCTATAGTTGTCTTTTGCAGTCGTCCGAGCCGTTTCTTCAAGCATAACGGATGGAACGGCCGTAGCCGTACAACTAACCTACTGCTGTCATTATTCAATACTCCCAATCTTTCTTCTAAGTTCCCCAATATGACAACATTAAAACCCCAAAATCAAAACAACTCAACAATTAATTATCCTGCTCCCCAATGGAGCAAAAAATAGAAAAGAAAAGAAAAGAAAAGAAAGAAAATAGCAATACCAGGGCTGTCAAATCAATGACCAATCAAAAGAAGTTATGAACTTCTGAAGACCGAAATCTGATTAATGACTGCTTTTATTATTGTGCTAAATCTAGGATATCATGTTCATTCACTTATCTAGCATCTGGTACGTAGTCTTCTTAGCCGAGGCTGTTTTATCCTTGCAGCTATACCGCTTCTTCGGATCTGCTCCGGTTTTCGTTACGGGGCTTGATAGCATCTTTTCTTTTCTGCAAGCCAATTTTAACTCGGGATACTCCGTCCATTCGCTCTCGACGGGTGTCTCCATTCGAAGAACTGTCTCACGGGAAAATGTCTTGGTCTTCAAGTCATATGAGCAACCCAGGGCACGCTGCATTCCCCCTTCCGTGCCAAGCAGAAGGAGTACCACCGGCGGTCGCAACGCTTCAAAGAGGGTTACCGTGTGTATGTATCGACTAATGTGAAGAGCTGGGAAACGTATGGTCAGTCGAAACTTAAGATGAATGTGGGAAAGAGCGCGTCAGGAATATAGATTGAGCAAACAAAAAGATAACACTTAAAATTTTACCTTCAGATCTCCACTCTTTGTTTCAATATTTTCCCTCTGTTGATAGAATTCGAAAGGATCTTGTCCAACACAGTCACCGTATTTGTTGGGCCAAAGATCAGACTCTCAATCTGGTCAATCGGTAGATAACCCTCGAATCCGAATAGCCAGGGCTGTAGATTGGCAAATTTGCCGCCGTAGAGACGACGAATGAGCCACGGGGCGGCTAAAATCACCAAGACAGACCATACGATGAAGACGATACCGAAGACCTGCATAACTTGGAGGTGGAGGACAAGTCCCACGACACTTGAGACAAATGTAGTTGCTTGATCTAGCGAATGAGCCGATGTAAAAGATGTAGTAGGCACGGCGGATGCCCTCTTTGTGAGTGAAGGAGAGGCCGGAGGCATAACAGAAGACGTAGGAACCGAGCTCAATCCAGGAAAGTCAGCGGCTACTTCGTCTATCTGCCTGGTGACGTGATGCTGAACATAGAGTAGAATAGCACCCAAAATAAGTATCACGCTGGCGGAGTGAAGAGCCAACTTGATAACCAGGCGACCCCATGTCCGTGGTCGTTCGACACGCACAGGCGAGAATGCATGCCATTGGATATTTGCTGTAAGGGCTCCATCGATGATGACTGTATTGTCTCTATAGACGACTAGACTGGAAACGTTTAATGCAGAATCTTCTCGGCTGATGGTTATCGTATCGCCTAGTTTGATCTCATTGGCCGCATTGACTTTAGCACGAGGTGCTGTGTTTGATGTTGGATCCACCAGTTTGATATGATTGCCATCAACTCTAACTCACCTGTCCCCGAGTTTAACTTCATCGCCATCAAGAAGGATATATTCATTATTGATGATAATCATGTTGCCATCGCCGCCAATTCCGGCAACTTGACAAGTTGGAGCGATATCCCGCAGATTGTACCCATATTCGTCTTCTAAGTTGTACCAATATTGTCCGGGTTTTGGGAGCATACATACTAGTCGTTCTAGTAGACGGTCACTGTCATTGGCCAATGATAGCCTGAAGAGATAGTTAGGTCTCCGCATACATTGTCAGCCACACGATATAGGTGGGATCATGTCTTCATACCTGGCAAATGCCTGGAAATCTGTATCAGTAATGTCCACCTCAGGCCTTACACTTAAAAGATCCATTAGAGCATATGTCATGTCGCCATCCAGGTACTTCCCAACCTCACGGTTGTGAAAACATTTCAGCGCCATTGTGCTAAGCTCAAGGCGGCTAAGATCCAGTGAACCCGCAAAGTAGTCGATCAGTTGTCTTGAATATGGGGCATCAGACCAAGCGCGCTCGGCGATTGAATTTCGATATACCTCGACATAATCTTCCTGACCGAGAGTGTATACCTTGATATGAGCCTCAAAGTGTAAAGGAGGACTTCAGGGAATGTCCAAACACACTTCCCTCATTCTTTAAGCAGCTGATCTGTATACTTTTTTTTCCCTGCTCCGAGCAAACAAGGATCGCGACAAATCTGGCTCTACGGATCACATCGCTCATGCGATAAACATCTTCTCTAAAGTTCTTGTCCCGACCAGGGACCTAATTGACTCTGGTAAGTTTCGAGAAATACATCCTATTGCTATAGAGAAATCCAGGGCAGTTGTACTTACATCATCATCAGGCCTGCTAGTCACACAACAGAGGCTGATCCAGTAAGCTTTAAATCCTTCCATTTCGGTAGTCTTATCCGCTTATATATATATATTAAAATTATATAGATTTGCTAAATCTTGATTTAGATTTTTTATTATTTTATTAAAAAATATATCGAAAGATAGTCTTAATTGTGTTATAAAATAAACTAAAAGTCTAAGCAATCTTATATATCAACCACCTACTATTTAAATGAGCTTTGATTTGACTACATATATATGGAGATGGCTCTTTTCTGTATAATTTATTGCTAGAAATAGGCTGTAGAACTGCTTGTGGCATGGTTAATAATGGGTAGAAACAGTAGGGTTGTTGACGCGGGTAAAACGCGAGGGGTTCACTAGTTTCAAACTAACGCGGGTAGGTGTGTATGTCCACCACCATGCTGTCACAAATCGTTAGAAGAGAAGAGAAATACACTGGACTAAGATTATTACCGGATTGATGGGTCCAGAAGACTCATTGCCTGATGCAGGCTGATATGCACCGCCGTGCTAAACGACTCAATAATAAGATGCAAAGGGAGTCAAAGGGCACAGACAGCGTCTCAGTTCTGTCGTTTCCCTAAGCATGTCGGAAACCGGGAGACAAAGTTCGAAATTTCTGGTACCATTTTGGTTTTCTTTCTTTCTTTTTTTCAAACTCCCTTGCAATATGAGTTCCAAGGGAGTAGAAAATATGCGAGAAACTACAACAGTTCAAGTGTTTCGTAAATATGTTGACAAAAAAAGTTATCGGAATGTCAAATAGTTGTGCAGGTGATATATATAACTTAGGACGCCTGAGCTGAGGGACAAGGTTGCATTCTCAGCTTAGCCCAACACACATCTAGTTAGTAACACATGCAGACCGCCACGTCTTGTCACAAACTAGGGTTATAGCTGAACCATTAATATTGTCACGGATTGGGTTGATCAACTTGATTGCCTATCTCTGACGCTGCACTGATGACCCACAATACTTCCAGTAGAGAAGGATCCATGCTATTGGAAAACTTTCTCTCCACCAATACGTGGAGTAGTAGACGAAGATCACCCTGGCCAGCCTTCCGCCTTATTTTCAGGGAGGTGCCGCGTTGCTAGTGTTCCCCCTTGTCCTTCGCTAATTAGTTATTAACTTCAATATTTAATTTTGTAGGGAACTTCGACCTCCGCTTTAATACCACTTCTGGTCAAAGAAGCTCACTGATTTTTCTATTCTGTTTTATTTTCTTTATCAGTCAGAAGCAATGTCCATGTTTAGGGAAGATAAATACGAGCTTGACGATTTCTCCAAGCTAAATATAACCAGTGGGCATGATCCTGCGCTCAAGCTGACAATTTTTGAGAGAACAAAGGGTTTTTACGACACTTGCGTATCTTATTTTGAGATGATCTCTAACCTGTATGCATAGCACGGCTAGAAGTAGTTTCGCTCAGCAAAGTATCTGAGCTTGAGGACCGTCCGCCATGTGATTTAAGAGTAATGTTCGAATCACCGCCATTCATGCTAGATAAGATTTTTTTCCTGATAAAAAGATCAGTCTGACAGGGCCAGATATACCAAATAACACAAATAAGGGCGAATTACGCAACCTTATTGAATACTACAAACTACCTTCTGCATTTGTGGTTGAAAGGATGCACGATGTATCGCATTCATTTGGATCCTACATCTCAACGACTGGTGATGAATTTATGTATTCACCGCTGTCTACTTTCGCAATCTGTTTTGACTGACTTTTATTTCGAAACAGGCGCCTGGTTTCATTTTCTTTGCAAGAATATTCAGATCCGGAAGTCGAAAACCGTCAAGGGTATTGACATGTTTGAAATTGTAAAAGAAAACCCGGCGCCAAATGTTCAACTTCTATCTCAGGAGAGCCATGGCTGGCTTCAGTCAGGATATTTTCTGTCAATCAGTGAAAGATCTCCACTCATCTCTAATCAAGGAACATCTACTACGAGCAGCGTAGCGCTACCAAGACCGATAACCTTGATATGTTTTGGAGGGACAAAATCCTTAATGGAGCGATTCCGACGCTTTCTGGCCACACCATCCTGGATAGATATACTTGAACAGCCATATATATTGATGGACCTGGTAATGTGTGAGCTTTATGAACAGGTCGATCAAGTGGCATGGAACTTGAACACGGTTTTCGGCTCTTTAGAAAAGGTCACTTAGTTCTTCCTACCGCCATTGTTCAAATATCCCAAACTATATCACTGACTTTTTGTTATTTTGTTCTCCTAGAGCCTGTTATCCACGCCTTACTCGCAGATTGAAACAAAAGGAGTCTCTCTCGATTTCGTCGGTCTACACAATGTGGCTAAGGACATTATCTATATTATAGAATCGGTGGATGCCATTTTGTTGACCTTAGAGAGGATACAGACAAATTGCCGACGACATAATTCTAAAAGTCTGAGAGTTCAAGACATGTTTGATCATAAGACGTCACTGTTCAAAAGTACACGGCTGCGGATGCAAAGTCTAGAGAAACGGATGCAAAATGCGGTTAACTTGGTAGGCTCTTTCTCAATATCTCACCGCAAGTTATCTTCTCTCTGCCCATATATGCTCAGAACCTTTACCAAAAAATCATGTCATATATCTCATCTTTTGGTTTTCCTTCCATTCTGACCAGTTATCCTCTCACAGTCCTTTAACATTGTAACCCAAGTCGACAGCCGCTCCATGATCCGCGATAGCATGAGCATGAAAACAATTGCAATGGTCACACTGATCTTTCTACCAACTACAACTGTTACCACTGTCTTTGGGACCCAGTTTTTCAACAATGATGGCTCTGGCCATCTTACTGTGAGCCCATATTTTTATGTTTTATGGGTGATCTCAATACCAGTGACTGCAATTGTTCTGTGGCTCTGGCGGTTGTATTATAAACGAGAGACAGTGCAAATGTGGGAGAAATCCTTGAGTGCCTAGCATCATTTTGGGCATAGATGTTTAAATTTCCGTATATTATCCCATTGAAAGTAGTCCAATTCCGTAATTTCATCCATGTGTAGCTACACAAATCCCTATCTAGTAACCATGGGAATATAATTACAGAAGCTTCGTATATACATTTAGGAGGTTAGATACCATACTGGGCAATAATAAGTCCCCAAACAATAATTGTTCAGTAATTGGTTATCAGTTTAATTATGATAAATTTGTGGAACACTAGCACTGCTACGAACTATTGTCAGAACTTCACTTTCGGCATCCCAGATATTTGAAATTATTAGAACTGTCTCTCAACACCCAAAAATTGCCGGTATTTCCATATGGGATTATTCGTATAATGAGTCCTCATATACCCTATTCGTCAAAATTTACTGCACCTAGGAGGTCCAAGCTTACGAGCCTAGGAAGTAATGTCCCGGTTGGTCAACTAGACAACCTTAGGAACTTCTTCAGTAGCTGCAGCAATTTTTTCGGTCTTCTGTCACAGTTATAACACCTTGTTTATTTGAATAATGTTTCATCACTTGACTGATTTGTATAATCTGAATCGTTAATAGATGTTGAGTCTATTCTCTATTCAATCTAAGTTGTTGCTTCTTTGTAAAGATACGATATTAAGATTTGCGCAGTGCTTCCTCACTGCTTCTCATTAGGCCCTTTTGAGAATGGTGAAATCCGAAGATTACTAAACCGAACTCCTTCCCCTCCAGCTTTCACTAGACAGAGATCACAAGAAATAGGTGTCTAGGATCATGTGACAAGACATTCGGACAAGCAAGTTGGTATCTCTCCATATCATCAATGTTAAGATCTATTTTACATTTTTGAAATAAAAATTATGGGCCATATAAGTACTGGGGAAGTCATAGCTTTTGTTTTTGTTTTTGTTTCTGTTTCTCTTTTCAATCAAGCGTTGCTTTTTCATGTCTGCGTGAATCATCGATCACGGAAAGATAATCATGACGAGCCGAAAGGTAAACCTGTCGCACAAAAAGCGCCGTAACGCCTCCGATTCTCGTACAAAGAATAACTTTGATATTATCCTTGGCCCAACAGAAATCTGCTGGGTAGCTGGGGTATATTGAATAAAAACGGACCGTGGAGTGTGCTCCTAGTAAATGACCGTGTCTTCCTTATCCTCTTCCACAACCTCACTTCCATCATCCTCATGTCCTCTAGGAGGCTCTGGGGCCGAAGCTGATACTGCAGCTGGAGCTTCATCGCTAGGAGCTGGGTTGTCATTAGGAGGAGCGGTACTAGTCTTGGGTTGTTGTGCACTCGCGTCCTGGTTAGTATTAGAACCCTCCACGTCTGGAGCAGCAATGCCAGTTCCATCAGTCTCCTTCAGCTCTTTCTCCTCGGGATGCAAAGGTTGTTTTTCCTCTTCCTTTTCTTGGTCCTCATCCTCGGGCTTGCGCTCTTCCTCTTCTGGCGGATATCGTTCGTCGAACTCTGCTTCCTCCCTAGCAATCGTAGCTTTGGCTTCCTCGATCTGTCTGTCTACAGTCTCCTCATCTTCATGTCGTAGCGACCATGGCTTATAGTACTATATCCATGCAGTAGTTAGTAAAGAACTAAATAACAATGTCTTCTTGGCCTATACATACCAAAACTGGTTCCGTCTTAGTTTTCAAGAAGTTTGCCATAGCCAGTAAATTCGAGTGGCGAAGCCGCATCTGGAAGACTCTGTATCAACACCATTCCACATAATATGCACTCTGAACTTCTAGGTATAGATGCTTATCTGCGCAAAAGATGGTCGACTTACCGATTCCCTATCATAGACCCTCTGCTCCTTCCTCCGTATCTGTGTCAACTCCTCACGTTTCTTCCGTTTCAACTCATCATATTCTTCATCCTGCAGCTTCAGCTTATCCTGCTGCCTCTTCTCAATATCCGCACGCCGCTTCTGCGCCGCCGTAGATGAGCTCTGCGAAAGAGTCCCTAGCAAGGCACCAAATAGTCTTTGTCCGCGCTTGCGTTCTTCAGCTCCGCTGTTCTGGCGACCTGGTCTGCGCTCCGGTCTGCGCTCCGCGGGCACGGGAGAAGATCGTCGTCTGTCCTGGGGGGATCGAGAGGCATCCTCTTGGCCGCTCAATCGGCGTCGTTTCGAATCTGTCTCTGAGATCGATGATTGTCTCCGCTTCAGCCCGCTTTCCGGAGATGTCGTAACATTGTCCGGCTCAGGTAATGCTACTGCAGATGCGATAGACCTGGGAGGCGGGATTAGCTTGGTTTTTAGCTGAGTAGCGGAATCGTTATCAAAACACGTACCCTTCTGCCATTTTGATTTGTCTGGATGGATAGAACAGCAGAAAGGACAGGACGAAAAACGGCCCGGATCCGCGTAAAAATGGAGGCTTGTCACTTGCCCAGATGCCACGGACGCTAGAGCAGAATCCCTCGGCGTTATTTGAGATCTCAATATGCACGCTGCGCGGGTGGCGCACGGGCCACATATCCGGATTATCTGATCCCCAGAAGGGAAACCTTTCCAGCTTCTTCGATCGAAGCTTCCTCTTCGACTTTTCATGACATAAGCCTCTCTTTGGTTCTCTCCACATAAGTTCTTACGATCTTTTTGATTGTCTGCTTCTTCACCATAACATTCACCTAACTTCTATTTACATCCTTCGTTTGTGAAATACGTATCTAAGGATCTGTCTGCGAATCTCATCCCATCGCAACCATGTCCCGCCACCACCCCGATCTTGTTATGTGCCGCAAGCAACCCGGAATTTCTATCGGGAGACTCTGCGATAAGTGTGATGGCAAATGCCCTGTCTGCGATTCCTACGTGCGTCCGACGACGCTGGTGCGCATCTGCGACGAGTGTTCCTTCGGTAACTACCAGAACAAGTGCATCGTGTGCGGTGGCGAAGGGATTAGTGATGCATTCTACTGCTTCGAATGCACGCGCTTGGAAAAGGATCGAGACGGATGCCCAAAGATTATCAACTTGGGAAGTTCGAGGACAGATCTATTCTACCAGAAAAAGAATTTTCGGAATCATTGATCGATGTCGTGCCTGCTGTTTGCGCGTCACGATGGGAGATGATGGGCTCCGATCTAGGAGTGCAGGTACATTGAGGGATTGCATAATAGGAGTCTGAAGTCTATCTATTGGACGACTTCGAGCTCCGCATGCCCTGGCGTCAAGGATATACAATAAAGACGAGAATCTATGGAATATGTCATGTGTCTTACAAGCAAGGCATGATATCGGACGAAGAACTGAACGTTCACCTGCCCGGGCGTCTAGGTCTCGCGAAACCTTTCTTCGGGCCATCATCCTGCGGAGGGTGAACTTCTTCGTGAAGCCTGGCTTCGGTGATCTCGTCTGGAGAAGACCCCTCGATCTACGAAAGAAAAGCTGTCAGTACAAAGACGGTCGTTATCAGAAATCCACTCATATGCGAGTCGTACCTTCTTTGCGACATTTAATCCTTCCGCCTCGGCTATGTCGATAGCCACTCTCCGAGTGCTAGCATACAGCATGCGTTCCTTGATAGATGAATTCGAAGGGCAGGTGTAGATGAAGATGACCACGTCAGTGTCAGGGTAGTGATAAAGGGTGTATCGTGGTGAAGAGTCTGGCAAGCGTCCGGACAGGGAGGCGGGAGAGACGTTGGAGGCCGAGTCCGCGAGCTTGATGGTCTCAATATGAATGTCAATTTCCTATTTCGCAAGATTAGTTATCATTCAATCCAAGATACCCCCCGTTCGCAAGGCACATTCTGCTCGATTAATCGTAGCGTAGGACAACATACCAACTGCACAATCCCACCCTGTTGTAGACCCTTCAACGCGGCCCTCGCATCCTCGTGCACCGGCATCTTAACATTCATTCCCCCGGCTGTTGCAGCACCACTAGCAGCCAACGTGCCACCAATACCAACATCTCTTCCTGTCGTACCGTGTCTAGCCTCCTCCTCTGCTCTCCGCACAGCCTCCAACTCCCTCTCCTTCTCATCCATCAAATCCTCCCTTCTAAACTTCCCGTTCCCGATCTTCCCATTCTTCTCCGCATCTCTCTCCCTCCATGCCTCCTCACCAATAACTTCATCTTCATCCGTCGCGAAGATCGTTTCCGTGAACTTCTCGCTGCCTAATTCCCTAACGAACGTCGCTCGCGTAGACGCAAAGAGCGTTTTTGCTCGCACACCCGCGTTGGATGGAATATACGTCAGGGCCGCGAGGGACGATGTGCTTGATCCCTCGCTGTCAGGACGGCGGAAGATCAGATATAGAGGAGTCTTGGGCTGGAGAACGGAAGAGAGCTGTGAGAGCGACGAGTAGAAGGAGTTTGGGGAGGAGAACGGGATAGAGGGCAGCGGAGTCAGAGACTCGGATGTGATTGTGATCGGAAGGCAGAAGAGGGATGAATCGGACGTGAATGCGCTGAAGGCATCGTGGAGTTCGGGCGAGACTGTTGTTGCGGGATGTTAGTTTCGATGCATCTTGAGCTGGGTTCGGAAGCGCGGTAACGGATATTTTCGCATTGGGTTTTCAGAAATAGTAGATGGGCTATATCGTGGATGACTGACCTGTGATTCCCGACTGCATTGTGGACTTGAATGGCTATGCAAACGGGAAAAATTGTTCGATGTATTCTATTCTATTCGGGTTCTCTGTTGACGGGGATGGCGGTCAGGAACAAACCAGCTGGCGATCTCTCGGAGGGGAAGTCGGAAGGTTTGGCGGGGTCGGACTCTTCCCCACGTTTCAGGCTGCCGCAGCCTATGAGACTTAGACAACTCATAGTCGCCCGGCGATCAGCGAGATGGGACGAGTAGAATAGAGAAATTGGCTAGAAACTGGATATGGCAAATGCAGGATGATTCTATTTCTCTTGATAGTGTCCCACAGAAATTTGGGTTCTATTTCCGTCTGCAAGCCCGTTGGGTCTAATTGATGTATGACGATTAAACTCGGCGGGGACTCGGACCTCCTCCGGGGATGGAAATTATCAAACGGGCTGAATTCATCTTTTGATAAATACCTGAAATCATGTAAAGAAAATCAATGCATATATATACAATAAAAAAAACTCAATGTACTCCCAGTCATCAGCCAAAAATCAGCCAAAATATTGGCTTTCTGTCTGTAACCAGACCCGAGTCTAAACCCAAGAGAACCGAGGGAAAATGTGGCGATGATGCAATGGAGACGCCACCATGCTTTTGTGGTATCAAACGCTCCCAACACACATACTCATAGATCAAGAGACCCACGGAAAACGTAACTTTAAGGAAACGATTACTCTTCGAAGTCGCCGGCGCCAACGATCTTCCAGTTGGACTTCTCAAGCTTGTCCCTCAGGTACTCGTACACGGTGAAGGTGACAGCCTGACCGGGGGCGACACGCATCACACGAGGCGTAATACCCTTGTAGAAAGCGCGAGCACCCTCCTGCTTGAACATTTCGGAAGCGATGGCCGTAATACGGGAGATGGCAGACTGGCCAGGCTCAGCCCTGCTCTTTTGTAGACGGGTCTTAATCGTATCAATAGGGGCGTTGGAGAAGGGACCCATGGCACCGGAGATGAGACCAATGCAGGTAGTCTGGTACGAGGGCAGTTGCTTGTCGGCATACTCGGGCTGGACTCTCTGAAGGAAGGCCTTCAATTCACTGTAGGCAGTGAAGTTGGCGGCCTGGTTGGTACCCTGGCGCAGAGCAGTCAGGGAGACACCACGGTAGAGAGCGATGAAACCTTCTTCCCGAACGACAGTGAACAAAGCGTGAGGGGCACTTCGGTATTTAGGAGCATCGAGAGGGTCAGCAAGAGAGTGGTGTTGGGCTTGTAGACGGATCTTGATAACCTCCATGGGGTTCACAACGGCGACGGCTTCAGTCACACCAGCAGCAAGACCAGCTAGAAAATTGAACTGTTAGCCGAAGTTCTAATTCGATCAGACCGTGCACAGATAGTTGAATACATACAAAGGAAGGTAGCTTTGCCGGAGACCGCACCGGTCTCCGGGTCTGCGAGGAGCTGCTTGTACCACTCATAGGAAGTAAATCGGATAGCCATCTTGGGAATGATACCACCCAATACAGCTCCAAGACCCTTGTACAGACCCAGAGCAGTCTCCTTCTGGACGATCTCGACACCAGTGGCAACGAAACCACGAGGTTTCATCTGAAAGTAATTGTGAGTCGCCTGCGTTATATTTGACTCTCAAATTAAGCAATTACTTACACCAGGCGCTCTAGCTCTGCGCGAGAGCTGCATTCGGACCTTGATTGTGTCGAGTGGGTGGCAGACAAGAGCCTCCATCATACCAGCACCTCCACCAGCTGTTCACAGTCAGCAATTGAACAGACCAGATCGCAAATGCTCATAGGGACCGTACCGATCAAGTTGGTAGCGGCCGAGGCGGGCTTCTTGCCACGAGGGCCTTGCACATTTTTGGCAGACATGTCTAGAATTCTAGTGCTTCAATTCCGGTAAATTTCTGTATTCTGTTCGAGTAATAATCGAGCCTGACTTCCAATTGCGATGGAAGTTGCGCTTTGCAAAGACGAGAAATTTCCGTTCTTAATAGCCGGGAAAGTTTTTTTGGGCCTTTAGCTCCGGCAGTCTGAGACAATGGACCGAGGAAGTTGCAAAATAGGGCGAAGTGTGAAGGGATACAACAGCCTCAGGGTCGAGCTTCTAAGAAGTATACAGAGTACGGCCTCGGATGGACACGAGGGGACAGCACCAGGCTTAAGAATCCGACGTCACAAACAGAATGTGAAGTCAGAAGAAATTTGGGGTCTCCAATGGTTATAACTGGGGGAGCCCGGAGCGAGGATCTTTACCTTGGTTAAGGTGGCGGCCCAGGGCCAGCGAAAGAGCTATGACGGGGAAGCGGAGAGAGCTGTCTGGACGAGCGGAAAGATGGAGAACCGCCACGGCCACGGAGATAACTCGCTCAAAATTGGGGGTTAGATCAAAGCCATGAACCTTTTCCCCACGATCCTGGAGGATATGCAGCCCTTGTACTCCAGAACCCCTTTGAGTAATCCGCACATTAGTCGTTCGACAGTCGCATAGATGCCTCTCTACATCCGAGGCATATCGGGGACCCCGTGACCCTCAACGGGCGTTCCATCCTGTTCTTCCTTATAGATTGGCTGCCAGAGGGCTGGTCGAGTTTCCAGCAAGTCCCGAGGTACCGGAAGTTCAGAGTAAGCCGTCAAATGAGCTCTTGTGCCTCCGTGGGGTCTTCTTGGACGACCCTTTTACTGCTAGGGGTACCATGGGGCAAAGTGGTTCTCCAGACGATATCGGGGATGGTCTTTCGCTTCACATGCCCATTCGCGCCGTTCCTGGACTCTCCACGGGAGATCCGACGTCGTCATGGATTCATTGGCGTCCACAACGCTGGGCCAAGTGTGACCCTTATGGTCTTCTTTTGGTCGATTTGACTGTTTGCGGGAAAACTCGGTTAAATTCCGGGTTTTGTCAACGCCCCAAGCCGAGGTTGCCCCAGCTTTTGCCCGCCGAAGCTCGGAAACGAACCTGCTAGCGGCTATAGATATTTTTGATAGTTGCACCTCAAGCCCCCTCCCCCTTACCAGAGAGCTTCATGGTATCTCTCCGAAAAGAAACGGTTCATTATTCCTTCGGTTGAATTATCTATCCTCATTACGATAGACTCAGAGCGCGCAGTAGACATAGATTACTAGCAATGTACCCGTTTGCCGTCTCGGCTCGAAGTTAGGAATATTCTCGGGTTACCGGAAACCACGCTGAGGACACACCGTGGTCCCTGCCGGTGTTCGAGGCCTGGACGTATTATCAAGCGGCCCCCATAAAATTTATTTTTTTCCTTCATGAGGTACGGAGTAGATCTCCACGATCTCCGTGTCCGGGATCGGATCTCCAGTGCCGGGATTATTATGAGTCTCTTGGTAAGAGCGCTGGGGCTTGAGTAGTAGGAGCTTGGGTACGGCTATACCGTTTTCCAGGTCCGAAGACATCCGCAGTAAAATATTACAATGTTTTTTCAATATACACGATGCCGAGAATATATATGTATCTTTTCGGGCCGCAGCTTAACTTCCGGGTGATTTTTCAGGCGGCCAAAGCCACCGTTGCTAAAGTTCGGCCTTCTGTGCTCCGGTGCCTGAATAACGGTCTTCCGCTGTAACCGGTTTCGAAGCAACGAAATATTATTATTGACCTTCGATGCTGGTAATTCCCCACACGTTTGTCGGACACCTATGGATTTCCCGTCGATTCAAGTTCACGTGACCCTTGCGATTCACATGTGCAAAACATCTCTGGCATGTGCTACCTTGTAACTGACCTGGATATGTTTTAGGGCGCTATCATGGGCTCAGTGGACTAACTGAAACAACTATGTCACGTAGTTCACTTTCGCATGTGAAAGTATCTGTCTGATGTTTAAACTCTCTCAATTGGGTTGTTATTGAGAGGGCGGGATGAGTTGATGACCGATTCCTCAATTTGCCAATAACATCGACCAGTCGGCACTAAATTGAAAGAGGAAAAAAAAAGACGGTGTGAAAAAAATGTACCATCAGAATGTATAGCCAAAACTTTTTCCCTTATTATATTGACTGGATGCAGTGCGTATAAACAACCAGATCTTTTGTGTTTATGGTATCCGTGAAGATCGGATAATATTCCAGCGACGTTCGCGGGGGAAAGATGTAGCGGACTCCCTCCGATGGACCGCACAGCACCCAATAAAGTGTAGGCTTATCGATCGGCTACTTCACCGACCACACTCTAGTCGATCTCGCGCTATTTGCTATCATGACGTCGCAATGGAGAGGAGAGATAATTTTTATTCCTTCCTGTTGTCTTGGTCGAGATAGGTGCAGTGAACGGAAAACGACTTCTTTTTACCCTGCAACGTGAAGGCTGTATATATGTCGGTTTCGCATCTTCCGCCAACTCGAATGAATGAAGATGCAGGGCGGTGAAGTGGCTGATGGTCACGATGAGAAGCGAAAATCCAAGAAGACGAGAGGGCTCGTTATCTTGAAGAAGGTGCTATTGTTCCTTCTACACCAATGGCTGCTCATTGGCATGGGTGTGGTCTGCGTGCTGGCATACTTCTTCCCCAACGTCGCCAAACAAGGTGGCATAATCCGGTCCGAATACAGCATCCTCTATGGCGCTGTGGCGTTGATCTTCTTGATATCAGGCCTCAGTATCCCGCGCCAGAAGCTCTTCAAGCACATGCTTAATTGGAGACTTCATGTGCTAGTCCAGGTCACATCGTTTCTCTTCATTCCTGCGCTGGTGCTCGCTATAGTACATATAGTGTTAGCGGGTGATCCCAAGGGACATATTGATCGGGCGGTACTGGCAGGCTATATTCTAGTCGCGTGTATCCCGACGACGATCGCTTCAAATGTGGTCATGACTAGAGCTGCTGGCGGTGACGATGCTGCAGCGCTAGTGGAGGTTCTTGTTGCGAATGTCCTAGGCCCGTTTGTGACTGCAGGGTGGACAGTCACTTTGATTCCCAGTACACCTGAATTTGCTCCGTGGAAACGCGGAGAGGGAGATCTCGGTGACATGTACCGGGACGTCTTCAAGCAGTTAGGCCTTGCCGTGCTCGTCCCGCTGGCAGTGGGACAACTCATACGCTGGACCTGGTCGGAACAGGTAGCCTGGGTCCTTGCGAAATTCAAACTAGCCAAAGTTGGCACGTTTTGTCTTCTTTTACTTATATGGTATGTCTCGTCCCAATTTAGAAGGAACGAAATCGTGGTGAACATAAGGCCAATAGTGATAATACCAGTGTGCTAACGAGCCCATTCAGGACCACATTCTCATCCTGCTTCGCTACGAACGCTCTAGAATCACTTTCTACCCAAAGCATTGTCTTCGTAGTTCTATTCAACGTGGCCTTATACCTCTTCCTCACAATTGTCTGTTTCGTCATTTCCCGCCCGCCAAAGATCTTATCTACCCTACCATGGGGCGAACGCATCTTCCGGAGAGTTTGCCCTGAGGAGACGATTGCCATCTGTTTCTGCGGACCAGCCAAGACGACAGCCTTAGGAATCCCGCTGCTTTATGCCATGTGGTCATCTGTTGACCTATTTACCAAGGCAAAGACATCAGTGCCCGTTTTGCTCTATACGACGGAGCAGGTCTGCGTGGCACATTTTATGGTTTACGCGTTTCGTAGATGGCACAGCAGATTGCAAAAGAAGCAAGATTTAGAGAATGCTGGTGATTCGGAAAGCCTTCCTGAGCAGACGGAGGATTCTCCTGATCTGCCTCCCTTGGAATCGAAGGAGACCGGCGGTCAGTCAAATTATGCGATTACTGAAAGATAATAGAGTCATGTACAGGTATAGTTACCGAAAAGATTACGATTTAATGATACAATATAGAATATCTCATGAAAGCCTGGACAAGTAATGGAAGAAGTGTGAATGCCGCTTAGCGGAACACCAATAAATAGTACAGATTGGTTTGCAATCCCAACCCCACGCCAGCCAAAACCAATTCTGGTTATTCCGGCCCCGCCAGATCATATTCCTGGACATCTATCTACATAATGGAAAGTCTAAGTATACACGAAAACATGTGAGAGAAGAATATTTTCCAAAGCAGAAGTCTCAAGTTTTCCTTTAAGTCATATGTCGAAGCTAACAAGTCGACCTGGTGTGGCCCAGCAACATGCAGTACTGGTATTCATTAAATATAACTGACCTTCATGCCAGCACCGACAGTGCCTCGAATCTTTTGCCAGCTCGTATTCATGATCCTCCTCACGCGTTCCCGGATATCTTGTCTGCTGAGCGCCATGACGATACCCAATATGAACAGAAGAGTGCGTAGGAGAGCCATCGGGTTTCCGGACACATTTCGTGCCAGGTTGAGCAGAATATTCCGAAGAGCGCTTGCCAAGGCCTGCGCCTGTCGTACCATGGATGTAGATTTAGCCGCCTTTTTAACACTCTTTGACGACTCAGGAGGGGGCGAGAAGGTCGTCCGGCCTGAGGCATCGGCCGCCTTGTTGCTCACAGACTTCTCTGTTGACTTAGCTCCACGATTCTTAGAAATTCCATTCGGGTGGCTCTCAATGCCGTAGTCGACTTCACTGCTGGTTCGTTTGTGCCCGTTTTGCTGCAGACGCTGGGTGGCAGCCGCTTCTTCTGCTCTTCTTCGCTCTTCTTCTTGCATTTGCCGTTCCAGCTCTTCTTCCTTTTCTCGTTGTAGCTCTGCAGCACGCTGACTGCCTCTTTCTTTTTCTTCCTTAAGACTCTCGAGTGTTTGCAAAAATGCCTCTTTTCTTTCTTCATCCAATACCTCACTATACTGTATAAATTCCCTGGAATAGTCCCATTCCTCATTTCTCGGCAGGACATGGAGTGTGAACAGCTCGAGTAACCTGACTCTGGCCTCCAAATCCTTTGGGGTGTCTGTTCCACTAGCACCACGCGCGCGGCGTCGTCGGGACCCAGTCGGGGACATTTCCATATGGGCTGCGACATCCAGATTTGGTTGCCCGTAGGATGACAGGTAGGTCTCAAGTCGTTGTTGGTTAAGAGCCTGCGACGGGGAGTGCTTCAATAATAATGTAGCTCTGTAGAATGACAGTTAGATTGGGTATTTTCGCGAATCGCATCTTTGACTGACAAGTTATATACGACTTCCGCATCAACTGAACCCTCTAGTCCTCTGTAGCCAGTCTGTACTATGGTCTCCCAGACCTCTCCATCTCGAACTTTAGAGACAAGAGCCTTCCATTCTTTCTGTCCAAATGTGCTCTTTCCTTCTTCTGGTCCAAGATCCACTATAGCGCTGAGAAGTGTGATGTATAGATTCCACACCTTGATTCTCAGGTTGCTTGATGCGGTCGCAATTGGCGCAAAGGAAGACATAGTATCATCGCCATTTGTGAACTGTTCATCTTTGGCGGGCACACTGATAATCGATTCGAGGGTCGTCAAGGCTTCTTGTAACCGACGCGTCAGGAAGAGTTGTGATGCCTTCTTGTATGTCTGCGAACATAGTTTCGAGGTGGAGAGGGTAGAGGATGTGGAGAGTAGCTGCGAATGAGATGACGAGAGGTACGAGCTATCGTCAGCCATTGTTAGCAGAACGAGACCTGGGGACCTCGTCACAGGAACTGCTCTGATAAAGAAACACCGAATTAGACTAGTAATTAGGTCCCCAGTTGAGACTTGATGCGTTGTAAATGATTTCGGACAGCAGGTCAGTAGAGCTCCGTTGGAGTTGACAGCGCACGACCTGACCGGCTGGGCTTTATTTTACCCTCGGCCCAGCCGCGCGCGTCAAGTCTGGGGTGCGGGAAGACTGATGTCACGGGATGGAGATTTAATCTGGAGAAGCCGCCGGGGCCAACCAAAGCGTTTAGTGAAGCCCGCCTGTCAAACAGCACCACATGGTCGATCTAGATGCTGTTCTCGTTAGCATAGTCATACTTTTTTATAGTGGCTATTTCTGTATGTTTGCTACATTATTTTCTGTTAAAACGGACAATCGATTTACTATTGACGCATTTCGTTGTGGGGCACGGGACATCCTGCCCATTCTATGTTCGTGGCGGGACTATGGAAAGCACAATGAGATGAATGCTAGGATGCTCCGATTCAATAACGGTGTTATCTACTAATGATTTCCTGATAATCCTGCTACTCTATATTTTACATACTTTAGATCAGCTAAAGCACAAAGCCTCCAGAACCAGATATGGATGTTACTTCCCAGTCATTCTTTTATCACCTCCCAAGGATCTTAGATAGCATTGCAACGTGTTGTTTTGTATCACTGGATCTTGAGTTCTCTGGGATTGCTACAAATCCAGTTGGAATTCCTGGAGCCAGAAGACAAACACTTCAGGACCGCTATTCTGAAGCCAAACAGGCGGCAGACAAATATCAGATTTTGCAGGTCGGTCTCACGATTGGACATGAAGATGCTAAGACAGGTAAGAAGAATACCACTTTCACACATATGGTCTGATGCTGAGAGACAGCAGGGGTCTACACTCTTAAACCGTACAACTTCTATCTGAGCCCGATCATTGACCAGAGGTTGGAGATTGACAGAAGCTGGTCATACCAGAGCAGTGGTGTGTCCACCTTAGTGCTTTTATTCTGGAGACATAGATGCTAACTTTCCCAGCTGTTGAGTTCTTGGTGGGAAACAAGTTTCGCATGGAAGCTCCTTTCACTGAAGGTGTTCCTTATCTGTCTCGTGATGAAGCAAAGATAGCGACCAACAAAGCTCACGAAAGGAGAGATCGGCCCCGTGAGACTGGCGCTATTGATGTGAAAGAGACAGACATCGAATCTTTGCAATTTCTGAAACTTGTGCGACAAGGAATTGAAGCTTGGCTCGCTATTGGTGAAGTAAGTTCCAGTCCACCGCCTCTGCTTACCCAGCTTATTTAGATCTTAGACAAGAGCAGGCTATCTTAACATTCCACCACCAAGCCACATAGGTGCTGTTAAAGGGCAGGGTTCTTTCCCACCGACACTCAACAGATTCCAGAAGAGACTGGTTCATCGGTTGATTGAAGCAGAATATCCAAAACTAAGATCAATCGGGAAGCCTACATTCGTACAGATTATCCCTTACGATGAAGCGCGTGAGAGGGATGTTGCAAACGAAAGAGTGAGACGGACGGAGGAGCGCATATTAAAACAAATAGGCATAAGATGGATCGCTGAAGCTCTGGCTGGAGGAGATTTAACCAATCTTGATTCTGGCTACTTCATGGGCATTATGGCCAATTCAGTTTCTGTTCAGGGAAAGCACTCGTTGAGCGAGTTTGCGGAGAGTCTTAAGCTCCGGTTGCTGGCCAACAGGCCGGTCCTCGTGGGCCACAATCTTTTCACGGACGTTATCTATTTCTGTAGATGCTTTTTTGGACCTCTGCCTGAACGAGTGGAAGAATTTCAGGAAATGGTGCACGGTCTCTTTCCTGTTCTTATTGACACAAAGTACATGGCTACACACGAGTGCGGTTCGATTAACCCTGCATCCTCTCTTTCAGAAATCGATGACAGTCTAAAGAATGTGACGAAGCCAAGTATCGGTGAGTAGGTGCGCCCACGTATAATAATCTTGCTGCTAACGGAGTATTACCAGTTGTGGATCCCCTACATAGCAAGTACGACAGCCAAAAGCTTTACCACGAAGCAGGCTATGATAGCTTGCTGACGGCCAAGGTGTTTATTAAATTGTCTGCCCAGCTACGGAATGGAGGTATACCTATGGACCCGCAAGCAAAACCCTTTGTTCCAAAGCAGGCTTTTAGTTCTGAATTAAGCGAAATTATCCTCGATGGCTCAGCATCCTGTGCGTCGAGCACATCGGGAGGGAGCTCGATCGAGATGGCTACCAAGACTTCTAGAAAATCCAAGGACCGTCCAAGTCAGAAACCGGTCAACTGGCAGGAACCAGGCGAAGTTACGAGGATTCGATCAGCCTTTGCCCATCGAACCAAATTTGATCTTCTGACAGACTTGGCTGAAGAGACTGAGGATCTTCCCGAGACTGACATGCCTGCAAGCTCCAACCCATTGGCTGGCCCCGGAGGGGAGCTTCATCTCTTAGCCTTCGAAGACGAGGAATCAATATCGCAGAAGGTCAAGGATGGAGAACTTATCCCTCGTTTCGGGGCGCCATTCTGGAAAGTTTATGGGAATAAACTCCGCGTATTTGGAACGGAAGAACGAGTCTGCATCTTAGGCAAGGTAAATAGTCACAGATAACCTTCTGATCAATCTTTGCTGGTCTACTCTGGCAAATGACCCGGCTCTGACACATCGGTCATCCATGGACCCTAGCGATCCTATACACTAGAATCTCTTGACTACGTAGTGATATTAGAAAATAGCTTGTATCATGACATGACTATCAACTAGGCCTTGAAAAGAATGCTCTTCCGTCTCAGCGTGGGTCAGGATTATGTATGCAGTGTCTATCTAACCGTACGCCTTGGTTCAGAAGGTACCGCTAGCGAAAATTGACTGCATCTCTCTCTGAGCACCACTTAATGATCGACTGGTCGTGGAGTAACAGAACGCAGTGATGATAAGATGGGTGCTGTAGGGAAGAAAAAAAATCAAAAATGAGAGCAATGAGCGGCATTTTGAGTGGTCGTTCTGGTCACGCGGGAGCTAACCAACATTGGATCTAGCGCGCCTTTCGGAGACTCGCAGCGGATGGACAACCGTGAACTTTTCTTGGAGATACCGGAGTCCACGAGCACCTAACATCTAGCACTGTCGGGGAGATGGCTGCAGGATCCAATGGTGCCAGGCGCATAGCGACGCTATTGCGTATGTTCTTACCCAATCTCCAATCGTGTCGTGTGTATGGTTGCTGATATCTTTTTTTGCTGCAGGGCCTTCTGTCTTCGACTCCGCGGTGTGCAGAAGCTGTCAAGAAACACTTGTCCGCCGCAATTATGCTTCTGCTGCGGCAGCTGCAGCAGAGAGCCAATCTGAACCTGCTCCTCCACCCCCGAATTCATCGAAACCGGATACTGCAGCCACTCATCCGGTCTTGAAACCTACCTATATCATCAATGCCGGAGTGGTGCTCTCTCGCCCGCCGCAGATCACCCGTGATCTGACGCCTTTCGAAAAGGCATACTACTTTTATCAGAAACGATTAAACGAGCGTCTCGCCCTTCCTTTTACCAGATACTTCTACTTCAAGCGAGGTACGCCGGCCGATGAAGACTGGAAACGTAAATACCGGGAACGCCAGACTCCTTCCCGTGATATCGGCAAATACAATGCGTACTCCCCGGATGCATGGAACGACGAACTACTAGTCGGTGCAGTCGAATCTGAACCGGATCATCAGGTTGAGATGCTTGTGCGCGATGCTGAAAGCACCACCAGCGGCACTCAGGAGGGAACCAAGAAAGAGGAGGTCCCGCGGCCGTTCTCCCGAGTGACGGAGGCAGACAAGAAGAATGATCAGAAGAGTCTGGATCGTGCGCTGCAAAGGACACTTTACCTCCTTGTTCAGACCAAGGAGGGATTCTGGAAGTTCCCGAGCTCTCCCGTGGAGCAGGGTGAGAGTCTCCGAGTGGTGAGTTTTCCCGGATGATCTTACCATTCTACTATAGCTGCTATCCGATGTACACTCGCTAACGATATTCCCACTACTACAGGCCGCTGAACGAACCCTCTCCCAGTCCGCCGGTGTCAACATGAACACCTGGATGGTTGGCTACCACCCTGTTGGCCATCACGTTTACAACAACCGAAAGCCTAAGGTTGATGAGAAGGCTGGAATCGAACTCCTGGGCGAGAAGACTTTCTTCTTGAAGGGCCGTATAATGGCCGGCCAAGCCGACCTCAAGGCCAACGCCGAAGGCCTTAAGGATTTCAAGTGGCTAGCTAAGGACGAGATTGAGTCGCTGGTCTTGCCCCAATACTTCAGCCACATCCGAAACATGCTGGTGGAGAGGTAAAAGTCGCGCAGAAGCGTTATGAGAGGAGACTTGTACGATGGTGGATCCCCCGAGAATGAAGGCAACTACGAGTGCATATCCGTTCGATGGTCTCTTTCTTACCCTCCCCTATCGTGAGGGCCAGTTGGCGTCTTGCTTTTATCCGTCTGTAACGTAAATGGGGGGTTTTCACAGAGGAGCATATACTTTGAGATGTATAACTAGATACACTATTATTCGTTCAGAAAATGATTTTCAGATTTCTCCATTCCAAGACACAGCAGTTCACAATAAAAAAACCTCCCAAACTCCTAATCATGATATCATCTCAAACACGATGATCAGAAAACAAGATACCGCAGTAGGAAACAAACTCTTTATCAACAAGTAAAAGGCACCATCATCCTATTTCAGATTGAACTTCTGGCCCTGCACAACCGGCTGAGTTTTCGAGCTCGCTGAACTCAGACTCTTTCCACACATCGGACATGCTGCATCAATTATTAGCAATGTGAACTCGCAATAGAAGTAAAGTCAATCTACTGAGATTAGAGGGGGGAAGGTTCATATACATACCGTTCTTTTTATATGCACATGATTGACAGTACTTCCGGCCCTGTTCTGTCTTGGTCTTGCATTGCTCGCATGAAGAAGAGTATGCGGCGTAAGGATTCTTCGCCTTTGCGCTTAGAAGCTTGTTCTGTTGAGCGTTTGTTAGTTTGGTGTTTCAGAGTTATATTGGAAGTCTTGAGGGGTGGATGGATCCAGAAAACATGAATATAAATGATATTTAGATGAAATGAGAGGGCAAATTTTCAAAATCAATAATGATTAAAATATCGAGCTTTTCTTCTTCCTCATCAGAAGCAAAATCCATAATATCACACAATGAAAGAAATATTAATACGAGAATATCAATGAC
Source organism: Paecilomyces dactylethromorphus (assembly GCA_029606265.1). Taxonomy (NCBI): domain Eukaryota; kingdom Fungi; phylum Ascomycota; class Eurotiomycetes; order Eurotiales; family Thermoascaceae; genus Paecilomyces; species Paecilomyces dactylethromorphus. The sequence continues at coordinate 214,199 of JAPVCE010000032.1, read as the reverse complement.
CATAGAAGCCATAAGAAAAAAAAAACCCCCCCCATCTATAATTGCAAATCAACTCACCTTACTGATTCCCGTATTCCCTAATGTTGGCTTAGACTTGGCGTCTCCGCCACCACCTAACGTACTAGACGGAGAGCCATAGTACATATCATTCTTTCGCTTCACACCAGGTGTAGCGAGTTCAGTCTTCTTGAGCTTCTTCTGACATTTGCCACAGACCATGATGGGCGTGGGGAACTCCAGCTGATGTTGTTTTTGCTGGTGGCGCACAAGTTTGATGTGGCAGGTGATATGCAAAGCTTAGGCTTCGAATGTAGTCATGTGAAAGAGAGTCAGACGGTGAGATTGAAGAATCTGTAAGAGGCTAAGATATTGCGTGTATTGGGGCAAAAAATAAATGGATAGTGATACACTGGTAGGTTGATGGGATCTGAAGTAATAGCGGCTATCGTTATCGATGCACCGCCACCTGTATGGCGGACTCTAAATGCCAAGACTGCTCCATCAAATAGGATGTGGGAGCCGCCATACTTTGAAAGTTGCCTCAGGCATCAAAGAACTTGTTCGTAAACCCCGGTGTAATTTCTGATAAATCCTTACGGATTAAGTCTTGTGCTAGTATTTCAAGTTGGTTGCTAATAATGATAAAAAGGAATATACCTAGATGTTTCCAATAGAATGTAGGTATACAAGCTTGCAGCTAAATAGTACTGGTTTCCTCCCTAGTAGTCTTATTAGTATGTAGGTGCGGTCTATGGATATGGAGGTGAGGTGATCACTTGTCATTCCAAGGAATCCCCCAGAATATTAAGTGTCCTTCAAATCTATCCTGTTCTCTGCTTCTATCATATGATCTGGCAGAATGTTATTATTATCCTATAGGTCCCTCCGCCCTGCTAACATGCTGCTAACATGATCACTAGGAGGAACGAGTAGATGATTTGGATAAAGTGACACCGTATTCGAAATTACTTCCGGATGCAATACTATGATTCTGTGCGTGAAATACATAGTTGTTCCTTTCTCTCGTTGTTTATGACCATTCATCTCGTCTCTCTTCAGGGCTGTTGGTTATACTGGCAGGAGATGTCATTTTCTCAAAATATTATCAGGGAACGTCTTAAATTGGCGCGTCGCGGTCGACGGAGGATGCAGTCATAATTGTTTTCTACATCTGTGAGATTATTTCCATACAGATTCTCAAGAGTATATGCTTGGTCGGCGAATTGATAATGGCTATACCTTGGTCTCGGCACGATCGTAATGGAATAATCATCGAAGATAGGTGATGTCTGTAGATTCGACTGTCAGCACTGACGATTCGTAATTGTTTGACCATGTTTCTGCTCAAGCTAGTGGACAGCGATAGAAAAGGGATCATAGTCTTGCTAAGAGAAGCGGTTCGCTTTCGAGGATAGTGATGCTGCTTATCATTGTAGGGGATATCTAATGTTATATAAATGAACCCGCATCAAATGCCGACTTACTGTTGATTGCTCGAGTGTTCAATCCATCTGGACATTTCACGTTAGTAACTGCTGGGCCGAACTTGGATTATATCGATAGATTTGTACATAAATGACATGTGCTGATGCGGCTAGTTAAACTAAATTATCTGGCACCCGTTAACGATATTCTTCGGAGAAAATGGGATGAGAATACGGTATGAACGGATGGAGAAAGCAGAATGAAACATCCTGAGAAACTCGTGTTCGAGACGTTATGACACCTGCACGTGGCCCGTGACCGCGATCGTAAGACTCCATGCTTTCTCTTTCCGGGGGTAAATTGACACACAGATGTCAGAGATGCCGCCTGAGACATTCCCCACAGTTCTCAGGTTCTAGCTCTGCTTACATCCATGGCTTTAGCTAAAGTTATAAGATCATATCTTCTCGGTTTTGGTGTTGTATCCATAGAAAAGATGAGGCTTTACTCGTGGGTCTTCGTCTTGGGCTCTTTAAGGCAGCAAATGAGCAGAAGCCTAGATCAACATGGTATTAACTGATGTGATAACAGGTGAGCCACGTATGAACAGGGCGCACTTTGCAAGGGTATCTTCGAATGATGGTGAGTTCATCGATTCTTGAGGCCTGCTCCCGACGGATCTTGTTGTCCAAATGGACGGTAATATTCTCCGCGGAAACTAGAACGGCATCTCCCGGCTAACCATCGAGCAGGCCATGACGAAGGAGCGGTCTGTGAGCATGTCTTGTAACCTATGCATTGCCTTTGACAATATTATCCCTGCGCGGCAACTGAAACACGCTGTCCGGAAGATCTAGACAGAAGATCCAAGAGGATGTTCGTCAGCACAACGCAAGATTGCCTGGCTACTAGGCATCCAGCTGCTGGTCTGTACAAATCGATGGTTAGTCTCATAAACGTATTGCCTCAAGGTCTGCGAGCTTGCCTTTGTTCTTATCTCTGAACTGTTAGTCGACGACTTCAATGATGCTATATATTGGACAAATTAAATAACAGAGTCATCAGCATTAGTCGATGAGAAAAGATGGTGGAAATATTTATCCCTACGAGATAGGTCCATGCACTACAGCTGGCATTAAGTTCGCCACTCTGCCCTTGCTGGTTCATGCTTACCAATTAGTATAGGTTGAGCTCTATTCCCCAGATTAAAAATATCCCCTGGCTAATACGATTCCTGGATAATATTATTGATAAGTGAGGGTCGGAAGTTGGAATGAGAAGCTGTCGTCAACTGTCGTAACAGTTCGATTCCGTCTGGCGACCCAGAATGTGAAATTCCAGTAGAGTGATTCGGGGCTGGGGAATGAACGCGCATATTAATTAATATGTGAATATCAAATTACACGTTGCATCTCATCATCATCATCACCTATATCTATTCTTGCTCATATATCATTCCCCTTGCTTGTTGAGAATATGAGATAAAAGGTCTAGGAGTCCGAAGGTCGGTTTGACTCTGGTGAAGGGTTGTGTCTGTTTGCCCGGAAAAACCAGTTATTACATGAATTAGATCGCGAATCTAGACCAGGCCGGAGTGGCCGACGGGGCGAAAAGAACCAGTCTCCAGTGAAAGCAACCGAGAGTCGACAGGGGGGCACGCAGCCGGCGCCGACCTGACAGGTAAACTTAAGCTTCTTTTCTCCTGCGGTGGACGCGGACGAATGAGGGCCGAACGACCAACAAACTACGAATAGCGGTCAAACATGAACTGGAGTGTTATGATTTCATAGAATGCGACTCAGTCGTTTGTTGCTGTGGTCAGACACCAGGGATCTGGCCTAGCGTCATTAACCGGGGGATCGTCAGGTGGGCGAAAAAATATCACCAACAGTGTCTTGTAGAATGCTGGCTACTGTTTGGTTCTGCAGGTGTTCGGGGTATGCGAACAGAAATGCGACTAATGGCTCCCGGAAACCCCGAGGTGTCTGCAACTTGACAGGGCCTGGCCTATCATAGAACAATACCCAAAGAACCAACAAATGTCTCCATCGCACATGGGCGATCAGGTACCGATCCCGGGTGCGACAGCCAACCTACGGAACGTGAGCGGCTGAGCACCGCGGCTTCCAGCTGGCGCCGTGAATGAGAGAAAGCCATTGATCTCGAATCCAACGAGAGGGTCACTGTGCCTCTAGAAGGACTGTCGAACTTAGCAAAGGGAGGCACTACGAATGAAAGGGTAGACAAGGATGACGAATCTTTCTCTAGCTCGATCTCACAGCCACACAATGCAACAAACCAACAGATCTCAGCAGGAGAGCCCCGTAATGGAGACAGACCCGGCAAGATACAGTAGTCACAATTGTATTGGGAACCACTGGCTGGGAAGATACGTCGGACAGTGTTTCACGGGCGGCAAACAACAGGGTACGATGGCTAAAAACAGCTGTGGTAACGGCACCCTTGCACTGCAGCAACCAAGCAATACGTTATCTTCTTTTGAATAGAAGCGTCGAAAAAGCGACCGCAGTCGTTTGGATACCATGCAGAAGATGACCCTTGGTCGCCATCCTTCGGGTTCGCGGGTCGAGCCGAAGGGCCCGTGGCGAACCCATGGACCAAAAACCCTCAAGCGATCCGATCGCTTCTGTGATCTTAGACTAGGTATGAGTATTAAGTTACTAGCAACCCAGACACACCTCCAGAAAACCAAATGCTGCATATTTCAGCTGGTCCTGTCAAACTTTGCCAAGCGCGAGATCGCTTTGCTGGGAAACTTTGTCTTTGTTCTGCACTTTAATGGGACGCTATTCTCCGGACTGACATCACAGAGGGCGTCTGTGTGTTATGCGCGCGCCACTCGTTGACCTGTGAGCAGCTCGTCTCCCTGATCTAGGATAAACATGGAGGCAAAAGAACGGTGTAAAATCGAGTCAAATGAGTATGGCGTGCCAGGAACTGTCCCTGGCCGCCCCATCTTCTACGGGGATCCAAGGCACTAATGCCTTTCTATAAAGACAGGCTATCAGAACGCACAGTACCGCCTTGGAAGCGAGAAAAAAAATCAAAGCGGTGCTGGCCATAGTTGATGTCCTTCCGTGAGATCTCATCTCATCTTTCTCCCGGCCCCCTTTTCTGCACTCGCCCTCGTTGCCTCTTTCGGCTTTTGGTCAACCGCATTCGGCCTCCCTGAACTGCGCCACGGCGACCTTTTTTTGCTCTCTTCCGCATTCGACAGCCGCCACTCTGGCAGTGTATTAATGATATAGAGTTCGAAATATACCTTATTGCCGAGAACTAGTCTCGAATTCAGATGACCCTGGCCTGACCGTTTGGCGTCCGAGCTCTCGTGTCGAAACGCTTCCCGCCTCGTTTGGTTCGTTCGTTGCCAGCCTCATTTTACAACGGGCAACACCAGAGGTCGAAAATTTTATCACGGGTCGTAGGGCTTACGGACTCTGCGAGCCGGACACAGTCGGCGTGACATTTCTGTGCTGACTTGGGCGCAGCGCCGCCTGCAAGCCATCTCACCTTTGCCTGTCTAGCAGGGCTAGTGTCTTAGACGCGTGAGATCCCGCGAACTGGCTAAACGGCCGTCATATCCCTCGTGCATGGCAGCCAAGAGGTATCGTGGGAATATCAAGCACTAGAATTGCCAGAGATACAAAGAGATTTGCATTCAGTATGCCACCAGATCGATCATCTTTCACGGCGTTGAATCTGCCCTCGACATTTTCTCTGCCCGAATGTATGGAATACTTCACTCTCCCTGCTGGTCCAAACACGGACCTCTGGAGGAAACCGCCAAATGGTGACACCTCGACGGCCCCGATCGTGTATACTTCCTTGCGGCATCCGTTTGTGGTCGCGGAAGTCACGGTCAGCGCTGACTGGGAAATGGAATGGGATCAAGGTGGCCTGGTTATATTTGCAGGCGCGGCACCTGGGGAGTCATTACCATCAGATACTCCCTCGTCTTCCGGGGGCCGGTCCGGACGACCCAGCTGGAACCAGAGCTCTCGATCGTGTAAATGGGTCAAAGCAGGCATGGAATTCTGCTCCGGCACTGTTAACGCGTCTTCAGTAAGCGCAACCGCCGATGGAGCAGACTGGTGTCTGTCACCGCTTGCGCTGCCAAATCTTCCGACGACCGTCACCTCATTGCGCATCAAACTAGAGAGAATAGGCCATTCGCTCTGGATCTGGTACCAGATCCCTTCAGTTTCACCCTACGCGCTATCTCCAGGAGCCGTTGGCAACACGTGGAAGAAGCTAAGGGAAGTCACCTGGTTCTTTTATGGAGTGGAAGATAAGTTCGTCCATGTCGGTGTCTACGCCAGTCGACCGACAAGTGTATCGAGAGGCGAGACGATGTGGGATACAATGAATGGTTCTCGACTAGCCACCTCGACAACAGATAGCGATTCCGATCGACTAGTGGTGGAGTTTGAAGATCTGGAAATCTTCTAGGGTGTTCATGTCTGGCAGTGCTTCGGTCGATAGAGAAAAGGGTAGTTTTGGCGTTTTTCTTTTCTTCCATCATTAACTCATTTCTTTCATACTTGCTACGACCATTTGAGCCGGCGCCTTATTTTTTTGCCGTGATACTTGTTTCTCTTACTCAACATACAATTTTTGGCGTCGGTTTAGAGGTGCTGTCAGCGTGACCAACGTTGTGGAGAGTTGTGCATCTATTTTGTCCTTGGAAAGGTCTATTTCCCCCCTGTACAGCATGGTCACGAGATTCACGACCCTTTTTTCTTATATTCTTCTGATCCTCCCTGTTATTTGGCATTGATATTGTTTTAATAAAAAAATTCCTAATTGATCAATAAGGTATATCTGAACCATAACCTGAGGTGAACTCCAGCGGCTTTCATTCTCCACTTCTATCTGCCAGAAAATAAGGACACCCAGCCTTATTGGACGTGATATGGTTACACAAGCTGGCGCGGCAAGATAATCCTTGAAAGAGCAGCCTCTTCTCCGGGCCACAGGAGTATTGCCAGTTGCCTTATGTGAGGTACCAATGGGAATCTTGCATTAGCGTATGGGCCTCTTATAGGACAAAACGATCGTGGCTAAACAGTCTAGCCTCATCCAATAACCTAGGCCATTACCAGCGCCATAATCTAGCGAAAATCTCGCAGCTCAGCCTCAATTTGTCTTGAATATCTGGATCTTGGCGATGTAAGTTCTTGTTTGTGGCGAAGTAATTGCTTGCAATAGTGCGCGACCACGTCACATGGGTATTATCAGTAAGGGAGACACGGCGCAGCAGCCAAAATTATCGTTCATGCAAGATATTGCATATCACATGTAGCCATGTTTGTATCGAGTTAGTCTGTTCAAAGATGCATGAAGAATGGGAGATATCGGTGCTCGGGCTGCACTATGTACGTGCCTTGGCAGGGGTGATAGATTGTGGTTCCCTGTACCAATATGGACTTAAGCAGTTCACGGTCGTATTGGAGCAAAAAAGTTTGCCCTATATCAGCTGAAAATGACGCTAAGACATGGGAGACGCGCAGGTATTTACGCGTTGGGATCGCCTCTATGGGTCAAGTCTCGATCTCTTGCAGCAAACTCCGCGAACATCGCCACATCTTTAGATTGACGCAGAACGAATGATATAACCAATAATTCAACTGCGTCAGCAAGAACGAAAGAAACTGGCCGAAAAAAGGGTTTTAGAATGATAACACATTTGAGAGCCTTAAAGTTAATACTTGAATGACTAGTGCTACTCGCTTGTGGGAATAGACGCCAGGTTTCGTTTAACAACGACTAATCTAGGGATCCAACCCACAAAATGAGGCGGTGCTGATGCTAATGGCGAGAACCCAGCCACTCAATATGCAGGTCTCCCCACATTCTAGCTCGGTCTTTTTTGTCCATCGATTTATTCCTCCACTCTCGTACAGATCGAGATAGCGATTCGAGCAAGTGCGGGGTCCCTAGTGGGGAATCTTTTTCCCACCAGCACTACTAACTTTCAAAAGTACCGACTAAATATAGAGTCCCATTTCAACTTTCACCCTAGTAATATTCCTAGCATACTCATTGGTTAATCTTTCTGCCTATCCGTCTTAGTATAGGACAAAGCAGCTGAAAAGGTATCTATATCACGAGGGCCTTCATGCCCCACAGGGAAGAAGTGCTACTCGTCTATGTTGATCACGAGTCATCCTAGTGAAGTATATTGCCGAGAATGACATTTAGTTCTTTCTAGTGATACTACCATTATCAAATTCTCTCGACAGAATGGAGTCTCTAGAACCCCGTGTGCAAATGGGAGAAGTCAAAATGTTTCCGTTCGATCCGATCTTACGCACTTAGAACTCTGAGCAAGGAGTAATCAACAGCTGACTCCTGCTTACTGAAGTTGTGGAAGGAAGAGAAGAAGATCTATGGATCCAAAGTCATTTGTCATTGTGGTATGTTCTCTAACCACAAGGCTGACGTATCAGTGTCCATAATAACAAGTGCCCCAGGTCGACGTAGGCGCCGTCAGCCTTCTCGTCCGACTATGACTCTCGAAGATAGGATCTAAGCGACGATACTGGAGCATCATCCTGCAATCGAAAACGCCTCCTATGTGGTAGTGTACTAGCCAGTATCGGTTCAAGAACTTGACTGGACAGATATCCTGGAAGTGTGTCGTGCAATCGGAACGACCGGTAGCAAATTCGCCTTCAGAAAGAAACAGGGGAAGTGATTCTGGAATTAGACCGCCGGTCTTCTCCGGAAGAACTATACAAAGTCCTAGTGTATGGATAGCATGAGATCATTCAAGTTATTCTGAAGCATTCAAACAACACGAGACGGCTGAATTACCTTTTGAACATCATGTCGTTGGTATTGGTCAAGATAAAACTGAACCAATAATCATTGTGGAGATACCGGATAGGATCAATATACTAACAGCCTCTTATCGCATAGAGCAGACGATAGTAGGAGTTCCGTTAGGTAGCTGACGAATGTTCCTTTTGAGGGATTTACGTGACCGCAGCAGATTGTTGCTGCCAATGTTCCGTGTAACCCTTTGATAAGTATGGATATGCGCCAGGGAATATGATTGTGTGAGTATGCCCGAATCCATTAGAGTTGGCCGGTCTTTCTTAACATACTGACTTTTTCGCAGTTGAACGAACAGGGCCCTTGGAGAGCATCTTATGGCGAGCTAATAGGGCTTTCGGGAGAAGAGCATCAGAGGAAGACCACCCATAAAATACTACGCACTCTTTCCAGAACCCAGGTCTCTGAAATACGATATGAGATGTGTTCTCCCCATCGAATCCACCAGAGATGCGCGAAGATATGCCGTACTCTTCTCGCTAGAGACGCTGTCTATCTCTGGAATCCGTTTTTGAGGGCGAGCCAATCCCCAAGATAGCTTCATATAAACTCATCAAAAGGGAAGCTGTCCTAAAAACACAATTTGATATATTTCTGGGACTCACAGGACGCCTGTTCCGTGCGGGCGGCTTGGGCGGTGCTCTGATCGCGATTATTCACGACAAAGTGCCGGCGGATACTCCGAAGTCCGACGGCACATCTTCCTCCGAGCCATCGGCCTGACTTCTCCCGCCAACATCTGTCAGTTGTACGAAAACGGCCCAATTATATTTAAGAGACAGGCCCCTTCCCGAGAGCCGTTTGCGGTGTTGATGAGAAAGAGAAAGAGAATGTACGATGGCAACGACAATGATGAATCTTGTGTAGAGAAATTTGAATGTTCTAAAATTACATCCGAGCGACACCAAGCTATATTAAGATGAGAATGTACCTTTGTCGAGCACTCCTTGCTCACCAGTAGGGGGTGTGATCATCAAGACAAGCAAAAGATTAAAGCTAATCGCTTCTTTGCAATTAGTTTAACCGGGTGTATGATTCCAGTTAGGGACCTGGAAAGGCACCTAAGCATCTAGCGTCTTGGAATTCACACTTTTGGCTTTCTTAGCCAGTGATTGGCTGGCGATCTAGTGGCTTGCGGTCAGAGCAGGTGAAATAAGTTTCAATTATTGTCGTTCCATCCGCTTTGCACGTCGTAAAACATGAAGATAGAAATTAGAACTAGGGACATCCCTATATTCCCAGGCTCCTGCAATTCTGAAAACACGAGCTTAATAGACGCAACATGATTGGTGCAGCCTCCCCACTCTTAGTCCGGCAACTCCGGTCCACCTGCAAGCAAGAAGCTTAGTTGTTCTCGTCCTCGGTACCTCTTGATTCTTTTCATTCTCTAGCATCAAATCAGGGTTTATACGTCGCAATTAAATTCCGATCGTTGAATCTTCACGTTCGTTATCTGTAAAATATGGGAGTTCAAGATGTTACCCCCTTCTGGGGACCGCCAACTTCATATCTAAAGTAAGACGCGTAGTTAAGGAACTGCGTCCCCTTACCTCGGTTGCGTGATTTTTTCAGAAAAGTGCTAACAGCTGTCGAACAGCTTCTGCGAAGAGGTGACTTTTTTCTCTTGATTCGAGGTCTTATCAGGATCAATCATCTGATCTGCATGGAATTCGTTAGGATTATGCTATTACTAGGTACATTGCAGAGTTTATCAACACTCTTTCGAGTTTCGTTTACAGTAAGTTCCACGGTCGAAAACTCACCACGTTCCCTGGCGCTGAAGGGAGTCAATTCTAGTTCTCTATGGTATCTATGGTTTGCAAAAAGTTTCCGGCAAGCCGAAAGCTGGACTGCGCTCGATCACTTATGCCGGACTCATCGGTGTCGGTATCTGCTCCGGAGCGTACCATTTGAGCTTGAAATATCATACTCAGATGTGTAAGTGAATGCCCTCGTTGTATTTGTTCTTGTTCTAATCTTCATTGGAATCCTAATGAGCGACCATAATCAGCGGACGAATTGTCCATGCACTTGACGACTGCGCCTATCTTACACCGTGTCCTGACTTTCGGCAAGAGCCAGGAGTTCACGAACCGAGTCGGTGCAATTATTACAGTGGCCTGGATCATAGGCTTTATTATCCATGCGACGATGGATGAGTTCTTGCTCCATGGCGTCAGCTTCTTTATCTCAGTTTGTGTGATCGCTTATCAGACGAACCATTTGATAACTGAGCAAGTTACGAACCCCGTATACCAAGGAAAAGTCCGGGGCATAGCTCGGTTTGGTTTCCGTAAGTGTGCTAATATTAATTTTCCCAAGATATCTCTAAGGGTGCTGTCCGTCCGAGCTGTTCTAACAATGCAAATACAGTTTCTGCTGCTTTCGGTTACTTCATCTGGCTGCTCGATCGCTACATCTGTGACAGCTTGATCATGATGAAAGAGGTTGTCGGACTGCCCTTAGCTTTTCTGTTCGAGTTCCATGGATGGTATGATCTCCCTGCGGCCTTTTACAAATGAAACCATTTCACGATGTGACTAAATCTAACCGCAGGTGGCATATCTTCACTGGAATCGGTGCATACAGTTTCATTGCACTCGTGGACTATATTACCACTGATGATGTTGATACAGATCCTGCTGAGCTCTTTGCCTGGCCTGCTTCCTGGGCTGCTAACTCTGTCTTCGCTCCGAAGAAGCTCAAGGAGTAATAGACTACGCTCACATGGCCACGGTCACGGAGATTACAGCTCTTGGATATAATTTCCGGTCGTGCATTCGAAAGTGATGTCTATCACGTCACTAGAGCGCAGCATTGGACACGCACCATAAAAATTTATAGCACACGTAGGAATATTCTTAGATAGATTTCATGGAGATGAGTCAGGTCGCTGACAACCAAACATCTCTAAGCCAAAATGCAACAAGAACATTGTAACATTATACAAGAAGTGTTTTATATGATTTTTCCCCGTATGAAAGAGTACCAAATTTCCATCAGTCATAGCAGCCAGATTGAGTTAAGCCAGTGGAGCATCCCCGCACACAATTTTATAGCTTGGTCCAGCTTACAATATGGAACAACCCCTCATTTCGTTGTCATCCCTCCTTCTAACTCGAGAATTCTGTTCAGGGTATATTATCTTCAACTTTGTATGACAGTACAGTAGAAAACCCTCGACAAACGCTGTGTCAGACGGGAATGGATTTCGAGCTCCGCGAAAATCGGTTCACCGCCGCGGCAGCTGCCACCTCGTACGAGTATGCCGAGGATGGAACATTGACGGAAATATTACCTCGTCGACATCAGAATGTGCATGAAGATGTTGACGACAGAAGTCAAAATAGCCATAGCGAACCCCTCAATGATGCTTATTTCCAGCAAAATGACCATGCCACGCAGCAACAACGGCAACTTCCTCGGGCCGATGGAGGGAAAGATGCCTGGTTATTCCTTGCGGTTTGCTTCATGATTGAGGGTTTAATATGGGGTATGTTATGAACGATTTTCTTGGAATTTCCCTTTCTCTGTTTCGCAATGTTACTACTGTTGCTCGGATTTATAATTATGTCATGTCTCCTGTTTTATAATTTTGTATGCGCCATTATGAACATCAAAGATGACCGATTACTAACCGTGCTTACAGGATTCACATTCGCATTCGGTATCTTCCAAGAATATTACAGCACTCATGAACCGTTTCAGAACTCTGGAAATATCGCTGCTATTGGGACGTGTGCTATGGTTTGTTCATCACATTTCCCCATCCATAGCTTTCCATTTTCTCACGTAGTTCTTACAGGGGATTATATATATCCTCTCACCGTTCGTCTTCGCACTCCTACTTGCTGTCCCTCGATTGAAACTATGGGCGACACCTCTGGGGTTCCTGATCATGTGTACTGCTCTCGCATTGAGCTCTTTCGCGACAAACACCACACATCTATTGATCTCGCAGGGAATCGCGTATGCCATTGGAGCTAGTCTGGCGTACTCACCTACCATCCTTTTCATAGAGGAATGGTTTGTCAATAGGAGAGGACTCGCGTATGGGATCCAATGGGTACATTAATCTCGCCAATTGTCCCTTGATACCATCGAATAAAGAGTTAAAACATACTAACTCAAACAAATCCATATAGGCCGGAACAGGCGTCTCGGGAGTCGTCCTCCCCATCTTCCTCCAATGGCTCCTCAATGCCCACGGCTTCCGCACAACACTCCGCGTATGGTCAATTGTCCTCTTCGTGAGCACAGCTCCTCTTCTCTACTTCTTCAAACCACGCCTCCCCATCGCCCAAACCGCCAGCATGCGTCCCTTCGACGTCCGCTTCCTCACGAACCGCACGTTCCTCATCTTCCAACTGGGCAACATCATCGAAGCACTCGGCTACTTCCTCCCCACGATTTACCTGCCCACCTACGCCCGTCGCACAATGGGAGTCAGCAACCTCGTTGCCTCTCTGACCGTCATCCTGGTGAACCTCGCCTCCGTCTTCGGCTGCATCCTCATGGGCACATTAGTCGATCGATACCACGCCACGACATGCATCCTTGTCTCCACCATCGGGAGCACAATTGCTATCTTCCTCATCTGGGGCTTTTCACTGTCTCTCGCTCCACTATTCATCTTCTGCATCGCGTACGGAATTTTCGCAGGCTCATTCTCCTCCACCTGGCCCGCAATCATGAAGGAGGTCCAGAAGACGAATAATCTATCCGAGCCATCGATTGTATTTGCTTTCCTCGCTGCAGGGAGAGGGATCGGGAACGTGGTCAGTGGGCCATTGAGTGAGAAGCTTCTGAGTGATTCACCGTGGCAGGATGCTGCGGGTGGTGCGTATGGTAGTGGTTATGGTATTTTGATCGTCTTTACAGGCATCACTGCTTTTATGGGAGGACTGAGTGTTCTGGCAAGACCGTTGAAGTTGCTCTGATTGGTGAGATTGTGGGTTGATGTGAGATGAAAATTGAAAATTAAAGTGGTATATATTAAAAAGTGAGAATATATCGTCAAGAATAAACTAGTCTAAACTAATAGCAGCTGTTAATTTGACCGGGAGGTCCCTGTAATAACAAGGTCAATGCACGTCGTCGATCATGCCTTCTTTCTAGAGTAATTAAGGACCGGTATACCTATATCCGTTTATAGCCAAGTGTATAAATTAGCATCTATAAGCTTCCGGGACGAGTGGGAGGTATATATCTATGGAATTGCGGAGATAAAACCATTGATATACCCCGTGATATATCCTGTCACATGTTGTTAAACTAAAAAATGGAAAAATAACAAATCACCTCATCAAGCAAGAAACAAATCTCCATTCCTTTCTAAAAGAAGAAAAAAAAATCTGCATTAAGATTGTTCTAAACTAGCACCAGCTAGCCTATCATATGAGCAGAATCTTTTCGTCTTCACAGACCTCTTATTGATATCTATCTCAAAAATTTGAACTACCATGCAAATAAATCTAGCTTCTAGAAAATTCTCACGCTATAATATATACTTTATATCATTGAAAAGTTCATCTACAACATTGCATATCAGATAGTCCAATGTCCAAAAAAGGAAATCCTACCCCAGGCACATCGGAGAGGGTGTGGGGAATGCGCCTTTTTTTCATAGACGGATCGCTGGAATGTAAGGCGTAGGGCAGCGGAAGCTGCTTTGCAGGATACATTAGAGGGGATCTAATTTCCAGGCAACTTTGCCACTTGATATGTTTTGCTTCGTCGATAGGTCACTAAATCAATTACTCGTCTCAGTTTAGCGCTGTTTACTCTCAGGGATCGACAGATCGCGTCCAGCAGCACCCACGTGACCTGAAGATCCACTCGTATTTTAGGTCCCGTCCCTCGGTCGGGTTCCCCGATGGCTTCCAGCCCGAGTTTGTATATTTACCATGTCTTGCGTAGCCTTTCCAAAGCAATTAATTGCTTTTTCGGTGGCTTACATCTGGAGAGGATCATGTCGCGCAGAGACCTGTTGATCGACCTGTTGATACTGGGCCTCTGAGGCTGACGAGGTCCTCCATATCTGATCTGCTGAAAGTTTTTGCCTAAATCCAGAAGAATCAATCTATCACTTGCCCGCTTGGGGCCGTTCCTCGACGGTGCGGTGACCGGCTCATGCGATGCACGTGATGCTGCGTGTTCCTCACCGCCGCGAGTTATTGGAAAAGAAAGGATGCTCCAAGTTCCCCATCTCGACGTGGATACTCACCATTGGTGCTTTGTCCTGGCACATGGCGGTCTCTTATGTGATGATGGACATGGGTTATCTGCCTATGGACCGATTGACATGACTTTACCGTGATATCCCCCCCGCGTTGTTGCAACCCCAGAATAAAGTTCAACTAGGATTTGTGGTGTTTTTGAGGTGATATGCCCGCTGCATAGTGCCACTGGGGAGCGCCTCCAGATGCATCTGCGCCGTCAGCCCTTGTCGTCATTGTAGTTTCATATCGAGACCCTGTGACCCCAGCTACGTACTACCACTTATTTGTGATAAAGGAGGTGCCTGAAGGGTTTCTGGGATAACGAGGCGAACTGCCAGTTGTCAAGGCTCTAGTCAGGCACCAAGTGAACCCAATGCCGGGACGAACTCCGTCGTGGAGGGTGAGAATGTTCAATGACCGGTCGGCGAGCAGAACGGGATGAGTTGAGGCAAAATGAACGTGTCCATTCCGGTTTCAATGGATTGGGATCAATCATCAAGATAAGGAGATGGTAGAAAATCGGCTCCGATCTTTTGCGCCCCCTTTAGATATATCTCCTGCGTCATGGAGCAGCAGTTGCGAGTGCACGCCACTCTTTAGCTAATGGTTACCGAAACAAGGCAGCTGAAGATTCGCGGGATCGTACTGCGGAGAGCTCGTAATAAAAGATCAGAATAGAAAGAATGATGAACACTGCAGGATCCTGTGCATTCAGGATGAAACGGGCTTCTTGCGTCCACAATGCTTGCCCCTGACGCATTTGCACATCCTGCTGTCGTGATCTTAATCCGCAGTGATTGCATCCCCGTATTGTCATCGATAGATATTAACTATTAACCACCTGCTACCAATAGCTATAATCAAACCTACCAAAGGATTATGACTCATAAGCTTTTTGCACCAGTCCGCAAGGTCGAGGACCGCGTGCTCATCGAGGGATTATCAATCCGGGAGCCGGACTCGCACGCATCACTTCCAGAGGAGAAAGGTACTGGGCGCTTTTAGTATGGCGATAGAAGCACAACGGGGCGAGCTATGGACCCCGAGCACCCGCATGTTGCGAACACTTGCTCCACTAAGGATGCTCACAACCTCTTCAGCTAGGGGGGAGAAAATCGAAGACGTCTGCGATCACTATCACCGTATCAAGGACAGCCATCGGCGCTTGCTGCACGAAACAGACTTTCTACCGTAGCTAGCCACACATCTGGCTTGCAGGTGCAAGATGAGCCCATTTTGACTCCATTCGCGTCTATCATGAAAGCTCGAGAAGCGAAGGTAGGGTGGGGAACTGTCCGGTTTACTCTAGTTAACTAGCGTGGTGGACGAGAAGCTTCGGAAGAAGCGCCGGTGGTCCACTGTGGCCCGGATGGCTCCAGAGTCCGAATTTTTTTTTCTTGTTGTTTTTCTCTTTCCCGAGCAGGTGCTCACGATACCTAAGGACAGCTTCAGAAAACCACGACTGGGAATATTGTTGTTAGTAGGAAAAATCGTTGTAGAAAGAGCTCACCGCATCTTAAAACCCCCTCGTCTTAGAGTAGCCGATAAGATGATCTGCATGGGGCCCAAAGCAGCATGGAGGGGAAGCTCGCAGCGACCAACGCCCAACGATACATCCTTTTGGGACAGCTCCTCCACTAGACGGAATATCGACCGTCCTAGATGGCAACGGGCATCCGTCAATCCCGCCGTTTGGACTCCTCCGGTCCTTGCTAGACCCGACTTTTCTAAGCTGCTGGCGACTAGGCTTTATTACTGTGACAACAGACCCCCCCGCTAGTCACTTTCAGTGCTCCTCCTGCTCCGCGGTGTGAACGGACCTACTACTCGGTTCCGCGGTCATTTTCTCTGTCTTCCCCTCGCGCTGGGTCTGGTTCCTTTTTTTCACCTTCTTCCACAATATCAAAAAAGGAATCCAACTATCAATTGTATCAGAAAATCTGTCTTTGTCGCGTGTTGAGCTTGGGTGGTTTCCTTGTTCTTGTACATTTAGCACCTGTAATCACCGTGTTCCGCACCACCTGATTCTCCAATCTTCCCGAGAAGCCTTCGTCGCACGCGAAGTCTCTGTACACACTGACGCTTTTCAATTGTTTATTTTTTGACGACTGTTACGATTATCACGACCGTTATGGCACATGAAAGTGGGGAAAGCATTACTATCTCGATCCGCCGTCCAACAGACACACCTGCGGTTTTCGTTGCGGGGTCCTTTTCTGATCCTGCATGGAAACCTCTAGAGCTGAGTTCCAAGCCTGCAGAAGCAAGCGGGGAGAGCGAAGAGGCTTCAGAATATGTCTTCTCTCACGACTTCAAGATTCCAGAGGGAAAGTATGAGTATAGATTTCGTCTTGGCGCTGATGGACCTTGGATCAATGATGAAAATCTGCAAACAGGTGTGTATTGATATCCTGTTATAAAAGCTGCTACATTATAGATAGAGCAACCGGCTGACGCATAGATTCTTGCAGTGACTGATGATGAGGGCCTCAAAAATCATGTTCTCACAGTCGGTGAGCCTGCAGTTGCTCATACTTCTGAGGAGACGGAAACGCTGAAGACTGAAGATGTTAACGAGAAGGACGAGGAAAAGGAGCTAGAGCCGTCGAAACAGAACGGTACTCATGCTGAGGAGTCGACTTCCGCGGCTGTCGATCAGCCAGTAGATAAGGTAGAGGGTAAGGAAGAAGTGCCTTCGACCGAGGCCAATGACGAAAAGAACCCCGAAACTTCCAATGGCACAGAGGAGAAAGAAGAATCTGGAGATACTGCTGCAGGAACGGTGGAGCCAGTTAAGGAGGAAAATCATACTGTTGAAACTAAGGAGCCACTAGCTGAGAATAGTGTCCCAGAACATACTGAAACTGTCGAGCCGGAGAAGGTTGCGGAAGAAACAGTGGCAGAAGCTAAACAGGGTAGCGAAGAACCAGCTGCAGATGCTATAGTTGCGGACGATGATACGAAGAAAGTGTCCGATGAAGAGACGAAACCGGAACCCGTTAATGAGGAGCCTCCTGTTGTTGAAGCTCCTGCTTCTGAGGAAGCCCCAGTCATCGAAACGTCAGCTCCTGCTCTCACGGCCGAAAAAGCAGTTTCTGAAGAAGAGCCCGCCGCTGAACAACCTGTTGCTGAACCCGCTGCCGCTGAGGAAGAATCGGCTGCTGAAGCTCCTGCTGCTAAGGAAGCTCTAGCCACCGAAACGTCAGCTCCTGCTCTCACGGCTGAAAAAGCAGTCTCAGAGGAAGCGCCTGTTGAAGAGCTTGTTGCTGAACCCGCTGCCGCTGAGGAAGAACCGGCTGCTGAAGCTCCCGCCACTGAGAAGCACGTAACCCAAGACGCTCCTGTTGCTGAGGCTTCCCCCGCAGAAGAAGCTGCTGTTTCTGAAAAACCTGTTGCTGTGGAGCCTGCTGCTGAAGAAACCCCTGCAGTTGAGGAGACTACTGTTGCTGAAGAACAAGCTGCTGGAAAGACTTCTGCAGTTGAGGAAGTTCTCATCGCCAAAGAGCCTGTTACCGAGGAGGCTCCCGTTACGAAAGCGCCAGCTGCTGCAGAGGAACCTGCGGTTGAAGAAGCTTCCGCCCCTAAGGAGATTCCTGCTGAGGAAGAGCCAGCTGCAGATGCTCATGTTGTGGAAGAACCAGGGACCGAGGAAACCTCTGCTACTAAGGAGACTCATGCTGAAGAAACCCCCGCCGCTGAAGAGCCTGCTACTGAACCTTCTGTTGTTGAAGTTCCCACTCCTGAGGCACTAACTGCCGAGGAAGTTCCTGCTACCGAAGGGGCTCCTGCTGAGGAAACTCCAGTGGCTGAAGAAGCACCTGTAGTTGAGGAAGCCTCTGCCGCTGAAACTCCTGCCGCCGAAGAGCCTGCAACGGAAGCTCCTACTGCTGAAGAAGCTCCTGTAGTTGAGGACGTATCCGTTGCCAAGGAGGCTCTTGTTGCTGATGAGCCAACTACCGAAGACATTCCTGTTACTGAAGAGGCTCCAGCTGTGGAAGAGAAGGCTAGTGAAGAAGCTCCCGCTGCTAAAGAACCTGCAGTGGAGGCTCCAGTTGCTGAGGAGCCAGTTGCTGAAGAAACTCCCGCCGCCGAAGAACCTGTGGTGGAGGCTCCTATTGCTGAAGAAAAGGCCACCGAAGAAGCTCCTGTTCCTGAAGAGCCAGTTGCTGAAGAAACTCCTACCACTGAAGAAACTCCAGTTGTGGAAGAGAAATCCACTGAAGAAGCTTCTGCTGCCAAAGAGCCTGCGGTGGAGGCTCCTGTTACTGAGGAGCTAGCTTCCAAAGAAACTCATGCCATTGAAGAACCTGTGGTGGAAGCTCCTATCGCAGAACAAAAAGCTGCCGAAGAAGCTCCTGCCACTGAAGAGGTTCCAGTAGTGGAAGAGAAGGCTAGTGAAGAAGCTCCCGCTGCTAAAGAGCCTGCAGTGGAGGCTCCAGTTGCTGAGGAGTTAGTTGCTGAAGAAACTCCCGTCACCGAAGAACCTACAGTGGAGGCTCCTATTACTGAACAAAAAGCTGTTGAAGAGGCTCCTGCTACTGAAGAGGCTCCTGCAGTTGAGGAAGTCCCGGTCGCTAGTGAGCCTGTTGTTGAGGAGACTCCCGTTACTGAAGAGCCAGCTGCCGAAGAAGTCCCTGTTACTAAGGAGTCAGTTGCTGAAGAAACTCCTGCCACTGAAGAAACTCCTGCCACTGAAGAAACTCCAGTTGTAGAAGAGAAAGCTACTGAAGAACCAGCTGTTGAAGAGGCTGCCGTGGCTGAAAAGACTCTGGCTACTGAAGAGGCTCCAGTTACGGAAGAGAAGGCCACAGAAAAAGCTCTCTCCACCGAAGAGGAACCTGCTCAGGAACCAGTCGCTGAGGAGACTCCTGCTGTAGAAGCTGCTGCTGCTGAGGAAGTCTCAGTCACCGAAACACCAGCTACAGAAGAGCAAATCCCTAAAGAGCCAGTTGCTGAAGAAACTCCGGCTGTTGAAGCCCCGGCTACTGAAGAGGAATTAACCGCGAAAGAAGCTCCAGCCGCTGAAGAACCGACTGCTGAAGAAGTCCCTGCGGCGGAAAAGCCTCCAGTTGAAGAAGCAGTTGCTGAAGTCCAGGTTGCTCAGGAAGCTCCGGTTACAGACGAGGCTACTACTACTAAGGAGCCAGTTGTTGAGGAAGCCCCTGCTACCGAAGAGCCTGCACAAGAAGCTCCTGTTGCCGAAGAACAATCTGCTGGAGAGGCTCCTGCAGTTGAGGAAGTTTCTATCGCCAAAGAAGCTGTTGCCAACGAAGCTCCAGCTACTGAGGAACAGGCTGTTGAAGAAAAGGCCCCTATCACCGAAGACTCTCCTGCTGCTGAACAACATGCCGTCGAAGAGATCCCAGCTATTGAAGAAGTCCCTGTTGTCGAGGAAGCAGTAACAGATGTCAAGAAGAAGCTTTCTACTGCTGAGGAAACTCCTCTTGGCGAAGCTCCAGCTGCTGAGGAAACCCACACAACCGAGACTTCTGTGGTTAAGGAGGCTCCTTCTACCGAAGCCCCAGTTGATGACTCTGCTGCTGCTGCTGCTGCCGCCGCCGCCGCCGCTGCAGCAGCAGTTGTTGCCGAAGAAGCTACTACTCCCAAAGAGACTGCAGAGGCTCCTATTGCAGAGGCTTCCGTCAAGGAAGTTCCCGCCGCTGAGGAAGCTGCTAAAGAAGCCACTGTCGCTGAAGAAACAGCAGCTGCCGAGGAACATCCTGTTACTGAAGAAGCGACAATTGCAAAGGAAACTCCTGCCACTGAGGCTCCAGCTACCGCCGTAGCTGAAGAAACCAAAGCCGTAGAAGAGGCTACTGCGGAAACCCCAGCTGTTGAGGAAGCACCTGCTACTGAGGCTTCAGCCATCGAAAAGACTCCAGTTTCTGAGGAGGTCCTTTCGGTAGAAGAAACTGCTCCTGTTGAAAAGGCTACAGCAGTTGAAGAAGTCCCAGTCGCGAAAGAGGTTGCAACTGAAGAAAACCTGGCTGTTAATGAAGCCCCTGTTTCTGAAGAAGCTCCTGCAACTGAGGTTCCAGCTGCTGAAGAGGCTCTAGTTGGCGAGAAGGTCGCCTCGACGGAAGAAACCGCTCCTACTGAAAAGGCCACAATAGTCGAAGAAGCTCCAGCCGTGAAGGAGGTCCCTGCCGAAGAAATACCAGCTGCAGAAGAAGCTGCTGATAAAGTTCCTGTTGCCGAAGAGGTTGCTGCAGAAGCCCCAATGGTTGAGGAAGCTCTAGTTTCTGAGGAAGCTCCTGTAATTGAGGTTCCAGCTGCTGACAAGGCTCCAGCTGCTGAGGAGGTTCCCTTGGCCGAAGAAACTACCCCTGCCGAAAAGACCACAGTAGATGAAGAAGTCGTAACTGTGAAAGCAGTTGCTGCTGAAGAAACCCCAGTTGTTGAGGAAGCTCATACTGCTGAAGAACCAGCTATTGAAGAATCCCCAGCTGCTAAGGAGACTTCCGTGACCGGTGTTGCTGCCGCTGTTGCTGCCGCTGCCGCCACTGCGGCCGTCGCCGTCGCCGCTACTGCTGCGACTGCTGTTACTGCTCCTGCTGCTGTAGAAGTCCCCACTGCTGAACGAATTACCGCTAAGGAAGTTGAGGCTCCCGCTCCAGAACACAGCAAAGAAATTAAGACCGAAGATGTGAAGGTTGCTGAGCAACCAGCAGTTTCCGAAGAGTCAGTGGCTACTGAAGCACTAGTTGAAGAAACTCACAGAGAACCAGCCAGAGCCGTGTCCACAGAGGAGCCCGCAGTTGCTGCCACTGAGACCCAGGTTGTCCATGATGAGACTCCTAAGGTTGAGACTGAACACAAGGAAGAATCGGTCGAGTCTGTCTCTGAATCTCTGAAGGTACACACTGTGGTCAACGGTATCGACCATGCTGTCGAGCAGAAAAGGGAGGTTGAAGAGCCCACAGAAGTCAAGGCTGCACCGGTGGAGGATGCTGCTGTTGCGAAGGAGAAGCCTGTTCAGGAAATCAAGGAGAAGGTCCTGACGCCCGAGGCTCTCAAGAATGCTGAGGCTGTCGCTGTTGTTGTTGATGCGGCCCCAGCTTCATCTTCTAAGCAGGCGCCTGTTTCCGAGATTGTCGAGAATGGAATCATTTCATCTAGCAAAGCTGTGGTCCTGGAGGCTAAAGTCGCTCCTGAATCTGCTACCCCTATTCCCGTTGTCGAAGCAAAGACCAATGGAATAAAGCAGCTAGAACCATCTCTGCCGGCAAAACCACCGACTCCCGAGCCTGAGGCTGACCCTGCTCTCCGGGCCCTTCTTGAAGAACGCGAAGCGCTTCTCAGGAAGCTTGAGCAGCCTTCCACGGACCAGTTGTCCAGGTTGTCTGTTGCAGAGGAACAAGCCGACACTTCTGTTGAGACAGCACCGGCAGTTGAACATGAACAGGAGACGGAACCAACAGCGCAGCCGAAGGATGTCCCAACGTTGGATGCCCCTGCAGGTGCAGTGAGCCAGTCCAGGTCTCCTAGCGCTGATCGATCTATCGCCGCTGTGTCTTTGAGTAAGACGGATAACTGGTTGAAGGCGATCTTGCGGACCATCTTCTTTAGTTTCTTTGGTAGCCTCTTCGCGCCATTCCGCCGGCGTCGAGGTAATACCTCCCAGTAAGGATTGCCGTCTTAGGTTCTTTCCACTGGATAGTCTCCTAGAGAGAAATTTCTTGTTTGCCAACACTGACTTGAATCAGGACGGCCTTTTTAGTTGTAGCTATTATTTCTATTGCTGTTCCCTTGACAGCAATTGTATGGCGTGCATACCTGTGACGAGTGTTTCGATGTTGGACAAGTTGCATTTCTCCCCTCAAATTCCCCTGTATTGAGTACGTGCACTTTTTTTTCTTTTGTACTTTTTTCTTGTGTTAATAATCCAGAATGATACCTCAGAACATAGCGGAACGGAATTGCTCCTCTCAGTCAGGAACAATGCAGTAATATCATAGTTCATCCAAGTTCGGGAATCTATTTTCGTTGACTCCGTAACAGTAAATGATAATCTGATGTTCCACATTGGCTGACCGTCAGGGTCAATATTATCTCTCAAGTCACGATTGCTAATGGCCGTATTGTGGGATCCTTATGATTCTGTTTGATATAGGGACATTCCAGCATAGTTTGCTCATACGCCATTTTCGCTGTTGGCCAGTGAGCTCCTGCGGAACTAGAGATCGATGTCTAGATCTGCCATAAGAGACTCATTTTGATATAACCTCTCTGATATAGGGCCATTGCATTATCTTTCCCTGTTTGCAACGATTTAGACCAGATCTCCTGGGACATCAGAGCAATGTTATTTTGGTTTTCCTTTGTGTCTCTGTGCTCTCCTCACGCACATGCATTCTGCCACACGCATCTTCATTGCGGCGGGCTCCGTATCTTTCTACGGGATATATCAGACGGTTCAGTTGACATGAACGCCCTCCATAGCAACACTTCTGGTCATGGCCAAACAAATTTCACTCTCCTAACCTTTCGTCTCTTCTGTATCCTTTCATCTTTCCGCCATCCTCTCATCTCTGGTGTCATCTTCAACGCGTCGTAGTCAGTCAAAGAGTTGTACACTCGATACGATCCCGTTTCTCTTCGTTCAAATATCTTCCTCTGTACCCCGCTTGCATATAACCTGTTGTGACCTTACTGCACGCGTCTGTCGTGAGATGGACAGTGACAGGCCCCAGGCCTCAACAGCTCAAGGCTCTGAGGATCTGTTTCCGGGGGCACCTGTTCATGTACGCTTGCCCTTCATGGGTCCAAGTGCAAATGCTTGGGCTCAGCAGAAGGAGAGGGAACTCCAGCAGAGGATGCAAGAGCAGTCCTCTTACTCCAAGGAAGGAAAGGAGAATGTTCCTGTTCATCATAAACAGTCGACTGCGGAGCGTCTCAGTGATGCTGTTGCAATACCACTGGTGGGACCAACCATGCCAGCATCACAAAAGCCTGGAGCGAGGTCTTCTGGCCTCGACTATGATGAAGAGCTTGCTCTTCCTATGCCCAAGCCTCGCACATTGTCCAGGCCTTCCCCTCCTTCACCACTGGTAATATCCACAGGACCTGCTGGCAGACGAGGAAGGAAAGGAAAAGATCGTTCCGCTACTGATCCAGGAAACTCAGCCATGCTCCAGAGTATGTTGACTGTGCCAGAAACTCCTTCTGAGGACAAGAAACTCGTGGAAAAGAGGTCTAGAGTTGCAACACTCAAGTCTAAGTTCAGCATCAAAGATATGATAAAGGAAAGCAGTAAGGATGCTTCGAAGGCGGCCACACGAAGCGTCGAAAATGATACAGTACTGCAGTCAAAGCCTTCTGTCGAATATGAGAAGCTAGATGGGAAGCCAGATGACACGATGGGCGAGCCTAGGATGTACTTCCCGAAGCCGAAAATTTCAGGTGTTTTCCCTTCATCAGCTCCACCTATTTCAGTCCCAGATAGGTTCGGTGATTCATCCAGTTCAATTGAAGAACCACGCATCAGGACTGTTCGCTCCACGCCAGCAGCTGCTGTTAACTCCTTGGTCGAGCGCCCGAAAAGGGCTTCTGTTGGAAGTGTTTCCACTACTGAAACTCCCCAAACAAAGTATGTGAGCCCTCAGGAAAAGGTCGAGGGTATGATCATGGGCGACCCTTCACTCTCACCTACTCGTACTGGAACGTACGCCAAAAGCGGAAACCCAGAGTTTGTCAGGTCCCAGACGCGTATCGTGAGTATGCAAGCTGAAGTCGAACCGGTCAGACAGGAATCTGGAGAAAGCTCAAGCTCTCAGATACAGATTTCTGGACTGTCTACAGAGGTAGTGTACTCTCCGTCAGTATATGGTGTTTCCACAGGGGGCGCCTGGGAACAATTGCAACATGCTCATCCTGACACAATGCCGATGTTTTCCCCGGCTCATCCACCTCCAGCTGAGAACAACGATCATGAACATTTTCGATATAGGTCGGAGACGACAATCCCCGCTAATTTTCCAATTGAGCAGAGCTTCAGCGTTCAGCATCCTTCCAACAGTCCGAGGGATTCTGGTAATTTCGTGATATCTACCCCTATTCCTGGTCAACACGAACCTTCACCACAGCCATCTCAGTATCCAAACACTTCGATAGATGAGACAGCCCTCTTTAGTGGAGTAACGAGCCATGGGGGATACGCACCTCCGCCACCAGATCCAGAATATCAGAGTACAGCGTCGTTGGAACAGCAGCTTTGGACACATGTGAGCACGCTTCATCACCATATGAACAACATGAGCGCCAGGATCACCAAGGTCGTTGGGGATACGAACAACTGGCACATGGACCAAGTCCTGCGCAATGTGGAAAACCTCGGTGACGTGGCTCGAATTCTCACGAACCGGGCGGTGGGCCACACTCAGATCGCCAATGAGACTCGCCAATTGCTCATTGATGTACGAGGAGAGCTTCAAGCCTTAAGACGCGAGACAAGCATTACAGACCGTCACTTGTCAGAGACAGCTCACAACTTCCAAAAGGAGATCATTCCACTGCGTCGGAAGATAGACACGTTGTATGCCGAGTTCATGACCCACTCTTCCGCAGAAGCAAAGGGAAAGAAGAGGATGGAGCGGATTCCAAGTGAAGAGGAGATCTCAGCGCGGTTGAGTAACACGTCCGTAGCGTCTGGAAGTGCTCGAGATGGAGGTGATATCAAACACAGTAAGGCTGGCGAACCATCTGCTGCTACTGAAGAGTGTCCGAGTAACGTCCCAACTCCAACGGCCGCCTTCAGAACACCCCCGAATCGGGGAAATACAAAAGGAGAGGAAAATATCGAAACAGTCAAGGGAAAAATAAAACAGCATCATCAAGATGTTCATGAGGAGCTTACCGGTAGCCCTAGTCGGAAGGCAGCCTCATTGCACTCTCAGTCTGACCACGCTTCTGCCTGTTCCGCCCTTTCTGGCCCTAAGTTTCAAGGTTCAGATGAAAATAACAATGTTATTATTGGCGACAAGGCTAAGACCTCTAGGAAGAAGAATGTCTTTGGCCTTGGTAAACGACGCGACGGTGAACCGAGCAAGTATCCTAAGACTCCCAGGCGCAACAAAGTCTCAGACCAAGGCCCTCCTCACCAGTTATCTGTAGCTAGCCTGTCGTCACCTCATATTCCGCAGACGCCATCACGCATGTCTTCAGAAGGAACTTCTACTCTTGGTCCATATGTGAGTCCAAGCTCAGTTCACCCTGCACTTCGAAACCACCGTCAGCAGCAAGTCATGCGTGAGCGTGAGCAACAGAGCCGCAACCAGCAGAGACAGCGTGGATCTCACAGACGTCTTCATCAGCAGATACAGTCCGGATTCCAAAGTCACCACCAGAGCCATGTTATGAGCCCATCATTCCCTCCCAATTCTGCTGCCAGCAACCCATACATCAGCTATCCGCCGATGTTCACGTCTCCCACCATGCCTTCCATGCCGGGCTATCATCCGCCTCCTCCGCCGCCGATGCCACCGCGCAGCGCTCCTGATCCTCATTACGGACCTCCCCCTGCCTGGGTGACCGGCACTCCTGCTCCTGTCATGCCGGGCCCGTCCGCCCCTGAACCGTGGGGTCCCTCCCAGTGGTATCAGGAGGCGTACGGGGACGAGCGTGCTGGCGGCAACCAGCCGTGTCAGAAGTGATACGGTCTGGCATGACGATCCTTATTCCTTTGTGACGAGTCTCCTTGGTTTCTGGTCCCGTTTTAACGTCTTTATTAATCAAATTGAACAGAACCCTCTGGTTTTTCTTGCGTTTTTTCACCGTGGCGTTGGCCACATCTAATCTTCTGGGGGACCCCAGGGGGAGATTCGACCTAGTTCGGTCTCTTCTTGGGTGTCTCGGTTTGGTTCTGTTCGGTTGGTCGTTGTGAAATTGTTCTGTTTTAAAAACCTGTACTTTAGGAGTAATGAAAACTGTTGTTTTTATATTGCAATTCAAGGTAACGGGGTCCTCCTGGTAGTCATATGGTCTAAATATTCGTCTAGAATTCGAGGGAGAAGAATCGATGAAAAAAGGTCACGGTGGAGGGGGGGTGGGAGAAGAATCCGGGTATCTTTACTGGATTTCAAGGTAGTGACAATACGTACAAGAACATCACTCGATCCTAATTCATCCATCGAGGATGATAAAATTCTATTTCGGTAATGCAAGAAACCAAAAATAACTTAAAATGCCAATCATTTCACCGCTGCAATCATTTTTTCAATATCCAACGCAGCTTCTCTCACCTGCGGACAGTAATGGAGCCTCAGCAATTCGCCCTCCCAGACAGTAGCGGCGAAGACGTTGCTCTGTTCCACATCCGGAGCAAGAGGTTTGAAAACTCCGTCACCTTTTCGCTCTTCGGTATTCCACAGAGGGGCTATCTTCCGTCCATGCTGCTTCGTAACTTTCGTTAAAAGTGAAAGCGCTGTGAGGGACGACTTCTCGGGCAGCTGAAGGGAGGCAGTCATGAGACGTTTTGCGAAGCCAGCAAGACGAACAGGGGGAGGCATGCCATGGGAACGAGATAATAGGATGGAATTCAGACAGCGGAGGAGAAGTACAGTCGGCGTCTGGAAATTTACCTTTTTCCTCCGCTTCTGTCCCAGTTCTGACAAATCCCTCTCGGAGTCTCGCGAACCGGGGTCTGGTAGTCGAAGTGATACATTTGGATTGAACTCAATGTCGGGATGTGTCGATAGGGGGTACAAAGCACGATAAATGTGCGTAATGAAGAAGCTGAGGTCAAGGTGGAGTGACGCTGCTGCTTTACTCGCATCCTGTCCTTCTAGGAGTGCAAACGCGGTGATCGTGCAGAGGAGGGTCTCACGAAGAGCATTCCGAGTACTGGGAATGTCGGTATCCTGCGATTCATCTTCTTTTTCATCGTCTTCTCTAACCTCAGCCTGAGATATCAGGTCTTTAAGAGCCTCGAGCAGGTCTCCAAAGAAGTCCTGGTTGATCAAATGTGCGTATTTTGCGAGGCCTTCTAGCACAGCTCCCATAAGGGTGGGAATGCGCTGTTTGAGGATCCGGAAATAGATACCGAATACCAATTTGAGGGTCTCAGCTTGGTGCTTATCCCTTTGCTCGTGACTGACAAGAGCGTCTGCCTCTTTCATGTCCTTCTCCACTACTTTGCGCTCTTTTAATAGTTTCCGCTGCTTCTTGGTCCTGAACTCTTTCTTCTCCTTCTTCTTGCCTCCCATCGGTGTATCTTCGGAGTCGCGTGTGATCCGGTCCCTTGAACCTTTGGCTGAAAACTCGGAAAGTAATCGCAGATGAAGAAAGCTGTCTAACACACTTTCGTGGATCCTGAATTCTTTGGCTTTCATCATCTTCGAAAGTAGGCCCACGGCTTCCAAAGATACCATTCCATCATCGTCTTTCTCGAATATCTCTTCCATGGTTTCTCGACACTTGATGAAGTCACTATCGATCTGCCTCTTCGAAAGTCGGTGAACAAGAATTTTTAACAACTCGCCCCGAAAGTTGAAATGCGGGACAGCAAGTAGAAGGTTACATGCGCAATTGATAGCCACAGTTCTTACACTAAGATCAATTTCTTGCTGCTGTCCTTTCACTCCTCCCGAGAAAGATGACAGGTGCTGGACGTAATTCCGGTAACCTGAGAGCAAAGCCTGCTCAAAGTCGCGTACCTTTCGTACCTCCTTTGAGACTTTCGCAGACATGTCTTCCTCACCAAGGGGACGGATCCTATATCCAGGAATAACATCTCTGTAGATTGCAGCTTGTGCAGCTAGAGCTAGCTTCTTGATTGTTGGGTGTGAGGCATCGTCCACCATGTCAGTCAGCTTCTTGAAGGAGCTGACGTGCTCCTCGGGGTCTTCATTGATCAATCCCGCCAGTCTTGCAAGTTCCTCTTTCGTCTGTATAATCTGAACCTTCAAGGGAATCTTTGGCTTCTCTGGGACCTTTTCAGGTTCAGGCTCCGCAGCAGTGACCTCTGCATCTTCATCGTCTTCGTCCGTGTCTAGGAAACTGTCCGAATCATCTTCCGGAGCTTGCGGCTCAACATGCTCAATGGTGCCTTCTGCGGTCTTGATTGGCAATCGCGACTGCTCCCTATCTTTCTTCGCCTTGCGCGGTCGGCGTTCGTAGTCCTGCTCAAGATCCCACTCCGCGGCGTGACTGTAAAAGTCGTCAACCGACGCCTTTTTTGTATTTTGTTTTAACGACACTTCATCGTCTGGCGGACTCAAGCGCCTTCGCTTGACGGTCCGTCCTGGCGCCATTTTACTTTCGTTTTCGGATTGTGAAGGGATGTGCTTGATGGTCAGTTATCTGCTGCTCTCCGAACTTTTTTTCGGGCTCGCCGTGCGGGAACGCCAAGATTTCACGCTAAGCGGATCTTTTGCTCCACCGCCTAGATTTTTATCTCGTGGAGCTTCATATTGAACATATCGCTTCGCTAGGCGCTCACCGATAACTCCGCACATTCATACCTGCGATCGCCTCAAGATGCGTCCACTTACGGAGGAGGAGACGAAAACGCTGTTTTCGAAGCTTGCAAACTACACTGGTCGCTCTCTGAACAACCTCATCGCTCCCTTGTCTGGGTCCGACGAAGCTGAAGCCAACGACCGCTATGTCTTCCGTCTGCACGGCTCCAGAGTGTATTATGTTCGCCTACAGCTAGCCAATCTCGCGACCTCGATCCCTCGTCAGAATCTGCTGACGCTGGGTACTTGCATCGGTAAATTCACCAAGACCGGCAAGTTCAGAATCCACATCACCGCTCTGGATGTGATCGCGCCGCATGCGAGATACAAGGTCTGGATCAAGCCCAACGGAGAAATGCCGTACTTGTACGGAGGGAACGTCGTAAAGGGCCATATTGGACGGTGGAGTGAGGACTGCCCGGAGCACCAGGGTGTGGTTGTGATGTCCATGGACGATACGCCTCTTGTATGCTTTTACTTCCCTATGTTCTCAGGCAATTATTGATGAGATTTTAGGGCTTTGGGGTAACTGCTCGATCGACCGCCGAGGCACGAAGACTTGACCCAACTGCGATCGCAGTTTTCCGACAGGCAGATACTGGAGAGTACCTGAGAGAGGTATGTGTTTCTTTTTGTGACTTGCATATAAATCTACTAACCTCGCCTAGGAGGACACCCTCTTCACTACATAATGGTTTCTTGCCTGTCCTAAACGATCCAAGATACGGCGTTCGCATAATTGGCATGTGGAGTTCCGGGAGTGTATTTTTATGTGGCTAGACCTCGATTTTGATTCGAGCAAAAGTTTTGGCGATTTGTGTCATATTTTGTCGTGATGTATGCACGCATCCTGTCTGATACTAAGTATCGGAGTTACATACCCGTCCTCTAGATAGATCCAGAGCAGTGAATATATCAAAGATGTTCCATTGACAGTGATAATTCCTAACAATTAATTTGAAATAATGACTAAATTAATCTTCTAGTGTCATTCCTTTGCAATGTTCCGTATAGAAGTTGAAAATAAATACAGAGACAGATCTTCAGTGTCCTGACTGAATGTTCTGGACTGAATGCAGGGGAAAAAAAGACCTCTCGTATTTGCTGTAAGCTTAACAAAAGGCACTGTTCATACAAAGTAAACTCTTTAGAGGGTCGCGTGACTGCACGTGAACATGGTGGGTCAATCTTGGCGGGATGGAGAGTGGCAGCATCATTTGTAACCGCATACAGAAACACAACCGTGTTTTGGGGAATCAGCATCAGCACGTGCTTATTAGAAGAGAACTTTTTCAAGTTGTTCTTCTTTGTCCATATTACAACTTATATCACATCTCATACACCCTTTGTTTTAGTTCCAATATCCAACTTCCTCAGCCTGGGCTTTGCGGGCCGTCATTTGTCCCACCATGCCGCCCGCGTATACCAGTTCACAGAAGCAATATATTGCGCAATTTGTGAACTTTACCCAGGCCAAGGACGCCACTGCTGCAAAGGTATATCTAAAACCTCCCTCAAGACTACGTCTCCGTTACTTTGAATATGACTTGCTTCTGCAAGTTCTAGTTCAAGATTACGATATACGGCAAGGCTGCTGACAGTCGCTGACTGGCTATAGTTTCTCAGAGCACATGGATGGAAAGTAGATGCAGCTGTTGATGCGTAAGTATGGATTTATATTTCATTTTGCGCTGCTCTCTATGCATATACGCTGTTTTCTATTGTGATACCTATCTCTACTATGGCATTCCATCTCTTTCTGTTCTGGGATTAGACTATCGATAAGGTGCATCAGCCACCCTCGTGGCTAAAGCTATTGGGTTTCCAGCCCTATGCTTTGCTTTGAGCGAATCCTTGTCACTGCAAATAATGCAACGGAATCCCAGGATTCAATATTGCTGGTTTATCCTTGATCATGTGGTTTTGTGCTTTACAGGGGTGCCATTCTGTTCGAGTTATCCGTCACCCGAAAACCAACCAATGGCGTGCAAACACTTCAAGCCAGGGGTATCTGGTGATCTAGGAGTATGTTCTCTTCATTTCTGGACCTGTGATGTCTCAAACTCCTTAGACGTTCCTTGAGAAGAGAATCTATGCAACTGTTGGTCTGTCAAGGACCACAATATAAGTTCTACGGGTGCCTGAACTATTTGACATGCTTCCTGAGGGGCTGGAAATCTCCGTCCACGATAGAGGAGTCTATGCTCGACGTCAAATGTTACGGTTTCTGACGACGGGTGCATGTTTTCGTCACCAGAATGTGCTTGGTTATTTGTCTCTCCCCATTCTAAAGGGAGTGCCAGAGCCTCAATGATCTGGCCATAGGCAGTCACGCTCCATTCACTATCTGCTTCCCTGACCCCACCAGTTATTTATTACGTCTGAGATGAGCAATTCAATTTCCCTCCATGGCTCATGGCTTAACTGGACACTTTATCTACAATTCTATCTTTTCTTGTCTATCCTATAGCCGAAAACTTTTTGTTTGTGTTTCCAATCAAAACTAACAAATATACTGTAGTTATTTCCAAAGCCCGCAGGGTGCAAGTGCCGCTGGTAATACAGCAGCCCTTAACAAGATCTTCGACAGCTACCGAGGTTCGAACTCCTTTACAGTGTCTTTCTATCATCGTTGCTTACATCGGTGCAGATGCTCCCGAAGATAACCCGGACACCATTGGTATCGAAGGCGCTATGAAATATTTCGGTGATATCAAGGTCGAGTTAGACGAGGTATGCTGCTTTGGCATTGCAGAGCTGTTAAAATCGCCCTCTATGGGCGAATTCACACGAGAAGGTTTCCTTGAGGGCTGGCGGACCGCTGGGTAAGCATCCTCGTTCATGATTTTCATAATAATCTGTAAGCGGAAGTTAACAAATGTAGATGTGACTCCATCCCCAAAATGATCTCCCATGCCGCTACACTTCGCACTCGCATCACTTCTCAACCCGATGTCTTCCGTCGGGTCTACCGCTATGCTTTCCCTCTTAGCAGACTTCCCGGCCAGCGCAACTTACAGCTCGAAATCGCGACAGAACAATGGCGCCTATTCTTCACTACAGATAAGGGTGGTGTCCAGTGGAACACGCCCAATACTCCTTGGCTTGATTGGTGGGTTGAGTACATGGAGGAGAAGGTGAAGAGACCTGTCAATAAGGATCTCTGGGAGCAGGTGGAGGTCTTCATGCGGAAGACTCTAGAGGATGAGAACTTCACCTGGTGGAGCGCCGATGGCGCCTGGCCTGGTGCTCTGGACGAGTTCGTCGCCTACGTACAGGCGAAGAAGGGAAAGGGTTCAGAGGCCATGGAAGTTGAGTAAGGTGCATCGATCACAGAGGCTCATCACATAAACCGCCTCAAATATCCCTCATACTTCCTCCTCGTCATTACTTGGTTGGAAACCCTTCCTATCCAGCATTGCCTGAGCAGACGAAGACTACTAGATCTCAGTCTGGGATAGGCCACGGTCTGAGAGGCAACGGCCATGACTCGACGTCCTGATATCTGACCGTAACCCATCTCCAGCCGCTGGAAGCGCAGTAGAAATATGAATGCATGAATGAACGTATGATACTTCTTTTTCCTTTCCCTACACATAAATAGTATCCCTTCTCCCATAACTTAGCAATACAGAAAAAAAGAGAACTTAAATAAGAAAAAAAAAAACATACCATCAACTAACAAAATCCAGCACTCGAACAACCTATCATAACCAGCTACAAAATACATTGAGATCAACCCATCTAAATCCACAAAACTCACCTGCTCCCCACAGCCAAAAGCCAGAAAAGCAAAGCACCTCCCAGGAACCCACCCATTACCCACCGACCCTCCCCACATTCCTTCCTTCCCTTCCAGAACAATCAATACCCGACCCTAACTTTCCCGATCCCGACATGTCCACATCCCGATCGGAATTCCGCCATACAATACACAATTCCATATAGAACCAAAGAAGAATGTGGAGGAAGTCGATGACGAAAGATGTTGCGATTGACTTATGCGATTAAGGAGCCGATGGCGGAGATGAATTGTGGGGGGAATGTTGGAGTTTGGGGGTTCCCCGGACCGCGGAGGGGTTTGGTGATTCTACTAATGGGAAAGTGCACGGTGGTGGATTACAGGATGGGGAAATGTGAACTTCCGAGGTTCGGGGTTATGGTGCCGATGGCGCGGTGGCGATGGTGATGGTGTAGTTTTGTCGATACATCGTTCCTCCTATTCAAATGATGCGTATGATTGATGAACAGCTAATGGTAATACTAGTAGGAAAACTGAATTTTATAGCTATCTGCTTTTATTTTTTTCATTCCTATACATTCAATTGATACCGTAAGAGAACAG
The DNA here is from genome assembly GCA_029606265.1 of Paecilomyces dactylethromorphus. Taxonomy (NCBI): domain Eukaryota; kingdom Fungi; phylum Ascomycota; class Eurotiomycetes; order Eurotiales; family Thermoascaceae; genus Paecilomyces; species Paecilomyces dactylethromorphus. The sequence goes on along the minus strand of JAPVCE010000032.1, from coordinate 180,894 downwards.
GGGGTACACAGAAATCAAAAACAGGAGGGATACAAGTACGACTGAGACGCAAGTAAAGCATATCTCTAGACGCAGTAGAAATATAAACATCGCGGGAATCCATGGGAGCATCTCCAAAACAGAGCCAAGGAGAGCCCTTGAGGACAGGAAACAGATCATCGCATTAGACATCAATAAAGGTTAACTCATCATCGCTTCGGCCAACTATCTATGAGTGCACAGAAGTTGGTTTATGAATTGCTCTAGACTTTGCGTAAAGGCGGCCAATTTGGGCATCACAGACGTAGAATGCCATCTTTCGCTATCGGAGCTGAGGTCTGTTCTAACAACAGTTCTAGTAGTCCTCTACAAAGAACGTCTAGAGGTCCCGACGGGGAGGGGGAGGGTAATCAGGGCCGGGTGGACCGCCTGGACCACCAGGGCCGCGACGCTGGTCATAATGCTGTAAAGGTTCATTAGCAAACTTGTCCGTCAAGTTGCTTGGGTTGATAGCTTACCTTTCTGAGAGCCTCGAGACGCTTCTTCTTGGTGTGGGTGTTGACGTAGGTACCGATGATGAAACCGATAATGTTGAAGAATGGCACCCAGGTGTGCTCTGGCAGGAACTTCTGCGCGAAGGCGAGAGCGATCGGAGAAGTGATCCAGCTCACCTTCATGACCGGCAAGAAACCGGCCTTGACAGTTGCACGGACCTGGTGAATCGTCCGAGCACCTGCAATGATAGCCATCGAAGAGAGATAGACTACATTTTGAATAGGAGAGATCTGGAATACTCCTTGTTAGTCGATGTTGCTGCTCAATTGAAGGCACAGCGAATGGGATTCCATACAATCAAGTTGCTGACCAGAATCTGGAGGATCTTGGCCCTCAGACTGGTCCTGCCAGCAAAGATCTTCTGTAAAATGCCAATGAGGAGATGGCCCAACGGTGCACTAATAAAGGTTCCGTAGAGGGCCATCTTGGGCACGCGCGAGCTGAAGTAGTGGCCATGCTTGCTAACATCGTGTGCGATCCACGAAGCGAGCAGTTCTTGAAGACCCGACAGGAAACCCGACGTGATCATCTTCGTGCGCAGCGGGTTCGACTGCAGCTGGCGCAGATAGACCTGATTCATCCATCTCAATTAGTACCGTCGTCTTATCATCCTGGAGACTGTCAATCTCTCGCCGTAGAAAACATACAGCTAGGTAACCCGAGGCACCTCTTCCACCCGTCAGACGGTCACCGATTTGGTGCGCCAGATCCTCTGTCTTCTGGCCCGCCACGCGGACGGTCTGTTCCTGGAACTTCACCGACATATCGAATCTGTGGAGGTGCGGATCCCGGGTTCACGAACAAGTGGGAATGCGGGGACAAGGCTGAAGTATGTGGTCAATGACTATCCACCACGACAAAGCGCAAGGTCAGTAATGTATTTCTATCCAAGTGCCAGGAGATTGTGTTGCGCTGTGAGATCGTGGGGAAGGGGGACTGTTTGTTTATGATTGGCGCGGTCGGCTGCCGGGGGAAGCTCACGGCAAGGTTTCGAGTTATTGCGTAGCTCGAACTCAGTGCCTAGCGACGGGGATGTTGCTAGGTCGCACTCACCAGGATGGACGCCTCGCGAAAGGCCTGCTGGATACAAGCATCAAGGGGTTGCAACGACGAAGTTTATGAAGGATAAAGTGAGAGCTGAAAAGAAAGCCATTGCGACGAGGGGGGTTATTCGAGATCCCGCCCGCAGCTGCCCCGATGCCGACACAAAGTTACTGGAAGTGAGCTGGCGCCGCGGGTATGCCCCCGATGTTACTTCTGTCGGTGCGGTATTATGATTACACCTTCAATTTAAACCGAGGTAGATTTCCAAAAGTTACCTGGCTACCCTAGAGTACACTTGAGTACAGAGCAGTGGTATTGTACAGTAATATTATTAGTTACTGGGGGTGGTGGACTCAGGGATGGGGACTCTGCAGGTCATTGCGATCGCAGCTGAGCCGGAGCTGGTTTCCATTTTCTGTTCACCCAGCAATCGAGTTCTGGGCCTTCTCCAGGTTCCAAGCTTTCCCGTTGGAGGAGGAGGCTTTATTGGCGGACGTTGGATAAGTGGGGGTTTTTTGACTCTCCTGATCCCGCGGGCATGTCCGACCCGACAAATACAAACTAAAAGCCAGTCAGCGTCTGCGGGAGAGATCATACCCGATGTACACAGCAGCATATATATACCCCAGATTTAGTGGACCAAGTCAGAGCCAGGGACTAGAAAAAGGGATTTCTGAATATCAGCTGTCTCCGCCTATAGTTGCTCTAGCATAAATCGCAACTTGGCGACAGTTTGCTCCAGATTCTGCCGATCCAGCTAACCAGGGAACTGGGAGCGTAGTACATATCCTCCTCGCAACATGACAACGGGAACAGTGGCAAAAGCTATGCGCTGTCCATTATTAGATGATTCTTGCAGAGCAAGAATTTTTTTTCTTATTCACTTGTTCTTTCGATATTTTTATCTTTCTCTGCATGTGTGTATGGCAACACTCAAAGATGTTGAGCAAGCGCTCCGTTGCTAGTTCGCGCAGAGCACGCATGACCAGGAACACTCCGTTGTACACGCATTGTTTCCCTTCAGATATTTACGTATCATGCACTACTGATCCTTTCAGGCAGTACCAGGCCAGTGTTTCCTTTTCTCTGGATCTATTTTCATTTCATTCGATTGAACCACAGTTGGACTCCAGTTTTGGAATCCTGCTGCCTTCCTACTCATAGATGCATAAGGATGAGGTTGCATCAGGGTAGGAGTTCATCCTTCTCTATCATTCACATCTCCAAAGTCCCTATTCCCCTGCATCTTCCTTGGTGATGGGCGACAAGGAAGACGAGTCTTTGGCTCGGCCGGAGTCTACGCTCCTGCCCACAATGGCCGCTCCCTCAGACATAACAGCGCGCCCCCATTCCCCATATCATGACCGTGTCAACACAGGCACGGAATCCCTGCCAAACTTGAGCTCCCCTCGTCTAACATCCATCTCTGATGTTCCAGAGACCATACCAAGGCACTTTGAATATCCTCCTGGCTGGCTGTCGAGCAAAATCGGCGGCTATCCTCTTCCACCCATACAACCCACGGCTGCACGTGTCAATATTGAACAGCAGGCCTGCACGCATTGTACTATGACGCGCAAATTCGATAATGACAGCAACGATAACTGCGAGATATGCCACCGCAAATCAGGTTTCGGATGGCTCTACGTTTGTACGGAAGACCACGACGGTTTTCTCCCACCAGAGGAACATACATCTACGGTACATCACGAGATTTGTGAACCCGACGCGACAGGTGAGGCCTCCCTCAGTCCCTGGATCAACAAGGCTATCGAAGACGGCCATTATTCTCCGAAGGAAATCGAGATCCTCAAGCTCCAGAGGGCCGAAGTCAAAGAGACTATCTCAATTGCTAGAACCCCTACCCCTGCCTCCTCAGTTACTCATATCTCTGAATCATCTTACGCGGAAGACACGGACGACGAAGCATGGACTGAGACAGTAGAAGATATAAGCAAACCTGATACCGAGACAGAACCAAAGCACAGCATGTCAAGTATCCCCAAACACCAGATTGATCGAACCAGAATGCACATGAAATCGGTCTGCCATATTATGTGCTGTCATACTTGTCGTCCAGCCAGTTGTGATCGTTCATGGGCGAGTCTCAACGCCATTTGCAATGAGACAACTGTGAAGCTGCCTCCGCCGTGGGATATCTCGAACAGACGAGTCTCAAACACCAATGTTGTAAGGAAATTAGGCCTTCATGGTGCAGACATTAATCATTCATCCTCGACGAATGAATGTCTTGGCTCAAACGGATTTCTAGAACAGAGCAGTCCTCCTAATCGCAGGGAACGTGAAAGCGCCATGGACGTAGAACACAGGAGCATAAGACTTGTGAATGCTACGTCGTCCGCACGTGCTGAGCTTGAGGAAATTGGAGATCCAATAAATACAATGGAGCAACTAAATCAGGAGTTGCACACACAGCCAATGAGCCTAGGAGATTCCGAAGCACCCAGACGTGGCGGGACTTACTTCATCAGAAGGGGCCGACCTTTTTCAGAATCTACCTCAGGCCAGCAGTCTATTGCCTTCAGGAGGAAGCATATGCATACAGGTTGCGGCACTGCATTTCAGACTGAACCAGCCTCTAGCAGAAGCTGTCGTTAGAGTTTTGACTCCGAATCAGACAGCGAAGTTGATGTGCCTGGTGGAGTTGCATTGACGACAAAAGGAGTGACCCCTGTCACGACGGATATCACCATGGAATAATGGCTGAGATTTTCTAGATTAGCGTGGACTCAATTCTCCATATGGCAAAAATAAGGAGCTAACAACACATGGATTATGTACTACTAGTCATAGGGGTTATTTTAAAAATGAGAAGAAGAGATACGGTTACAACCCAATCAGTTTCGATCTCAAGTGATACCAATCAAACTTCATGGTTCTTAAAGCCAATAAAGAAGCACTTAATATCCCTGATAATTGTGACCAGACACAAGAACTCTATAGTAATTATTGTAAGGGTGGTTGTAGAGTAACTACATTCGGCAACTGTCACACTCACACGTGACGTCAGGGACGGGTTTTCTGCAGGCCGAGCCTCGGTTCCGTTTCACCGGCTAACCATCTAGTGCGCTGATATGACGCTCTCTAATCCAGATAAAGTGATACGGGAGCAGTTGGACTCTGTCTATCTTAAGAAGTGCCTGGTGCCTGATATGCCACCATGGCAGACTCAGCGGAACCTCTAGAACGTCCGCATGGAGTTTCTGATGTTCCATCAGAACATGCGGGGAAACCAGATCACCCCGCCGGGACATCCAAGCATTCAGTACTATCAAGCGCGGAATCGGTGCGGCGTCAAGTGGTGAAAGCTATATCTGAGACAGATAGGACTATTGAACGATTAAATACGTGAGTTTAGTCGGTGTTCATCTGCTTATTTCTGTCAGAATGATAATCAATTCTGTCTGCGAAAATAATATGCTGATATCGTGGTTTATACAGTCTTCTCTCCACCGCGGGAGGCCAAGAGAGTGTTCTTGCTTCGATAAACTATTCCTCTCAAGCTGTACACTATTTACTCTTCTCCGCAACTTCCATTGCGCTGAGAAATCGTCTGCGACTTCTTCTGCGGCAGAAATTCGGCCGCAAGAATGCTGTCGCTTCATCGGAACCAGAGGCACCTTCGCCATCGCCGTCCACGCCTCCTCTCCTTGCGCTCTCCTCTCTAATGTCCGAGACTCGCTACAATCTGCGAGTATTTGGTCTGATACCTCTCTGGGCCTGGGGCTCAGCAGTCCTCAAGGCTCCCCCTTCTGATCCCGTCCTCCGTGCAGTGGCCTTCCTCCAGGTTTTCGTGAACGTGGTTTATCAGGCGCTGGAAAACGTCGCATATCTTGCTTCCAAGGGTATCTTCCCGAAGAGCTTTGTAGAACGACGGGGAGGTATTGACAAATGGTACCTATGGAGCACACGTGCATGGCTGGGCCATGTGCTACTAGAGTTTGTGCGGCTAGCACGAGAGACGACTTTGAGTCGGGCCGAGGATAAAGAGGTGGAGAAAATTAAGGTCGAGCAGGGTGAAAAGGCAGCGCTGGAAGCTGCACAGCAACGGGAAGAGGACCGCAGAAAGGAAACCAGGGCATGGCGGAAGAGTCTGGTGAATAACCTTGCCTGGGCACCGCTGTGTCTTCATTGGAGCGTGGAACAGGGAATTGGAGTCCCAGACAGCTTGATCGGTCTCATAAGCTTCATCGCTGGAGCTTGGGGTCTGTATGACCGCTGGCAGGCGACAGCCTAACCATGAGCGTCTCTTTCTGGTTTATCTGCCAGCTTCTCATTTTGGTGCCCTTGGTTCCAAAAAAAAAGCCATCATATTTCGAATAAGTCATTTACGTTCCTCTCCAGTATGTCAAATTGCCATATCTGGATCGATGCTTCTGTTTTATCATACCCCATTTTCTTCATTTCATGGCATGCTGTTGGGTATTTACAGACCTGTAGCAGCATAGGGTTGGATTCATAGAGTATAGACTCCTCTTGTGAAATAGATGATAGTGCGATCTCTAGCAATTTCCAGCTTCCCTAAAAATAAGCTCTCTTATTCTCAACATACATTCTAAAACCGAGAAATCTTAAGCAAAATGATAACAACAATCCACCAACCTCCCAAATCTTAGGATAGTTGGCGTTAAATTACAATCCTTCCCACTGCATTTTCCCGCCAGCCGGTAAAAATAACCTCATTGCCATCCTTGCCAATAATAAATCCAATCACGCAGACCTCTCGCCAGTAATTACCTTCTTTAGAACAATCGCACTGCCTCCATCTCTACCCGATTGCCAAAGACTAGCCTCATCGTCTCTGAACGAGACAAATGTCTTTTTTTCTGAATTCCTTTTGCGCAGCTCACCAAAGTGCCTCCACAGAGTAGTCTTCCTCTCCACCATGAAAGTGCGGGCCTCATAGAATCTATGCACTATTTGCTGTAATCTCACCCGGAGATAGCCCTTATGGCTATCGCCGATACCTTGAGGAGCATAGTCTGGATCTACAGTCTAAATCTACATATCATCTACCCAGCCAGCGCCCTCAAGTACAGAATCCACACAGTCCGTATCCATATACAAGAAGGCGTTTCGTTGTAGTCCTGCTGATAAGCTGTAAATATTCTTCTTGTAATAGACATCATCATTCTCATCCGTCGGTATGGTCCGAACCTTTCGATTGGCTATCTCTAATAGGAAAATTCAAAAACGCTGTTTGAAGTTTGCTAAAGGTTGGGTGAAGTGAGCTAAGATACATGCAGTGGGGGTTAGGTCCAGAGTAAAACTGTCGAATCCCGGGGCACGGAAGAATAGCAATGATACTTGATTATTTGAAGTATTCTAGATAACTACTAGCTGCTTTCTTGAAAATTTAGAATCTAGGAGAGTGGATGTTTAACCCTTAATTATACAAAGAGCCTGAGTTTCAGCGATCTAGTAGATTCCACAGTAATCAAGGAATCTGAATCAAGGAGGCAATTTGGTAAATCATATACAGGTAAACTTCTAGCACTGGCAGAATCAAGTATCGTGTAAGATGGTGTTGTTGGCGATAAGATAGGTTGAAGTGACATATTGGCTTATGGCGTCTTGTTTTATCCACAACACATTGGGGGTAATATTTGATGTATGTCCAGACAGTATTGCATTTTAATAAGGCAATATTGTAGCATCATTAAACAATATTTTCGAAACTTTATTGGATATAACGTTCTGTTGTGTATAACCGTAGTTCTAGATAGAGGGAAATATCTATAGTTTGGTTAATTTCTGCAGATATTAACGAAACACGGGGGTATAATTATGGATACATACTTTCTTGCAAACAGGGGTCCATAGGCAGATATGCTCGATTGCAAGAAAGAGAACGCACCTAAATTGCCAGTTCATCACTTGAGTCATATTATATAGACGTATATCAATTACGTTCTTCTACACTCAAGCATTTCAAGCTCCTGGAGAATATAGATCATGAATAGACCTTGAAGGGGATATCTTGGGAAAGGAAATGCCATAGTGGCAGTTGAAACCGAGCTGCCGGTAGTAGAACATTTCCAGACTGCTGTTCATTACTGGACATGTGGATGAATACTTAGCGGCGGCCTCCGCTATATTCAAGAAGGCATCGCGTGAAGAGGAACAGTCAACCCGTCACTTCTTTAAACACACTCTTAAAGTCACGGCAAGTGTAGTCATTCTTTCCCTGTTCATTTTGAACATTCTTAATATTTTTGAAAGGTTAGGGGCTTTGCACGGATATGGCTTGTTGGACTTGTCCTTGTCTGTTCCCTAGGGGATCTACCGATTCATATCACGATATCTTACCAGATGACAATGAGACCCGCAATAATACTGGTCACCATGAAAGTCACAATGGCAGTACCAACCAAGGTCATGTGAAGGAAAATGAGTTTGGCAATCTTCATGGACCCCCCAAGTGCGTATTTTCTGTAATGGAACAATATTTTTGGAGACAAACTAACCGGACAAAGACAGCAGCAAATGAGCTTCTTCTCCTTGCCCCTGGAGATTCGCCAGGAGATATACTCGTATCTGCTCAGCTGCCACACGAATAGAGAAAGAACTCCCAATTTGTATTGGGAGATTCCTGGAGTGAACTGCGAGTGTGGGCGCTGGGACTGTGGAGTTTGGGACTGTGGAAGGGGTCTTCACAGTCTGATTAGGGGAAATTATGAGCTCTGCAAACTCGTTCCCGCATGGGCTGTCAAATATCACTTTTCTCTGGGAATACTCAGGGTCTGCAAGCAGATCAACCGAGAAGCTAAAGAGTTTCTGTATCGAAGGAATCAGTGGGTGCAAATCCGTTTTTGCACAGACGCTCTGCTTCATACGCTGCATCGGCTTGGAATCCGTCCGGCCAGCAGACACGACCCAAATTTCTGGAACCCGGACATAGATCTATCAACAGTTTTGGAGTTCCACATATGCACATTTAGTGGTCCTGCTCCCTGTCGTCAAGATCGCGCTAGTCGTCGAAACCTGTTTGTCATGGGTCTAGATGACCTTGCTGACCTCGTCCCTGCCATCACCAACTCCATCCAGTCCGGTTTCTATCGATTATATATGCGGTTCGTTCCTGAAAATATGTGGCCACTTGGGTTTAAAAGTCAAGCAACCCAAAAGGAGTTTGAACTTAAGGTCCTCAGAATCGTCGACAGAATTAGGATGACCCCTCCCTGGTTAAGTCGGGGCATGGTACAGCCGCAGACGAGATGGGCAAGGTTGTTCTTGTGGGGTTTGGACTCAGACTCGTTCATAGATCATATCACCCCAAGGCTAACCATGTATATGCCTGTCAGTGAGTTGCTTTTGTACTTCAGGAAGAGAATGATCAGTTATGTGACGCACCGCTGGGACCCACGATTTGAATTAGAAGAAGAGAATGTACGGGATCTTGCGTATCAGTGGTTCAATTGTTACCTGCGATATTGGTCTCCCATGCATCGAATCGCACGTTATTACAGCAAAGCTGAAACAATCTCAGTTCAGTTTCAGTTGCGCTATCAGATCGTTCAGCTCCATCATGGGACGTACTGCCATCAAACAGGTCCTCTTTGTCATTCACTGCTGAAAGGCGAGCTGAAAGAGAACCAACGCATCATCCAACGCTACTGGACTGGTGCTGCGTGGTGTTTTAGGACTCTGGATCTGTCCGTTTCTTCACCAGAATACCAGCTCATTCTGAACATAGGGTGGCTATTCACATGGAACCATATTCCGGAGTGGTGGGAAGATCTCTGGCAGTATGTAAACTCAGACGATTTCAACCGCGATATTGTCCTAGAGCTCCTCCGTAATAATCTTCCTAGAATATCTAGGATCAGTGACTACGGCAGCCCCAGTGGTTGTAGGGATGCAGAAGGACTTAGCGATGAAGTCGAAATGGTTATAGCACAGCTTTACGACAGAATCAGCAGAGAAAATGGGCATTATTTGGAGACCGAGGGGGCACCATATGACCTTCAGGAGGACACCAGACCGTTTTAAGTCCTTTTTTTTCAAGATGTATTGTTGGCTAAACTAGCTCTGTTTTCTTCAGATATTCACTCTGGCATAGAGCCGCAGGTGTTATTCTCAATTGAAAATGATTCCAGGAACGTACTAGTACAAGGTACAGGAAAGATATCGAATAGAAGTCGAAATTTGGGACTAACAGAAAAATTGAGCTTGAAAACCAGCTGGAGGGTATCATGATGTAAGCGATTAGAGAAAGCATTTTAGGAAGGAGCATCCAACATTAGACTCCGTGCGCCAATTTTCACCATTTTGCCAGTCTGTTTCTGATGTTTCTTTCTCCCTAGAGATGTGGATCATGAAGTACTGTATGGGTTCGTGATCTAATAATCTGAGGATGTCAGTAAAGGTTTATCTAACTGGGTTCGGAAGGGAGCACGCACATGCCCGTCGGCCAAAATACCATCGAATCTACGTCTCGCAATACTATCAGGCCAGGAGCGAAAGCTGTTACAGGTGCTTCCGTGATTCAAACGTTCCTCTGGAGAGATGTCCAAGTTAGACGGTTCTTGAAGCTCATCAGAGAGGATAATAATACCTCAGCCCCGGCAGCGGATTGCGAGCGTCTTATGTGATCATAGAAGGTACTGTCCAGGAAAGTATCAATGCTCCAGGACGTCTCTTCTAACGGAGTGAGGCCGTCGGTCGATGATTTCCACAGGAAGGTGCCGACTCCATCTACTGTTCTCACGCTCCGCGTATATTCGTCGTCTCTCTGCCATATATCGACCTCCACACTGCACAGATCCGTCAGACCTGCTTCGAAATCATAGATCGAATTTCGTTGATCTTTATCTAGGTCGAATATGAGCATTCCTTTGACCATGGACCTTGGATCTGCTGAAGGGACGATGGCTGGTGGACTTGATTCCGCAAATTTGCAGAGCCTATAACCATAGAGGGTTGCTTGTGTCATGTTCCTGGAGATGTCGATATCCTGATCCATGTGGATATAATATTTCAGAACAGTAGGGAGCATCAACGGCCCATAGACGAAGCGAGGGCAACAGTCTGCTTTGCTCAAGAAGTAATCCACTTCGTTGGAGGACAACATGTTCCCCAGAGCATGACGATAGTCAGGTGGATACCAGGGTTTCAGCTCCATCTGGAATCAGGGTATAGATAGACAACCAGGATTGTTTTTGGAGTTAGAGACCTTCTCTAATAAGGTTATTTATTATAGGTTGGCGATGAAATCCCGTCAAAGGATAGAGATATAGAGGTGCACACGCATGAATCATGAAAGAATCGGATATAGGTGTGAATATTTCCATGGCGATTGAGATGTATACATGAGATGTTATTTTGTCGTTTGCTAGTATTCTTCACGCGGTAAAGACGGTGAAGGTGGGTATAAATAATATATATGACAGCACGAACGATAGATGGCAAGGAGTTTGAATCTATCTTGATGGTTGCTATACAGCAGAAGTATGAAGTTTAACAAAGAACATTATATAGACTCTGGACCAACGTGGAGAGCTGGGAGTGCCTTCCTGACCAAGGGATCGAAACTACGTTATATGGGTACCATGGGTGAATAGGCAGGAGAATAACAGGGGCCATATATCCAATGAATATTACTTTCCAACAGTGATATGCGACATGCAGGCAGATTACAGGGCATTTTCCATCACGTAGGGATTTACAGTACGCAATGGAGGTGTAGGCATCAACCAGGCTGAAGCCTTGTGTTTTCATGCGCAGTACATGGTTCTGTATGATTGGCGATAGATATTACGAAGCGCTAACCATGGCAGCAGTGCAAGCATATCATGTCCAGAGTTTTCAGAGCAAAAGTGGTATAAGCACTTTAACTGAGCCTATTTACGATGTGACACAGTCTCTGATAGTACGACAAAACATATCAGAGCAGAATCCATGGAGGCGTTGTTGGTTGGATTCCACCTTGCGGGAAGCTTACTAGTACTGTAAGAGAAGCTCGACTATGATTTGCCCCCCCGCAGCGCACTTTCTCAGAGCCTCTCGAAGGACCCTTAGGACACGACCATTTTTTTGCCCCTCGTAGGACAGCGTCTCAGGCAACAGAGGCTGTCGTGGCCGCCAGGAATGATAATAAGCTCTTCCACTAGCCACAATCTTCTGCTCACTAAGACATATCCATCGAGCGGCTTCCATAGGCTTCTGTTCGCAGCAGGCGGACAGTGGCGGCAAAATGCTGACATAGGCTCCGTCCTGCCTGCGGACAGCTCAGCACACAGCGAGCTCGGCCTTGCTAAGTCATCAGTCAACCACTGCGTATCGTCACCTCATAACTGGAGCTGTCTCTGCCAAACCTCCAGATCTCCTCCAACTCTCTCCGCCCATCATCTCTCAGGCCCTCTACATCCAACCCGGGCATCTCAGCTTTCTTGCGAGATCCTGAATACTATTTCTTCTGTACACTGCTCGTCTCCTTCTAGACACTTTCTTTTTTCCCTACATCTCCCCCCTCCACTGTCCTTTTAGTGACGTTCCCGGCATCCTAGCCTGCGTCGCCTTCGCAGCTTGAGATACGTATACCACAGATACCGCGTCGCTCAAAATGTCTCAAGAACCAGATCACGTCCACAGCAAGCAGAGGATTCACCTCAAGTATGTTTTCCCCTCGTTTGACGGTTGATTTGGCCATGCTAACAGCTCTACTAGTGACCCCTCTGGTGCCGAGAAGAAAGAGGTAAGCTCACAAACATCAAGTCCGCCACGGAAGAAGGCGCAAAAAATTCTGACACCAGCCCAGGAACTCGACACCGCAACAGCTATCCTCAAGAAGAAGAAGAAGCCCAACTCGTTGATGTAAGTAGTCGCGGACCCTCTGTTCTGAAGGGAGTGGCGCTAACTGAGTGAACAGTGTGACAGACGCCGTCAACGATGACAACTCCATCATCGCCCTTTCCAACAACACTATGGAGACGCTCCAGCTCTTCAGAGGTGACACAGTGTTGGTAAAGGGCAAGAAGCGAAAGGACACGGTCCTTATTGTGCTGGCAGATGATGAGCTGGATGACGGAAGCGCTCGTATTAACCGTGTCGTGAGACACAACCTCCGTGTCAAGCACGGTGACATTATCACGGTGCACGCATGCCCCGACATCAAATATGTAAGTCTTAAGAGACCCTTTGTTATATGAGCTATTCTAACCACTTGCTCTGCAGGCCAAGCGTATCGCCGTCCTTCCTATCGCCGATACCGTCGAGGGTCTCACTGGCTCCCTCTTCGACGTTTTCCTCGCTCCCTACTTCCGGGAGGCCTACAGACCTGTCCGCCAGGGCGATTTGTTCACAGTACGTGGTGGTATGAGACAGGTAGAATTCAAGGTTGTCGAGGTGGACCCTCCGGAATACGGTATTGTGGCGCAAGACACCATCATCCATTGTGAGGGTGAGCCGATTCAGCGCGAAGATGAGGAGAACAACCTCAACGAGGTCGGTTACGATGACATTGGTGGTTGCCGGAAACAGATGGCTCAGATCCGTGAACTTGTCGAGTTGCCCCTTCGTCATCCGCAGCTCTTCAAGTCCATTGGTATCAAGCCTCCTCGTGGTATCCTGATGTACGGTCCTCCCGGTACCGGTAAGACGCTGATGGCTCGTGCTGTGGCCAACGAGACCGGTGCTTTCTTCTTCCTGATCAACGGTCCCGAAATCATGTCCAAGATGGCCGGTGAGTCCGAGTCGAATCTCCGCAAGGCCTTCGAGGAGGCCGAGAAGAACTCGCCTTCGATCATCTTCATCGATGAGATCGACTCCATCGCTCCCAAGCGTGAGAAGACTAATGGAGAGGTCGAGCGCCGTGTCGTTTCCCAGCTCCTCACCCTCATGGACGGCATGAAGGCTCGCTCCAACATCGTCGTGATGGCCGCCACTAACCGCCCCAACTCCATCGATCCTGCCCTGCGTCGTTTCGGACGTTTCGACCGTGAGGTCGATATTGGTATCCCTGACCCTACCGGTCGTCTGGAGATCCTGCAGATCCATACCAAGAACATGAAGCTCGCGGAGGATGTCGACCTGGAGTCCATTGCTGCCGAGACTCACGGTTACGTCGGATCTGACCTTGCCTCTCTCTGCTCGGAGGCTGCCATGCAGCAGATCCGTGAGAAGATGGATCTGATTGACCTAGACGAGGACACCATCGATGCGGAAGTCCTGGATTCCCTTGGTGTCACTATGGAGAACTTCCGCTTCGCCCTGGGTGTCTCCAACCCTTCGGCTCTGCGCGAGGTTGCCGTTGTCGAGGTTCCCAACGTCCGTTGGGAGGACATTGGTGGTCTCGAGGAAGTCAAGCGCGAACTCATCGAGAGCGTTCAGTACCCTGTCGATCACCCCGAGAAGTTCCTCAAGTTCGGTTTGTCGCCGTCTCGCGGTGTTCTGTTCTATGGTCCTCCTGGTACTGGTAAGACCATGCTTGCCAAGGCGGTTGCCAACGAGTGTGCCGCAAACTTCATTTCTGTCAAGGGTCCGGAACTGCTCAGTATGTGGTTTGGTGAGTCCGAGAGCAACATCCGTGATATCTTCGACAAGGCCCGTGCTGCCGCTCCCTGCGTCGTGTTCCTGGATGAGTTGGATTCTATCGCCAAGGCTCGTGGTGGTTCCGTTGGAGATGCTGGCGGCGCTTCTGACCGTGTCGTCAACCAGCTTCTGACCGGTAAGTGAACTCTTTGATACCCTACTTTGAACTTGCACTAACTTTCCCTGTAGAGATGGATGGTATGACATCGAAGAAGAACGTCTTCGTCATTGGCGCCACCAACCGTCCTGAGCAGCTCGACCCGGCTCTGTGCCGACCTGGCCGTCTTGATACCCTTGTCTACGTTCCTCTCCCTGACCAGGCGTCGCGTGAGAGCATTCTCCGGGCTCAGCTACGCAAGACTCCCGTCGCTCCTGATGTTGACATCCCCTACATCGCCAGCAAGACCCACGGTTTCTCTGGTGCCGATCTTGGCTTTGTCACCCAGCGTGCTGTCAAGCTTGCCATCAAGCAATCCATTGCCATTGATATTGAGCGTCAAAAGGAGCGTGAGGCTGCTGGCGAGGATGTCAAGATGGAGGAAGAGGAGGGCGAGGACCCAGTCCCCGAACTTACTCGTGCCCACTTCGAGGAGGCCATGCAGTCTGCTCGCCGGTCCGTCAGCGATGTTGAGATCCGAAGATACGAGGCTTTTGCTCAGAGCATGAAGAACTCTGGTGGCAGCAGCTTCTTCCGCTTCCCCTCGGCGGAGGAAGTTACGAATAACAGCCAGAATGGTTTCGGTGACGCTGGCAACGACGACAGCCTCTACGACTAGACGGTTTCCTTTTATACTCATGCTGAAACTTATCCGACTTCGGTCAGCGATTTGGTGGAGCAACTGGTGTGGATCTTGTTTTCTTTGAAATTGGCTCTTAATGTCTTCTTTTTTTTAACATCTCCCGCTTGTCTTCTGTGATGTATCTCATGTGGCATAATCGACGCGCAAGTAACTGTCTGCTCGCGTTGATTCTTGGGCCGAGCCTGGGATATCCGCGGGTCGGCTACGGGGCAAATGGAATCTGACAGGCGGGTTACTGAAGCTCAGCCAAATGGATCTAACTCTCTGACTGTATTCTACATTCCTCCCATAGATGTCCATTTCAAGACCACAAATATCTTGTTTTGTGCCCCTGATAGGAAAAGCTTCCACGTAGACATGGACCATGGTATCAAATCAAAAACCAGGTATCATCGACGAACAGTAAACCGCCGCCTCAACTCTAGACTCCCAAGACTCCCGATCCAAATGTGCAGAATAGAAAAAAAAAAATAGAAAACGCCTCTGCCCAGGGGCTATGACCTGGATATGCCATGAATAAAAACAAAAGAGGTACATGCCCTCAGTAGTATCACCAGGAAGACCAAACTCTCAAATGTGTCCTCAGTCCACGTCTCTCTGAACCTTCGTCCATCTCCCAGGGTATCCTATCATATTCTATCCTATCCTACTGATTTCTTCGTAGCGTAATTATCTCCCGACATGTATTATGATCACATCACTACTTGACGCCCTTTCCCGCCTTGGCCTTCTTCTCTTTTACCGTCTTCTTAACGGGACTCGGCGTGCCGTTCTTTAATGGTGCCTTTCCAGCTCCATTTGCTGTCCCGTTTGTCTCTTTGCCATCTTTCTCTTTCTTGATCGGTGGCGATTTCTTCGTCGTTGTATTATGTCCATTGCTGTTGCCGTTCTGGATATCTTCTCCCTCTGAAGCAGAATCGTAATCGTCATCGTCGATCTCCGCGCCCTCGATCATGACTACGTCGCGAAGCGCCTCCTTCACGGCCCGGACGCCCTGGTGCACGACTCCGCGCGGGATGCGCACGTCGACGTTGTCGAAGAACGCGATTGTGTCTGGGTCGATTTCTGCATCTGGGTCTCCGTCTGCGTCTGCGTCCGCGTCGTCTTCGTCGTTCCCTTTCTTCGTCCCGTTACCGTTACTGGTGCTGTGATGACCGTTCTGAGACGCGATGGCCGGATGGGTCTTCCCCTCTGCTAGCGCGACGACTGCCTCGACCACGTCGTCGAATCGCTCGCAGCGGCCTGCGCGGAGGAGTTCGAGAGAGAGGGTGCGGATTCGCTCCGTCCAGCCGGCGCGCTGGAGGGAGGCGAGGAGCGTCGCGTGGAGTTCTTCGAGCGCGGAGGTAGATGCGAGATGTGAGATAATTTCTGCTTCGAGA
>JAPVCE010000032.1:146294-164489 GCA_029606265.1 Paecilomyces dactylethromorphus | reverse complement strand
TTTTTTTTTTTTCTCTCTCTCTCTCTCCTGACTAGTACTCCTGGTAGGTATACGCGACTGGTATGTAGAAAGTTGTTGTGAGGAGCAGGATAAGCGATTATCCGTCGTTATCTTGAACTAGAGGATCAGACACGTTGAAAAAGCGTTTCAATCGTTCATTAGGTGATTAGAATTGTGTGGGTTTGTTTTGTTCGTATCTGAATTCAAGTTTCTGGAGGAGTATCGATAGGTCGATAAGGGACAGCAGGTAGGTAAGCAGGATTGGCGAAGCAATAAAAGAGAGAGAATGAGACAGAGACAAATGGTCAAAAGGGGGTTCCTGCCCCCTTTCCAGACTTTATATAGAGGGATCGTTGTCCGGCCAGTGTTGCGGGTGAATATAATATAATCAGAGTTGCATCAACCTATTCAGCTAAATGCGATCAATGGGGCAACATCCGATCAGCGCTCTGCTTTGTGTTATAGCGCATTGAGCGAATGGGAGTAACACAATCTGCTCAATAATGCCAAAGAGAATAGAAGAGAGATTGAGCAGTGAAATAACTTACCTCAATCCAGAGCAGGATGTTCCTTTCCCAGTGACGTTGGCTGTCTGCTGTTGCGGTCCCGTCCGAGGTGGAACTGGCGTTTCTTCTCTTTTTGCTCGCTTACTCCGCGTGAGGAGAAGGCGGTAAAAACTTAAAATCGGACGAGGTCCGAGGCCGGGATGGTGAATGCTAAAACATTGATGGCTTGATGGCACCATAAAATCTAGTAATTAGAAATGCCATATACTGCAATTGTTTGATTATTTTTCCCCCCAAGGTCACTGCTAATGCCTTCTCTATCTTCCGCCCTTCACGACATTCGTAGCATGCTACATCACTAGTCTCGCCAGAAGTTCTAGAACAATATGGCGTTCTAAAAGTTCTGGAGGCTGAGATGGAGATCTTTACTAGAGAACGATTTCTACTTGGCATATCTTAAGCAACCAGGTTGCTCCCTGACTGTTCGTCCCGAGTTCCTCTTTTCTTTACCGCGGCGGCTACTAAGTCCAGTGCTTGTCTGCACGTCATCTGGTGGCGCTTGTGCCTGGCATAGTTCGAAAGCTTGACGGGAAGACCCTGAGCCGCGCGGTTCGGGACCGATGTTTCGCAGATGCAATGGCCTACAGCCTATTTCTTTCATCTGGACTCTGCTTCCCACTGTCTACGTACGTATGGGCAGAGTTCTATGGGCAGCATCCAGCTCCAGACTGTGGTTTAGCCTAAAGCTTTCTCATTCCTCTCCGGGTCATTACACCCTGATGCTCGAGACGACGATGATGGTAAATATAACTGAGACATTATCGCGTCTTGTTCCTATGAAAAGTACCGGGAAACAAGGAGGCGTTGGGTGAACATACACCACGCTGCCGTGATGGGGATGAGTGTCGAATTGGCCATTCACTGCATCGTTAATCAACATCAGCAAGCAGCGTATTCAAACTCGCTTGGCAGAAGGTGAAACCTTGAAGCTGCTAAAAAAGGCAGAAACAGTCACATCAAAGTTAGCTACTCTTCGAATCGTTCCAGAATAACCATACCGTGAACAGACTTGGCGAACTTTAATGGGCAGGCTGAAACAGTAGCATAACACTCGTTCAGGACGCACGGGAAGTGATTTCACCTGGACATGGTGTCGAATCAATATAGATAGCACAGCGGCAAGCTGCTATTCTGGGAACTTTTTCGAACAGGAGTTCTTCCACCCGTGTCACTCTCTTGTCGGCAACCACTGAGTTAAAATGGTTCCTGTTCATGACCGTGCGTCGTAGGGCCCCGTGGCTCCCCAGGATCTCCGGACGATGACCGATAACCCTGGTCCGGGGTCTCGGGCGGCTCCTAGTAAATCCAGATCTGAAGCTCTGTTCCCAAAGAGGAATACGAACAGGTACGATGCAGGTCTGACGTTGCAAAGTTGAATGTATTCTTGACGGACCATACCCCTGACAGCTCATTGCCATCGACCGAGTCAGGCCATTCGGGGTCAGCCTCAAATCGCAATCTTTGTAATGCTCGTGACGCAAAAAGAAAGGGCCATATTAACTTTGCAGGTTTCAATAATGAGCTCACGAGTACCGGTCCGGCGTGGGCGTGGAGCAAGATTCTTGAGAGAATCGATGGTCCACCGGTTCAACGGCGCGGTTGAGAAGGGAGATGCTGCCCGCTGCAGACAAGACTGCCCCATCCTCCATCGGCAGGGCCAGAATAGACTTGGCTACTGGAGAACGCTCTCCGGCACTATTGGAAGTATGACAGCGCGAGGTTACTCTTCTCGGCCCCGCCGTCACCACTACTGTTGTGGCGACCCCTAGCTGACTTGGCCGTTGTCATTACTCGAAGAGTTTGACGGGTGATTCTCCATGATTTTCTCTAGACCCTGAACCAGGAGTATTAACCGCCTCTATTTTTGTCCATCACTGCCCTATCCGTTTCTTAGTTCTTTTCCTAGGCACCTCGATCTCGAAGCCAGAGTTGATGTCTGTGATAATAGGAAAATATGGAGCGCGGAGTAATCCGCTTAGCGGACCCATTCCTGTTATTCTTCCGATGTTTGTCACTATCGAAAATGCCCGATTTATGCCCACGTTCTCTGGGCTGTAAGGGGGGTTCTGAAAATCCTTATCCGAATAGTGATCTGGTCCCAATGCACTGGCTCGTGCACCCTGGACATCCGATCGTAGCCAGGAAGCCAGCGTTCCAGGAGCCTTCGGTTACTCGTGGTCTATCGCGGCTGGAGTCTCTTTGACCCTTCATCTATCATCGACGAACCATTTCGTCCAGATTGGGTACGCGTGGCCGACGGGACCCGTGGCTCATCCCTGGCATTGGGAGTGGTGCAGCGTTTGCGTAAGAGCTCACGGCTACGTCGATAAAGCCAACCGGCCACTAAAGAATCCTTGCAACCTTCGAGAAACCATATTTCCGTAAGCACAGCGAACCACAACAGTTACTCCTGCTGTGCATGTAGACTATCAGAATGAATTATTATCTCCCATTGTCCGCCGTTGTCTTCCGCGAAAGGGGCGCATAGTCGATGAACAGTTGTCACCATCTCGGCAGTGTGATAGTCTGGAGGAGCTAGGACATACTAATGCCAGCAATCATCAATAATTGATATGCGCCCGTGCTGTTTCGATCTCCGTGCGTGATATTATAGCAGAGCTCCCTATAGTAGACTTTTCGAGGATCGGATACGGTTGGCACTTAATGATTCCACCGACTATGAGGCTCGTATTGCGTCTCCAGAGCTAAAACCGACTAGTTGCCAATTCTACTCGCAAAGTAGTTCTCCTGCCCGTCGCTCCTTCTCTTTCCACAACAGTCCAGACCCCTGGAGGGGCGCGCCTTCCCCAGACGGGCAAAGGGCCCCTCGGACCGCAAGGAGCTTAGCGCCGCCGCAGACGGGGGGCTGGATCACGTGCAGTGCCCGCAGTAGGTGCGACTGCAATTCGACTCCATCCCCAGCTCTCCTGCTTCAGATCTCGGACTGGTCGCCGTGGGCGTTTCTACTGTCAACTTATCTTCTCTCCTCATCTCCGTCTCCTCCCTTTCTCCTCTCCGCCCGACTGCTTCGCGGCACCGTTGTTGCGTCCGGTCTTCCTCTCATTCTCCTGGTTCATCGATTCCCCCCAACCTTCATGCCACGGGAAGATAGCCGCCACCGACTTCTCTCGTTCACATAACTTCAGAGTCTTTCTCTCGGTTTCTCCAGTTCCTAGACGGCATCCAGCACGCAGAACGACCAAGGGATACAACTTCAATAACGTAGTTCGGGAACGATCACGCTCGGACGGATACCAATTGCGTCGATATCTCTGGTTGGTCGAAGAAGGGACTCAACTGACTGATGTTCACCGTCGGATTCTCGTCTCGCGGTTGATCTTCTAAGAGCATATCTGCGAGTTGTTGGTCGCTTCACGAGTTTCCTGGATCCGTTAGTGACGTTCCTTCTCGATCCATAAGGTTCTCCTGGCGCACGGGAAGACGAATCGGAGTCGATCGACAAACAACTACGAGAAGGCAACCACTGATCATTGGAGGAAACGGTCAATTCCGTTAAGTGGTTCAAAATGGCTTTCCAAGGAACCGCGTACCATGCGGACTCGGATGCAGACGATGAATTTGAGCGGACATCTCCCCATTTACCAACTGATTCGGAAACCTCTCCTACCGATTCTGAGCCCCCATCGTCGGAGCAGACGCCAACCACGTACGGAGCTTCAGGAAAGGATCATTTACCTAAGACAATCATCACAGAATGGACTGCAGAGGAGTGTGCGGATTTCGTGGCCGGTCTCGGTCTCCGGCAATACTGTGATACGTTTCTAGGTCAGTGAAAGCAGACATGGTCTATGGGAGAGTGCGTGTCTAACGATTGCCTAATACTACAGAAAACGAAATTGTTGGAGAAGCTCTCATTGCCTTGAAACACGACGAGCTGAAAGAGATGGGCATCAATAGTGTTGGTCATCGTCTGACCATCCTGAAGAGCGTGTACGAGTTGAAGATCAAACAAGACATTCCATTAGATCCGGATCACTACATTCCTCTCTGTGAGTTTCTATCTATGATTTATCTAATCGATGTGGTGCTGACTAGATTTCTAGCGGCGGACCAAAGCTTGAACGAGAATGCGACCCAAGAGGACATCGCCCGTATCATTCAATCCATACGGCTGCGCGACGAAAGGATCGTTGCAGCTGAAGCAGAACTCCGTAGGCTGACCGAGGATTATCGACGTCTACGCGAAGAGTTGCTTCCAGTGTTTAAGATTGCCAAGGATCGATCGCAACCGTTACCCTATCAGCCGAGCCCAGAATTGTACAACCACGAGAACCAGCCCATCCCCCCAACGCCCACCATCACGCAGCCCGAGCAGAAACCACCCGGAATCACAAGATCATTTTCAAAGAGAATATTCACCGGTGGTTCTGGTTCCAAGAACAATTCTCCTACACATATCCCGCAGTCCGTCAATGATGGCTCAGTTCTTAACCCGTCAGCTGCAGCTACTGCCGCTTCCAATCACTTGAGTGCGTCCATCAATGGACAACCCTCGCCGAATTCCATCAACATGCCTTCTCCCACATCTCCCTCACTTTACCCTCAGACTCTTGCGTCACGCTCATATGCTCCGGAAGGTGTCCGCTCGCACGACCACCCTGACGATGCAGTTGGCCAATCTCGGCCGGACAGGAGCAATACGGCACCCAGCTCACAGTCACGACCGATACCTCCAACGTCCAGCTCCCGGGCCGAATCAAGAGCCGGTCCAGATGGGGCGGCGCCAAGTGTGGAAATCTTCAAATCATTCCGTGTATCTATGGACGATCCATGCCACAAAGTCCTTCCAGCTGCTCTGAAGAAATACAATATCAATGCGGACTGGCGACAATATGCGCTCTATATTGTGTATGGGGACCAAGAACGATGTCTGGGTTTGGACGAGAAACCGTTGATCCTCTTCAAGCAACTCGACAAGGAGGGACGAAAACCGATGTTCATGTTACGGAAGCATACACAACCAATTGAAGGCCACACGTCAAGTATATATTCAACGACTCCGGGTTCAGCACCAAACAGCGCAGGGTACGATACCAGCGGGAGAGGTCAGATCCAACTGCCGGGTGGCGTACTGTAGCACCATCTTCCATTCCACACATGAGGTTCTTTCAGAAGGACTCTTTTCCGTCGCTTAAGATATCTTGCATATAGCTTGCGGTTGTTTTCGTCTTCCATTCTTCTCGTGTTTATGGACGGCCCCAGTGGCAAATTCTTTCCTCACTTGCATAGGATTTACGAAGCAACTGAACTGGTTATATCGGGTAATTGGAGTCTGTCACCACGCTAAAGTTTAACTCATGATCACCACCGGGATATGATGGGATATCTGTATTTACGCATATTGCTCTATTTTACTTTTCATTTTCTACCATTACCCTTCTACCTTTGATTCTTATCATTCCAGGTTATTCAGCGCTTAGCATTTACTTCAGCTTGTTTGATCTAGGTATTCCCCTTTTCGCTTTCAACCTTTTTTTTTTTCTTTATCTTCTTACCTTTTTCTCATTTTCGCAATGGGTACAGGATGAAATTTGGGCACAAGGAGCACGCTAGGGACATGTTTCTTTTTGATATTTCTTCCTTCCATTCTACTTCTTCTTGGACCATATCCTTGCCTTGTGTCTTTTGAACCGGGCCGGAATGGAACCTTTTTTTTTCTTCTTTTTTTTGATATGGTTGTTCAAAAGCTTCCTTAGACGAGCAATAGGCTGGCGAAATGAGGATGAAAAACAAAATATGAATGAAAAATCATATAAAAAGAATATTCTTCATACTTCTCCCTCTGCATAGAAGTTATATCGATTGCCTTGTGAGTATAGTGCTGCACTGTCCTTAAACTAGTAGGGTACGACCGCATTTAATCACATGTTTCGTTCTTTATGAAAAGTGAAGGTATTCTTTCTGATTATTTCACTACTACTTTTAAATTTCTTAGCGAATATAGAGTCATCATCAGTCATCAATGTTATCCACTAGCAAATAGATAAATTCATGGATAGCATGTGCACCATGAGTGTGTTTTTTTCAGAAAATGGCAGCAAACAGCAAAGTCATATGTCTCTATGTACATACATCTGCAGAAGATAAAGGTAAAAGATTTAAAACAAAATTCACCCTCACTTTTCAAGTAATGCTAGTTAGCAAGGTATCTCTTTTTTTTGCTTTTGTTTAGGATTCAGTATCCAGGTTCCGAAGCTGCGTGGCGAATGTCTTGCGGGTCCATTCCATGTATGCCTTCCACTTGTGATGCTCGGAAGATGACTCGGCTATTGGGAAGGCCTTGTCGAGATCGCGGCTGATCTTGAGGACGCCAAGGGAGGCTTCCTGTGCCTTTTCGAGTTCCTGCTTCACGGCGTTCTCTTTCGGCTTGAAGGAGAGGACGGCTCGGTAGTGGTCTGAAAGGGCGTCGAGTTGGCGCTGAGTTTCCTCTGGAGCGAGGAGGATCAGCTTGGCGGTCATGAGGTTGCAGATGGTGCGGATGTCTTGCTCGTCGTCGATACCGGCGAGGATGCGGTCGAAGAATTCGGAGACGTTTATGCGGGAGAAAGCTGTGTCCAAGCAGGCGTATAGGGTTTCGTAGGCACTCTGTGTTATTGTTAGACGCTTGTAAGCTCTGTTTTTTACATGAGGGGACCAGCACTAACCTTTCGAAGCTCAAGACCGTCATCAACTTTGTGCTTGAACGGACCCATCTGCACTTCACGCATGAGCTCGGGCTTGATGTGGGTATCACCAATAACAGCTGGAAGTAGTTCGCTGAGATGTGGAAGGATGATTTCCATCTTGTTGTGGATGGCAGAGTTCAGCGTTGTCAAAGCAAGACGATGATTGCCAAGGTCGCGGTCGCTGAGCATGTTCACAAGCAAAGGTACGATTAATGGCCTCAGGACATCGTTATAGGTTCTGCTCGAATCGGAGAGAGTATACCGGAAGGCTGATATGACAGTTCCGCGAATGGTCGCGTTGGGGTTGGACAGATGATCCTAGGGGAAATGTTAGCAACATAACATCAAGTCGGATAAAAAAGAATTGGAGTACCTGAAGATGAGGGATATAGGCAGCAGGATCTATCAGAGCAAGACGCCCTATGCATTCTGCACCAACAGCCCGGTTATCTTCATCCTCGGACACAATAAGAAGAATCTCCCAAAGCTTCACAGCAAATGGAGCCAGGTCTCGTCGAACGGTCTCTGGATGCTGAAGGAGCTCCTTAACCGAGTGAAGAAGGAGATA
Organism: Paecilomyces dactylethromorphus; assembly: GCA_029606265.1. Taxonomy (NCBI): domain Eukaryota; kingdom Fungi; phylum Ascomycota; class Eurotiomycetes; order Eurotiales; family Thermoascaceae; genus Paecilomyces; species Paecilomyces dactylethromorphus. The sequence goes on along the minus strand of JAPVCE010000032.1, from coordinate 156,669 downwards.
GTTAGAAGAGCTGGATTTATCCAACCCTTCAAGAATAACAGGCATGTAGATCTTGACGTTGCTGGCCGCTGCATTTCCGAGTGCTGTAGCAGCAGCCAAACGAACCTTGTCTGACTTAGAGGAGAAGTTGGAAATGAAAAGATCGGGCGTGAGCGGGGAGTCAGTTCCCATCCGCAAACCGACTTCACCCAGGATGGCCAGCGCGAGACATTTGCGGCGGTCATCTTGAGCAGTACGCAACTCTGTCAGGAAGTCCTCCATCTTTACGCCTAATTTAGGTCCACCATACACAAGCAGCGTTCCAATGGCCCTACCAACAACAGATGGGTCTCCATTGATGCCGACATCCCGCAAGAACCGTTTCATCAGTTCTGCACCAGCGCCTTGTTCTCCAACAACCTTCACCAGGAGCAGCAGTGCCTTCAAGACAGTACCAACCAAGGGGGCCACCACAACCGAACACAGAGCAGAGATGAGACGGTCGTTAACGAGAAGATCCCCATTTCCAGGAAGGATTCTAGCTAGGATAATGAGAGCAGGAGTTAGGAGATGGAAGTCATCAGGAGTGAGGAGTGGAAGAAGGAAGTTCTCCAGATCTTGCAGAGTCTTCTGGTCATAATGCACTCTGGTGTGAGGATTCATGGCCAGGCTTCGGAGAGCTTCTAGACAGGAGCCACGAAGGCTACGGTCGGACTTCCGCAACTGAGCAGCCAACTCCATAGTCGCTTCACAGACCCAGGCACTTGTAACATCTTGGTCACTGCTGACAAGCACGGCTACGTCGTCAATCGCGCGGGAGGCTGCAAGCCGGGTCGTCTCGTTCTTAAGACGGTCCAAGAGAACCGAAAGTCCCTTGGTACGTTGAGTCGGCGAGACAAATTTGGCTCCCTGATCACCAGATGTGCGAGCCAACAGAACGCCAAATACATGGATAGCTCTTTGTCGAACTTCTAAATCTGCCGTAGTATCGGTGATGCGACCAAGAATCACATCGTAAAGCTTCTCTAACTGTGAGGCAAGATCCTGTTCGTCTGGAGAGACACGAGGTGGTGTGAGAGCCTTCACAATTTGCTCAATCGCTCCCAAGGCTTCGCTGCTCACTTTGTAGTTCTTATCATTCACGCATCCAACAACGCCGGGGATTAAAGCGATCAGGAACGGCAGAAGTGCCTCTGAAATATGCGTCTCAGCAATTGCTGCAATCAGATTTAGTGTCTCTATCTGTAGGCTACCAGCGCTGATCGCGGTTCCTGCGGATACAACAGCACCACCCGAAATAGACGACGCTTTCAAGGCATCCGCGATGGGATCCTCGATTCCTTGCAGGAAATCAGCGAGACCGCCGTATCGCACAAGAGCGAGATTCTTCAACAGGACGATCGCAGACTGTTTCAGGGGTGCAGAAGCCTTCCTCCACATCTTGACCAGACTCTGGACGATGGAGGGAACAAGACGAGCCAGGTCGGCCTGGGGACCCGATTTCGGCGTTGTTGGTAGCATCACCGGTGAACTGACCGCTGAAGAAGTTCCCATGCTTGGTTCGAAGTCAATCATGCTTGCATCACTATCCTGTCGTCTCCTCTTCCTCGAATTCTTGGAGCCACCCACTGAGTCGAGGAAACCATTGGAAGATATGATCATCGCACCTTCACCTGTCTTCCTTACGAGGGCGGTGACTGTCGACACAACTTCCAGCTTGACACTTTCTTCTCTTTCCTTTCCAAATCTCGAGATCAATGCTGGTGCCACTTGCTGGTATAGCGTTGCATCTTCCAGGACGCGATTCCCGCCGTACGAAGACACAACCGTATATAGTACCTTCGCTGCGCATCGTCGAACCTTCCAACTCATATCATCGATATCACTGTAACCACCCTCCTCTTCGAAGTCATCAAACTCGTCATCATCCTCATCTGGTTCTTCCGTGGCGCCATCTTCACTTCCTTCATTAGTGCCTCCCATTTCCTCATCCTCCTCAAATTCAGCCACATTCGGGTCATACTTGAGATATCTGAGTGCTGCATCGATCGAGTCCGGCAGGTATGGCTGCATCTCCTGGCTACAGGAATCCAACAAGGCCTCCAGAGTCACCAAGGCTGTTTCCCGAAGTTCATCGGTTTGAGGATCATGCTCTCCACTATCTGAATCATCTTCATTCATCTCTTCCAACTCCTCCTCACTGACCGCAGAAAGAACAAATGGAGCCAGCGTCACAATGTAAGGACCAAACTTGGTTGGGGCAGCCCTGGCCATTGCGCCTATGGTCGCTATGAGATGGCGACGGTGAACAGTCGTCAAATCTGACGACCGGAAACTTTCAATGATTTCCGATATCAAGGCGCTCAGCTGGGCATCTGACAGATGAACTAGAAGCGCGGATATGGCCGTCAGGGCTCGTTTCGTTACGACGGTGCCGGCCGAATCGTTCTCAATGATAGACATGATCGACTTCTGCAGCGAAACAAGCTCCGTATCTTTCAGCAACGGTCCGAAGCAGTTAATGACTTCAATTACTACGTCGATCGCATCACTGCTGAAACCCTTGGATGGATCCTTCTCGAGCATCCCCTTCGTGATTGAACCCCTTCTCGATGTCGATGGCGTGGGACCCGTCAGACGAGGGATGAGCACTCTTGAAATGGCCGAGTATGCTGCAATAGCTTCTTGGCTGGGAGGCACACCTGGTTGTGGTTGCGGGAGAGCGGTGATGATGACTCGCAGTGCTGTGTTTGGGACGGATGTATCGATCGACTGAGATGCAGTCAAGGAGCTCAGTTTGTCGACAAGAGGACTCAGACTCTCGGACGGCAGGCGACCAACGAGGGGACCGAGACTACGGACACAAATCATTAGATACATATAGTTAATATGATAGCACTCCTTTTTATTTTACCATTTCAACGCCTGGTTCTGAACCTCTCCGTGCTGATCATCCAGCGCTTTGAGCAGGCCGTCCACCAGTCTGCCCGCCGAAGTCTGGTCCTGTGCAAGATATGCGGAGCTGGGGCTGTTCAAGATTCCTAGCAAGTCGTTCAGAGACATGTACCGGATATCTGGATCGGGATCATCGAGCTTTCCCAGCAGACTGTTGAGGTTCTGCTGGGTGGCTTGTCGCTCGACCATGGCTGCCTGTGTATGCCGGACAGAGGGATCAAGGTCGAAAGAGAAGCACGGAGATGAGGAGGAATAGCTCCCTTTTTGAGGAGCTAGCTCGAGAATAACAGAGAGAGAACGATATCCAGCAGTAATCTTGAAATAAACGGCGTCAGTGGTCGTCAGTTGTCAACGTGGGGCAGCTCATTCGAATGAGGGGAAATTGAAGCGTCCCAGGCACGACGTGACCAGGTGGGGAGACCTGGCGTCGAGAGCAGATCGTCGAATGAATATGATGATCCGGAATCGTTCTCGATCCTTCCTGGAGCACGACAAAGAAGATAGATATAGAGGGGTATGGAGGATAAAGAAAGTGCTCGCAGTGTGGTCAATCGATAACTGCTGGTAATTCTATGGTACGACTGTTATGGAACCGGAACTGGAAGCTATGGTGTTTACGGGGCCAATACCGGTAACTTTACCATGGAAAGACCAAGGCCAACCTCATTTGGACGCCTGAGGTACACCGCCTTGAAGCCTTGTTGGTCAGGCAGCGAACAGGTACCTAGCTTCCCCGCGGAACCGCAGCGATCACGCAAGTACCTCCAATTATTACTACGAGTGACATCACCTCATCGGGGGCCGACGCCGGGGCCGACATGCGGACTGGGCCGGCTTTTCCCGCTGCGGAAGCTCTTTTGTTGCTAGGCCGGTGAACACCTGATCTCCGATTCCCTTCGTTTCCTTCTCTTCCTCAGCTAGGATTACTACTCTCTCCGCTCCAATTCCTCGTAAGCCGTCCTTCGTGACAATCTCCAGCTTCAGATTCACACAATGGCCCTCCCACGCACTGCCGCTTTCCGCACCTTCTTCAGATCCCAGTCCGCCAGGACGGCTGGAGCCCGCGCCAGCTCCCGTGTGAGCTCACGATGCCAGCAGCTGGGACGACGGTCCTACGCCTCCCAGGGTGGCCACGACAGCCACCAGAAGAGCAGTGACCTTCCATGGTGCGTTCCCCATTGAGATTCGTTCGCTCCCAATTCAATTGGACTGTAGATTCTCTACTGAGAGTATGTCCGACGGTAAGTTGCTGACAGTGTTCTGTAGGGCCGCGGCTGCAGTAGCCATCACCGCTCCCTCCGCGTACTTCCTCCTCAACTCTGGCGCGGAGAAGGTGCCTCACGGCCACGAGAAGGAGCAGGTTCCCAAGAGTGTGTCGGAACCAGAGCCCAAGGAGGAGCCCAAGGAGGAGGCCGCAGCTCCCGAGCCTGAGCCTGAGGCCCCGAAGGAGGAAGCTAAGGAGGAGCCTAAGGAGGAGAAGAAGCCCTCCGAAATCGACGAGGTAAGTCGAGTAGTATCGTCACCGTCCTCTGGCATTAGTCGTAAGACTGGGAGCTAGTCCGGTGAGGAGATCGATCAAAGAATTCCTACATTCAAAATCGTACCGGCCACGCGTAATCATTCTTCAAATTGGATGGCTACTAACTCTCTCCCCCAGCCTGGTGCTGCTAAGACAGTTGATGGCGCTGGCAAGACTCCTGCTATTACCTCTGGCAAGCAGGAAGGTCTTGACAACGCGAACACCTCTAGCCCCTTTACGACCGACCCTGGCAAGAGCGTGAAGGGCGAGCAGGACGTCGAGACTGCCAAGCTGAAGGGTACCGTCGATCCCGAGAGACCTCAGGTATAGAGAAATCATCTGGGGAACTCGCAAAGATCCAACCTTCCTCCGAAAAGAGAACGAGGTAACCTGTAATCTAAACCTCACCGGAAATGATCAGTCGACTGCTCATGTTCACGTCTAATGTTTTGAGATTATGTACAACTTAAGAACCTGATGTGGAATAGAGCAATTCGGCGATTCAATGTTTCTTTTTCTTATCTTGTCACCACACAATCGCAAGATGTAATATAGCTCTTTTAGAACTGAAGATTATATCGCATCAAAGAGGGTTTCATTTTTCTTCCTGCTGTCAGTGCATTCATCTAAATTCCTCAACATGATTCGTGATCTATAAACTAGCCAAATTTGGTCACGTGTTATGGACGACGCGAAATCGCTCTAGGAATCAAAAAATATATCAAACTATCAGCCAATGGGGGTGATGGCTCAGTTGGGAGAGCGTCAGACTGAAGCTCAAACTTGGTCATTAATCTGAAGGTCCCCGGTTCGATCCCGGGTCACCCCATTTTTTTATTTATTTTTTGATAGGTATCCTCTTGATGAGAAGGGTCTTGATAGCTCTAGACTATAATAATCAATGCATTGGTGGCTATCTTGGTCACTATGTGCTATGAAATTCACACGTTTACACTAGTATAACTAGACCGAATGACAATCGCAATCATCTACAGACAGCTTCGTAAATTAGATCAGATAAGATATATCCTCATAAATTCGCCACTGCATATATATTTTCTGAACAAGTCACCCGAAACGAAATCTATTGATTATTATTATTATACTGTACTATGCTGTTAACTGTACTAACTATGTTATGATTGATCATATATGCAACGACTCGACCCAACCCGACCCGACCTAAAAGTAAGTCTCATGTCTCAAGTCTCGTCTCAACCATCCATACATGCTATGTTATGTTCTTTTCTTTTCGGTTCATCTCTCATTTATTCCTCTTCCCATTCCCCCGTTGTGTGCAATGAGTATTAAAAATTATAATATGACCATCACGCTTTCCGCTGGGACAAAACAGGGATCTGCCCAGGAGGTTGCAAGATCCCGTGAAAGGCTCCTTGGGAATGATAAAAGAATCACGGAAGGGGATGGATAGCATGGTCTGAGGAAGAAGGAAGATCAAAGAAGACAGGAATTGAATGAAATCCATTAATTCCATTCCATCAATCGATTCATGATCGTTAAGAAACGAAAGAAAAACAAGACAGGGTCATTAATTAAAAGAAGCGATGTTTGTCCAAGGTAAAAGAACATGCAGGGTGAAACTACAAGCGAAAGATTTACCTTCGAAAGTCGAAGGTCTTGAAGCAAAAATAAAACAAGAAAAGGAACATGAACAAAAACAAACTCCTTCGGCCGAAATGGCAAATGACACGCCATGATGATACAGATGTTCACCGCATAAAACGGTTATGGGCACTTCGAGGAGTGTTCTGATGCTCATTTGAATCTACCGCATATGTCTCTTACCCCGATTGGAACCGGTCATCCTAAAAACTAGGAGACGGCCAAAAGTCTCGAGACAAATACGGCGAATCCCTCCAGTGAAGTATGATGCAAAGGATCATTTCAGATGAAAGGAAACTCATGTACAATACTAGGCAGTAGGCGTGGGCAACATGTCATCTCTTCTCCTTACCAATATGCCTTCATCGCTGATGCTCAGCGCTTCCAGCTCCTTAGAAGACTATGCGGGTTGATTTACCGACTCTTCGTGTTGCCGTTGGCAAGCTTCGTGTTACCGTTTGCTAGCTTCTTGTTGCCATTTGCTGTCGGGCCAGCCTTGTCGACGGGCTCCCCATTGACCAGAACCTGAGGCGCATGGTTCTCCTGACCGACATTGCGACGAGTCACAGGCGACTTCGCATCACCGTTAGAAACAGTAGCAGTTCCGTTGGTCTCCTTGGGTGCAACTTCATCTTCCTCTTCTTCATTGTCGCTTCTTTCATCCTTCTTCACGTTGTCGAACAGGTAATTCTTCAAGATCCGCAGAATAAGGAAAAGCCAGAACAGATTCACCGCCTGCAAGGATGCGAGAAGAGCAAATGTGATGTACTGACTGATCCAGCACTTGTACTGCTGCGTCTCCCAGTTCAACTCGAAGGGACCCACGGTCCGGAATTCCGTCAAGACAGCCCACAAGATCTTCAGGTTGATATAGTGGCGGAGATAGACCCACACCGCGACGAAAACGCCAAAGTAGGGTCCAATGATGATTGAGTCCAGATAGTTCAAGGTCTTTGATGTCTATATGTCAAAGCGATCCAGATCAGTTATTGTAATCACCCTATCAATAGAGATAAGACGAAGGGGAAGCTTACCGCAAGGAAGAAGTCCGAGATATCATGGGTAATATAGACGGCTATGCCCATGTAGGTAAAGTGGAATCTATAACTCAATCCGATAAGGGCGAGAGTGATGATGTGATGGCCAACGAGTTCCTTGAAGTCCTTGCGCGGCTTCTCCAGTTGCAACATAAGCACAATGGCCTGCTGAGACCAGTAACTCGCTTGCAGCAAGTAATACGCCTTGAAAACACCGATGTGCTCCCGATGAGGGAAACCCTCGAACATAGCCCGGGTGTTGAAGTACCAGATATCTGTTTTACTCATGACATACAGACCAAATGGGCCGAAAACCGCGAAGTACATGGCCGTATAGACCTGCTCCATGAAACGGGACATCTTGCCCTTCCCGCGGATCCCACACCAGAGTCCCCAAGGCCGGATCACACGCTGCATTAGGAATTCGCGAGTGAAAGACAGCACAGCGGTATAGAAAGCGACAAACGCAATGTCCTTCTTTCCCTTGCCATACATGACCGGCCCGCCGGGGTACTTGGGTTCTTCCGGGTAGGATAGGAAGATGGCGCTATGGAGTGGATTTGATGGGGTGGGATTGACCGCATATAGGGCTAGGGTGACGATGACTATGATCAAAGGCATCAGCCATGTGTGCTTGAAGCAGAGACTCTTGAAGCGGCCGAATGCTGATCGGGATCTGCGGCGTTTGGAGTGCGATTTCCCAGTTTTGTCAGTCGCTGAACGACGTTCCTACACCTTGTGATAAGCATAACCAGCCCGCTTGAAGTGACAAAGTTCTCGAGACTCGTACCTGCACTTGTTCCGGGATGTCGCAGCTGGGGGATCGATGGTGCATTGTTGACATCGCCGGGGCGCTGGTGTCACCTCTGATATCTGCACCCAGGTTGCTTGACTTCCTCCGTAATCGTGGCATGTTGGGCGGAAGTTATATGCTTCACCGGTCTCTGGTTCAACCTATCAGTCCTTCGCAGATTGGGCTTGCTGGACGGTTATGCTGGAAGAAACCAGCCTTTTACTCACACCTGGAGGTGAAAGTCCGCCAGTGAGAGCACCGATTAAATCTGGCGATCGGACTGGCTGCTCGGAAACCCCGGATACGAAGGAGCGGAGGAACTGGAACCTTCAACAAGGCTCCGACAACACGTCCCTTTACGAAGCAAAAATGTCCAGCAGCCTTCCTGTCACACAGCCTGGGTGGATGTTGAACAGACTTTTTGACAATTTCCCGCGCGTCGTCCAGGGGTTATTCTTCTTTACCCGGCGAGCGGGTTCCTCCGCTCCCCGATCCGGCGCTAAAGGACTTAAGTGCGACTTCGTTTCATCGCGGGGCTTGGCGGGGGAGCCGCGATCAACGATCAACAGCTCCGATCGAGCCCACGGGACACGGTATCATCGTGATCCGACACTTTAGCGAATTCATATTTTTTGGGATCTTTTATACCCCCGCTTATGAATTGCTTGCTACAAAGTATCCGAAGTCTTTGATATGAATATATGCAGTGAGGTGTCTTGGCAAGATTACTATCATTAATTTATATTTTATACTTCGTATTCGTATGCTGACCACATCTTCAACATTACTAGTGCAAAAAATAAAGGTCCAATTATTAGAATTGGAGCTATCTCTGGCGATCACAAATAATGCACACGTGTCATCAAAGCGCCAAGCATAAATCCAACCGATAATCTCATTTCCACTGTTCAGATCTCCAGCACAAGCTTTGTACCACTAACCCCCTTCTTTAATTCGTCCAATCCTTTGTTCACGGATGTCAGGCCTCCCTCGATAACTCGGATATGTGGACTGGGCACAAATTCCCCCGTCTCCAATCTCTTTTTCAGCCAGACGCCGAAGACCCAGTGGATTTGTTCCTGTCGCTCCCTTGGATCCAGGGGCGACATGACGAATTTGGTCTCCACACCCTCCGTCGTCGGAGACTCTGGCGTCAAGGGGACTGCGGATGCCAGTCTCGCTATCTTTGTCGGGTTCAGTCGCTTCAAAACGGCCTGCGACGATTCCAATGCGCCTACAGCATCGTATCCTATCTCAACTGTCACACCGTCTGCTTTCACCGCCTCTACAATATTATCCACCACGTTCTTGGTCTTGTAGTCGAATACCCTGCTTGCTCCCAGACTCTTGATGTACTCGTGATGTTTCTCGCTTGCCGTTGCGTAGACTTTGAAACCCATTGACTTGGCAGTCTGCACTGTTGTGCTGCCAACGCTGCTCGCGGCACCCCAGACTAGGACTCCCTTCTTGTCTGATTCTTTGTAAGACGTATTCAAAGGTAATCCGATCGAATACCATCCCGTCCATGCTGTCAGAACCGCCAGGGGAAGTATACTCGCTTCATTGAAGCTCAACTTGTCTGGTATCTCTACAGCGTTCGTAGCTGGGACCAGCACGCGTTCCTGAAAAGCACCATAGTCCGGGGCACCTCGCGTGAAGAAAAAAGGTGCAAATGCAGTGACGCGGGCACCTGGTTTGGGAGCATCTTCGGGGACCGAGGAGCCAGCGCTAATGACCGTCCCTGCGACATCAGAGCCGACGACGGCCGGCCATGTCGCGATGGCGAAGGCAGTCTCGCGTTGTTTCCAGTCGATAGGATTCAGAGCGACAGATTTAACTTGGATGAGAAGTTCATCGGGACCAGGAGTAGGCGTTGGGCGCTCTACCAGCGTGAGGTTGGTACCCACGGCAGTGAGAACAGCAGCCTGGTGTTGCTGCTTCGACATCTTGATATCAAAAGTATAGTTAATCCGTAATTGTTATAATTTACTGGGCAGATCAGCATGAATTTACACAAAATCTAGAGACTCCGGTAGTCGTATGATCCAGTCTCTACCCCTCCAAATACCGTCAATATATAGCTCCATCAATCACAACCATTCCGTCATAGGTGAACGGAGAGATTATGACACCGACAAGACAGGGAAGATCGGAATCGGGCTATCTTCTCACTTAGTTCCGACATGATTTCTTCCTTCCCTACAAGGATCACAATGGAATATGAATTGATATTGGTCTGGAAGCTTTACATCCATGTGGAGACTCGATGCAGGATGCTTTTTTATCTCCGCAAAGCCGCAGACTATCTCCGTACCCCATAGAAAAGGAGATCACGGAATCTTCGATAGTGCTAAAAGTACTCGATTAGAGAGATACTTGCAGATTGAAGTCACCTACTAGAAGATATTACTACGGATTGGGACTCTTGATGATCGATTTCCTCTAGTAATCTTGTTAGTAGCATGTGAG
>JAPVCE010000032.1:127193-146210 GCA_029606265.1 Paecilomyces dactylethromorphus | reverse complement strand
TTTTTTTTTTTTTTTTACTTCCACCGTATGATCTGACAGAGTATTATTAATATTTCGTGAATCCCTCCGGCCTACTAACAATATTACTAGGGAGGAATTAATGTGCCTGGGATAATCAATGGTCATATCTAATAATCATGTCCGGGAGTAAGAAAAAGAGTGCATAGGTTCATCTCCAGAGTATCTTATTTCTATATGCCGCAGATCCCAGATCCTGAAAGCTGGCTTACCGGATAAAACACTTTCGGTAGACCTTGGCCCATGCTAATAGGAATATTCCCGCTATCGTCAACTGTCACACGATCACAGGATAATATCTCCACGAGCTGTTGCCCGTTGGTGTAGCCTGTATTTCCCAAGGACAGATTATAGGATGCCCCATTTGAACCGAGATTGCTAAGCACTGTGATGATCTGATTGCCATCGAAGCCTTTACGCAGTGCAATCGTTGTTGTATCACTGTAGATGGGCCAGCTCTGATAGGTCAGATATGTCGAGTCCTTGTAGATTGCTTGATTCCGGATTTGGTTGATTTGTGCGACATGTGTGTAAAGCGGCGATGAAGTGTTGTATCCAGACAGCCAGACAGCTTCGCGGTTCGCAGGGTCATTTCCTCCAGCATAATGTTGCTCTTGACCACCGTATATGATCGGGATTCCGTCAGAAAGGATTGTGAACGCAATGATATTCTTTGCGAGAGAAATATCAGAGGTGTAGGATGCAAAACGCGGGTTGTCCTGGTTCTCCGAGAAGCTGCCCAGAACAGTTGAATCTTTGCAAGTGGCTTTGACAGTATTGATTTGGTTAACTAGATCGCTGATGCTCCCTGAAGTGGACTTGAACGCATTGATGAGAGGGTAGTAGCTGTATGCTGTCAGCGAGAAGTTTAGAGGAATGGATACAAAAACGTACATTGGATAATTCAGAACGCTGTCCATGACTTGCTGGTAGGGGCACACATAGCTCGGGTCACCGTCAAAGACTTCGCCCGTATTGAACACTCCGGAGGCGTTATTAAAACTCGGCCAAAAGTCTTTCTGGACATGTTTCACCGTGTCTACTCGTAGACCATCCACTAAGATACAAATATTAGACGCTTTCAAGTGACTCTGAAGCAAGGGAACACACCCGAGTAATTGGAAACCAAACCACGTATCCAAGAATAATATTCTTGCTGAACTACCGACGACTGAGTGTCCAAATCTGGGAGAGGGACGGTCTCATCCCCCAACCAGCCATTCTCGACATTGGTCTGATTTGACCAGTCAGTTATCCAGCTCAATGGATGGTAATATTCCTGCTTGTTGAATGGGTTAAATATGCTGTAATCCAATGAGGAAGTATTTCCATTCCAAGCATTATGGTTCACGACAACGTCAACCATGAGATACTACTATCTAGTTAGCACTACTCCCACCCTTTAGGAACGGTAAAGAAGCCATACCATGCCACGATTGTGGAGCTCAGTAGCCAATGCCCTCAAATCGTCAGCTGAGCCGAAATGAGGATTTAATCGATAAAGATCCTGCTGCCAATAGCCATGGAATGCTTCCCCATAGCCTGTCTGTCCTTGGATCTGGTAGGTAATGGGCGATATCCATAACTGATAATCATATTGAGTAAACGTTCAACGTTCTTTTTACGGTGCATTTACTAACGGCAGTAAATCCCATCCCCTGAATGTAATCGAGATGGTTGATGATGCCCTGGTAGGTTCCGCCACAATATTGACGGTCCTCGGTGTTACAACTTGCTGTCGTCGAGCCATCCGCCCTTGCGAATCTGTCCGTAACGACCTGATATATAGACCTGGAGCGCCAATCTCCTGTAGTCGCTGCGATTGCCATGTTGAAGCATGCCGCCAGAGCGACATTTCCAGAGATTTTCATTTCGACAGTGAAGCTAAGCAGAAGGTGGAGCAGGCAGGAGTTCACACACGCAGGCACCGGAGAAGCGTAACGCAGATGCAAAAATTTTTTATTGATTATTTAGAAAATAGAAATATACGAAAGAGACGCGTCGTCGACAGTGCAGGTTCCAGTGCCTGAGAAAAGAACCAGACACTACTACGGAGTGCTTTCCATTCTATAAGTAACGAGGTAATCCGTAGAATAAATCAATTGGACCTTCGCACGTTTAACGATAAGAGGCTCATTTCAAGAAAGGCGGAAAAAAGGACATTGGAGTGTGTCAACATGATCCACTGGGATTCCACATGGGAATGAGAATGCAGGCACGATCTGGTTCTCGTCAGCAGATCGGCAGTAAGTGCTGTCGTTATGTTCCATCGTTCATTTCTGCTAAGAAGTTTCAAGTTCCTCAATATACTGTCTGGTGCGGTCAAGTGGAAGACTAAATCCTTTCCATTGCTACCTCGCGCGGGAAGATCCTCGTTTGGAACAAGGGGTCGTCGTCCGCAGGGATCACAAGCGATAGACAAACAACTCCACTTCCAGACAAATACATCCCTGGAGAGAATGAATTGAGTTAGTAAGTTAAACCTCAGATCCTTCTCTGATGCTTAGAACATTTGATGACTTGAAAACTCGTTAAGCGCTGGAATGAGCGACCCATGAAAATTCGTCGCTGTGATGGCCTAAAACACCAATTCGCTGCGCGGAATTTGACCTCGTTCTTCGCATGAGTTCCATTTCACGGAAAGGCCCGAAGAATTTGATAGGTCTGAATCACCAAGGGATTTTGCCGAACCATGTGTTTTTCATCTGGCCGCGATCCGCCGCACGAGTAGGATATTCATTGAGGTCTGGCCTGAACAGCAGCGCCTCCACTGCAAGGAGGATGAAATGACGGATTTGTATGGATGGACACCACCGCCGGAGTAATAAAACACAATTTCGGTTAAGCCCACGATACTCCTTGAGTTCACTAGAGCCCTGCAAGTGGTCGTACGCTAGTGAGATAAGCCCTGATGAGGCCCTGATTTTTGTCTTGGTTTCCCCGGCTTCTTCCCACCCGGGACAGGGCTCCGTCTCCCCACGCGATCAGCATTTCTATTTATTCCTCCCCCACGAGACCGCAACTTCTTGTATCTTGTTCTCCGGTCGCGAGGAAGCGAGATCTCTTCATTGGCTATGCTGTAACAAAGCCTGATATGTGGTAGGGGAACGATTGAAGCAGTCCGTTCGTTACGATCACGAGTTCATTCGTTTGTTTGATTATTTATTATTTATTCTATTTTAAGGCGTGCGGGTCAGCAAAATGTACATCACACCATTTCCCTTCGTTGCTGTGATTGCGGCTTTGTCCGCGACGCCAACATCGGCCACGACAGATGGATCTCTAACAAAGAGAGCATCTGATCTGGAGTCTTTCATTTCCTCAGAAATAATTACCTCTCTGAACGGGGTTTTTGCAAATATCGGCCCAGACGGAGAGCGCGTCCCTGGAGCAGCGTCGGGAGTGGTCGTAGCCAGTCCGTCCCAGCAGAATCCTGATTGTAAGCGCCATTGAATCCTGTGCAAGTTACTTTGAGGCATACCCTAACATATGGAGTAGATTGGTACACCTGGACTAGAGATGCTGCGTTGACGTTCAAGTGTCTAGTCGACAAGTTTGTCAACGGCAACGACTCCTTGCAAGGTCAGATTCAGAACTATATCTCTGCTCAGGCAAAGATCCAAACCATCCAGAATCCCTCCGGAGACCTCTCGTCGGGCGCTGGACTTGGTGAACCGAAGTTCTACATCAACGAAACCGCATTTACTGGGGAATGGGGACGGCCACAACGAGATGGACCGGCGCTGCGGGCCACAGCTGTTATTGGATATGCACAATGGTTGATTGACAATGGTCATACAGACGTTGCACTTTCCCATGTGTGGCCCGTTGTGACGAATGACCTTTCATACGTCACCCAGTACTGGAACAAGACAGGCTATGATCTGTGGGAGGAAGTGGACGGATCGTCCTTCTTCACTGTCGCCGTCTCTTCCCGTGCTCTGATCGAGGGCTCAGTTTTGGCCAAGCAGCTAAACAAGACTTGTGAAAGCTGTGAGGAGGTGTCCGCAGATATTGCCTGTTTCCAGCAGAGTTTCTGGACAGGAGAGTATATTAAGTCGAACATCAACCTAGTGTTTGAGAACAACAGAACTGGAAAAGACGCCAACTCCCTCATTGCCTCGATCCACATGTTTGACCCTAAAGCAAGCTGTGATGATTCAACATTTCAACCATGTTCTCCACGAGCCCTGGCGAATCATAAGGCTGTTGTTGATTCTTTCCGGGATCTATACACTCTCAACAAAGGGATCGAGCAAGGCTCTGCGGTTGCTATCGGTCGCTATGCGGAGGATGTCTACTATGATGGTAACCCATGGTACGTCTTCTATGCCCACATTTTTTTTTATTTCTAGAAGGATATGATTGCTCTGTTGGCATGTGTTGCAGCGGGCACTAATGGTATCATAGGTACCTATGCACCCTCGCTGCAGCCGAACAACTTTACGACGCTCTCTACCAGTGGAACGAACAGGGCTCAATCGTTGTCACGACAGAGTCATTACAATTCTTCCGTGACTTCAACTCATCTATCAATGCCGGAACTTACGGCTCCTCTTCTGACACTTACTCTTCGCTCACTAAATCAATCAGAACCTACGCCGATGGTTTCATCTCCATTGTCCAAAAGTACACTCCCACCAACGGTTCCCTGTCCGAGCAATTCTCCAAGGATGATGGGAAACAGACGTCCGCCGTCGATTTGACTTGGTCCTACGCTGCGTTCTTGACAGCTGTCGAACGGCGCAATGGCACCGTCCCTCCAAGTTGGGGCGCGTCTCAGAATAGCAAGCTTCCCACAACTTGCTCCTCCACTATAATCAACGGAACCTACAGTACAGCAACGGTTACTTCCTGGCCAAAGGGGCTAACTGGGAGCAGTGCCAGTAGCAGCTCAAGTGGTGCATCTGCATCTGGAACTTTGAGCAGTACTGCCGCAACATCCAGCAAGAGCAGTTCCGCCGCCTCTAAGTCGCTCGTGAAGTGTTCCACACGCACAAAGGCTCTGGTATCCGCTCTTCTGTCAACGTTGACCATGTTCTTATACACCTGATTGCTTTTTTTTTTTTTTGGCTCGATGGTTTCATAAACATACCAGTGCGCGTGGAGAAACTACGGCCTGCTTGTGCGATCTTCTCTTCGGTTCTAGTATATGCTCTTACTTATTTTTTTTTATATAATTGCTGACATACTGGACCATTCGGAGGTGCTGTTTTGGAAGCTACAACCGAACATGTTACGTTATTTATCTAATATTAAATATAAAATAATAATATTTTTAAATTGTACGTGAATCTAATGGATATATATAGTGTAGGTGTAAAGCGAGAGAGTTCTGAGGAACTTCATATG
Organism: Paecilomyces dactylethromorphus; assembly: GCA_029606265.1. Lineage (NCBI taxonomy): Eukaryota > Fungi > Ascomycota > Eurotiomycetes > Eurotiales > Thermoascaceae > Paecilomyces > Paecilomyces dactylethromorphus. The sequence goes on along the minus strand of JAPVCE010000032.1, from coordinate 140,840 downwards.
GTCTGCTACATTCTAACCATTGAGATCAATTGCAAGATTGGTCTTGGACTCGATGATATATTCATTCTATACCTTTTGTCAACTTCTACATTATATCGATCGTAATAAATATCTATTTATCTTGTATCCGAATTAATGGAAAGTATGGAACAGTCTGCAGAGAAGAGTAAGGAAGATTTTTTAAATATCGTTTCTCTACCTGAATCTTGGGTGAGATAAATATTAGTACCAGGGCATCTGACTGCTGGTTCTTCTGGTGCTAGAAACGGTAGTTAGACTGTGGCAGGGTCTGGACGATGTTTGATTTTAGTATTAGGAATTCGTGCCTTTCCAGCCTCGACGGTACTTTCGGTATGGTGCTCCAGCTCAAAGTATAGCTGGAATAAAGGAGCATGGTTTTAGCAAACAAAGGAGGGGAAGATAAATTCGCCCCAGCCCCTCCGAAGCTAGCAAGGCAACAACTGGCAAGGCAGCCATGTCAAAATAAATCGGACTCGAGCTAAACCACCCATCAGAGATCTTTTCCTACCCTGGGAAACGACAGACCTTCGAGCCTTGCAGCCATCCATGGAATCACGACATCTCTACAAAATAGGGCCATTCTGGTCTAGCGAACACAACAAGGACACTCAATTGAATGTCTTTGTTTCCGACAAACATTTTCAAATCGAATTACAGGTCTCCAACTTCGAAAACTCACCAACATTATTAGCAGAGTATCTCCAACATGTTGAGCATCTGGAACCAGACTACCTGCCAAAATCGGTGGATGATTTCGAGGACCCTCTCGACGAATTGGCCGACTGGGCATTAGGATGTTTCCTGCCGATATTCCAGCAAATCCCACCTTTGAAGACAAAACAGAAATATACTCTCCACGAATGCCTATTCCCCGAAACTTTTCACTACTCATTATGCGTCGTTGAGGGCAAATTATCACCTGTTCTTCTAGACATGACTGGCACAAAGCGATTTCTAGGCGCTCTCCTTCCGGCCTCGAAATATGTGAACTATTCGATGTTTCGAATCTACCGGCCTGATGAAATCCAAATTCCCATATCGGATACAGATAGTGCCCTACCACCTGTTCCGGACAAAGTACTTATCAAAGGACAACAACTTTCCTTCTTCAAATCAGTGTACGCCGGAGACATAACCAGTACTTTCAGAGAGCTCAGAGCATATGCCGGAATACAGTCCGCTGCACTCGCCGAACCCATTCACACATCCAAGCTTCTTGGAATCGTTTGGATTCCTTCCTCCGCTCGTATTGTTGGCCTCCTTTTATCATATATAGAGTGCGACAATAGAACCTTGCTTTGTGCTGGGAAACATCCTAAATACGCCTCGTTCAGACAGAAATGGCTGGGCCAAATAACGCGCTCCCTTGAGAGTCTTCATGCTCATGGTGTTATTTGGGGAGATGCGAAGCCGCATAATGTTCTGATAGATGTACAAAATGATGCGTATCTCACCGATTTTGGTGGCGGCTACACTGATGGCTGGGTGGATAAGGAGTTAGCAAATACAGTCGAAGGCGATCTTCAAGGTTTGCAACGGATTTCTGAATTTCTTTCCGAATGATTATTTTTGTGTTGGTGATTTTGTTTCTAAGAAATCCTGGTATAATAATGGATGAGGGGATCACTGTTTCTATTCCGAGAGGATGTATCGTATCCTTTATACTCTTATGTCGGCGCTCGAGGAATTATCTGCATATGAGCTGTTAAAGTCGTCTGTTGCCATCTAGATTCTTTGATCACTCTGGAATATATTAGATCATTAGTGTCTAATTTTTTTAATCTAATTATTAAATATGGGCCTAACTCTCCTATATTCTGATCTTTAAGGAAGAAAGTCGGATAATATGTATTATTTCCACCCCTATCTGCCCTAATATTAGATGCCTTATAATTGCTTGCTGGTACTATTCGAGAAAGAGTAGTATATTGTATGCATAAACATAGAAAAATAAATCACCTATGATGAACCGCAGGGTATTATACAGAACCACGAACCAAACAACAAAGGGCCACATATAGAACCCAATTAGTAATTATGCTATCAAATCCCACTCAGCGATAAACCCCATCGCCATTCCAACCCGACCCTGCTTCTCCCGGTACTCCTGAACAGATAATCCATGCGCATCTTGCCGATCCCCGAAACTGGTGACCGAGACTATCCGCAGCTTTTGGCCCGGTGCGCCCAGCATTCTCGGGTCGGAGATGTCCACATACCAGAAATCTCCGCCTCCACCAGGGTTAGAGCCGCGGACATATTCGAAAGCCAGGCGTTGTTCATCTTTCCGGCCATTGCTGGGTGGGATGATTAACAAGAACACATAGGGGCCAGGTAGCTTGCTGTGCTGGGTTATACTCCAGTGCGGACATACAAGGTTGAATTGGAAACGAAGAGGGCCGGGTTGGTAGATTGAAATCTGTTTCGTTGCGGGTAAGAAAGATCGTTCGCCAAGATGGTTTTTACCGGTGTCGGAGTATAGATGAGGTTGTTGGACCCCGTTGCCGAAAAGATATTCCTCCCAACTCATGATCCGGCCATCATCACGGAAGAAGTGCTCCTTACTCGCTGGGAAGTGACGGAGGCCAAATTCGTCATTCGACATGGTAAACTCTGCAGGGTTGAATCGCTGGATATACGGCTGGCCTGCACCACCTATCGCTCCAGCGCCCCAGCATGGGTCGACTAGCTTCCATTTTCCGCCATCAATTTTCACGGCGTTCCATGCATGGCCAGCGCTGAAAGGAGGCAGGGCAGAACCCGGAGCCGGATCCTGGTGCCCAAAACCCTTTCCATTTCCTCCGATCACAATGGCCTCGAGACCCGCATTTTTTGCGAGAGTTGCAAAGAGGTGGGCATAACCCTCACAGACTGCTAACCCCGTAGCAAGCGTACTTGCTGGCGTGGAAGGCTTCACGCAATTATTAAAGAAGGCATTCACATCGTATGCTATGTTATGGTGAAGCCAAGTGAAAATCACTCTTGCCTTATCAGTGGCAGAAGGGAAAGGCGCTGTCAGCTCCCTAGCCAACCATGCAAGATCCTGCGTTGGGAGTGATTGACGAGGGTATCGAGTGGCATGTGTATCAGGTCCGGAAAAGTCACGGCATATCAGGCAGCCTGTGCTCCGTGTAGCATACGTTCCATTTGAATCAAAACGAGGTTTTGTTGCTTGTATCTTAGAAAGGTCTGGACGGGAAGCTATTGGAATTGGTGGTGGTCCACCATTAGGCACACTGCCTGTCCTCGGAGGTATCTTTGGTTCCTGAGCCTGTTGGTTCAGCCCGGCGAAGGATGATTGCCGGATCTTATCAAGATCAGACGCTGACGGTACCGGAGGAGGAAGTTTCCTAGATGGTTGTCGAACACCATTCTGCGAAGAATTTACCGGCCGTAAGTCTGCACTTACGTCGGGTCTCCGCGCTGGTAGTTTCGGTGCTGGCTGTTCACTCTGCCTTGCATTACCATTCGATGGCTGCCGGGGTGGTAGCCGTGGAGGCGATGGTGGTGCCACAGACACTGGAGGCAATTTCCGCTCTGAGGACTTCGGCCTGGGTCGAGATGGTAAAGTGGGTTTTGGTCCCTTCGACTCACTTCTCTTTGGAAGAGGGGGCAACTCTGTCTCACCCCATGCTGGCGCGCGGACCGCTCGTGCGCCCGAGTCTAAAGTTGATGATGTGCCTGTTCTGGCCGTACCGGTTGAGGTGGTAGTCGAAAATGAGGCTTTAGATGTCGTAGACTCGAGAGAATCTCGACGTTCCCACTGAGCTGAGGGACGACGCGGGGGCAAAGCTGGAGATAGAGCCGGGGATTTTCGCGTGGGGAGTGGAGGGGCTTTAGTAGCACCAGCGTTGTTTGTCTTCTGCCCGGTTCTGGTGATAGTGGGCGGCGGCAACAGGCCATCCTGACGAAGTCCTGTTGAATGGTTGCCAACTGTTGCGCTATCTATAACAGCTCCGTTGACTTGATGCGGAAGATTATTCGCAGTCTTGTTCCTCACCACCGCGGGTCGTGAGGGCTGCGATGCTGGCGCTCCGCTCGGGTTCCGTCCGATTTGCGCATGGTTCAGCGCCGCAATTCGCTGCTGGAGGGTTTGCAACTGCGGTTCTTCTGTCATTGCCATGGATAGAGTCACGGAGAGGCCTTAATGAGGGAGATTGATGGCAATGGTAGCGCAACGGGAGCACGCCAAGGGACGACTCCTGGAAAGTTGCCAGTGTAAAGATTGAACCACCGCTGCGTGTCCGTTTAAAATGATGCTGGCCTCCAAGAAGCTGAAAGGAGACCAGCTGCCCCTCTGTAACTTAAAAAAGGCCAGGAGAAATGACCACCCTGAGGCTGTGACGTGCAGCGTGGTCTAACCTTGTCTCGGCCCCCAGTTCTCCAATCTGAAGTATGTATGGTCAGACAATCAGCTCCTCACAAACGACTGCCATTGTAAGGAATACAATAACACCACCCATCCAGGCTTCTGCACGGAGATATCCTCCTCGGGTATTCTGGTTTTCACAGTCAATCGAGATTCTCGGAGTTGACCTAAAAAAGAGTCACACTCCTCAGCGAGAGTTTCAGTCCAAGCCCTTGCGCGCAGCGGGGCTCTCCGCTTAGGTCCCTTAGGCCTCTAGAGTCGCTAAAATAGCTCCTAAAGTCCTTGGGGGCCGTTGGTTGAAACCTTGAGATCGAAGAGCCGCAACATCGCGTAGCCGCGCTTCTTCCTGAGTGGTTGGAGCGGGCGATCTAACTATCAAGCCCGTGATGGCTGCCTGACATGATAGACGTTGGTCGTCCCTAGCTTTTCTGATCTCTTAGCCTGTGCGGTGGCGATGCTATTCAGTCATGAGTTGGCGCGGCCGGACAAGTGACGACCCAAGTGTGATTGCTGGCGTGCAACAAAAGTCCTGCCGAGAAGAGGCCGAACAGTGACAGTGCGGGCCGAACCGTTGCTTACTCTCTACAACCTGTGCCTCCAACGGTCAGGAACGAAGCAATCTGCAAGATAAGAACCATGACAGCAGTAAAGAAATCGCATTTTCCTGAGCAGGATGGATACCTAGACGCCTCGCGGCGACGGTGTAAGACTTATTTGAACAGAACAATATTATAGACCTTGCACAAAAGAAACGGGAAAAGACGAGGATTAATCACAAAGCCGAATCCGTCTCCCCAGCACCCAGTTCCGAACAGATGGCCTTCCAGAGACGCAGTCAAGGAAACTGGAGGAGCACATCGCAATAGAAATAACCACACGAAGGGAAAGACTGAACCTAGAAAAGAGAAGAAAGAAGATGACCTCGAACGCAGCCCAATGCGTAAAAGAAAAGAAGAAGAGCACCCTCCCGACAAGTGAAAGCGATCGGGACCGGTTGAGCACTCGGCGTAGCGAGATACCCGTCGGCTCATCCCAAGAGAATCAAGCATAATCAGAACCCATCACTTCATCCAGTTGTACATGTCCCATCGCACCATGGCCCCCAACCAACCAATAGCGTATTCGCGTCGCCAGTATGTCGTCACACGTCTCGGTAGAGGAGCAGCGGCTCACCGACATTTTCAACTTCCGGGATAGTGCACTTTAGATCAAACGCTTTGCTCAGAACGATCTTGAAGATCTGCTCCGTTGGTCAGTAATTGCACTAGACAGGCGAATAAGGTGGAGCTGGATCTGACCTTCTGAACATTGATGCTATGACTGGTGCTGCTGAAGATCAGGCTTGCCCGCATGGCCTTTGCGAACCGTTTGGCCTGAGCGCTAGTTAATAACCGTACTAGAAGCCAAGATTTTTTTTTCTGAATCTAACCTGTAGTGTGATCTCCTCCTGGTCCGCTCGGGGTAAGTTTGCGAAATGATCGTACTTTGTGCCCACTAAGAACGGGATGGCAGTCTTGTTGAAGCCGCGACCCTGGCGATACCATTCTTTAATAGAGTTGAGTGTGCTTTTTCGGGTCAGGTCGAACATGAAGAGGATAGCCACCGCATCATTGCAGACCAGCGGAAGCATGTTGACGAATTCGCGTTGTCCGCCTAGATCCCAGATGGAAAATGTGATCTCGGTGTTTCGAATTGAAATAGTCTTCTCCATGAAATTGACACCTTCTCCCGTTCAGTTATCGAATCCGGATGCTGGCGGGAATATGCAGACTTACCCAATGTCTGAATGTAGTCCTCATCCCAACTGCCCTCCACGTACTTGACCATCAAACTAGTCTTGCCTATCTGCGCATCTCCCACCATCCCGACCTTGATCACCACGCTGTTCTTAGTTGGTTGCTGTGTCTGTTGCCGTTGCGGTTGTTCTTGGTACGGTTGAGAGTATGCATATCGATCTCCACCACTAGACAACCCCGAACCCGGCCGCGAGATGGGTTGCGGCGGCTGTTGGTAGGTCATTGTCGGAGACGAATTCCACCGCGAGGATTGGTCGGTGTCGTGAACGTATTGTTGAGAGGGAGGAGAAGGAACGTAGTCCGGCGCAGAGTGAGAGGAGAGATGACCGCTCTGTCCGTTGCTGTAGGCAGGAGAGTCGATGAGCACTTCCGAGCTCGCCTGCTCTAGTTCAGAGGGCACAATGGACTGCTCAGGGCTCTGTTCTGGTTGTTGCGACAGCTGCTGGTGTTCCATGACAGCGGCAGGCTCCACCTCTGGCGGTTGTGGCCCGTCCATGGTGGGAATGTAGGGAGATGACGCTCGAGAGTCTCTTTCACGATAACCCGGTCCCGGCACGAACGCAGTGTCAACACGAGCCAACGCAGACGGGCGCCAGCACAAAGGAACGGACGAACACCCAAAGAAAAAGAGTTCGCAACAGTGCTATGAGCACCACATGAGATGCGATTGGACAGCAAGACCTTGAGGGGGGACCCGGGGTGAACGAAGACTCGAGAAGCACAGATGGGGAGCAGCTGCTGGATCCGCAAGCTAACAGATGCAATCTAAGACACGTGGGGATGAGAGACTCGGGGAGGAGAGAAGCACAACAACTACTGAGAGAACTAGAATGAAACGACAGTTACGAAAGGGATTGAAAGCCGAATCCAGGACAACAAGGGCGACGAGTCAGCAACATGCGAGACCCTTGATGAGACCCTCGCGGCGGGCAATCGTCGACCTTCAGCCCAGCGAGCGGGCGGGCGTCACCAGGGGCGGAAACAAACTACGCGCTAGTCCCGCCGCGGTCTAGCGGCTTTCCGGCGTCAAAAAAGTTCACGGAGCCCGAAGATCAAGTGCAAGAGTGCGGTCGACTTGTCTCGCGATTCTACCACCAGCGTGCTGTGGGTGTCCGCTTTTTGTTCTGTCTGGGCAGAGGAGTCATTCACCATGTCCAAGCGAACCGCTGACGCCGTTGAAGAGCACTCCGCCGCTCTCAAGGCGGGTGAGCGTCCCGTCGCCGATGCCCCTCCAGATGAGGTGGGGGAATTCGAGGACGAGTATGAGGATGAGTTCGAGAGCGAGGATGAAATCCTAGAGGCAGGAGTGGATGGCCGACCAGATGCAGAGCGGGAGGCAGAAGAGCAGAGGGGTACGTGGCTGCCCTAGAACCAACGCGCAGTGGGCAACAACCGTTGGCGACAATCTGTATGGACGCATCGTATTAACTATAGTCTTTTTTTGCGCAGATGCGATGGACGTCGATAAGCAGACTTTCATTCCCGGTCGGACGAAGCTAGCACCGGGAGAGACACTGTCGCCAGATCCTTCCACATATGACATGCTGCATACGCTCAGTGCGCCATGGCCATGTCTGTCGTTCGACATCGTCCGTGACAATCTGGGCGATAACCGAAAAACATATCCCGCTACGGTCTATGCCGTTGCAGGTACACAGGCTGAGGGTGGTCGTGCGAAGGACAATGAGCTCATGGTGCTCAAGCTCAGCGGACTGAGCAGGATGGAGCGGGAGAACGAAACTGATTCGGACAGCGACTCGGATTCAGATGATGAGTCGGGAGATCCTATCTTGGAGCACAAATCGATCCCTCTGAACTCGACGACAAACCGCATCCGCGCCCATCAGACCCCTCCTCCTTCGGGGGACTATTCCAAACCGCCTCAGACCATCACGGCCACCATGCTGGAGAACTCCCAGGTTCTCATCCACGACGTCTCCGCTCATCTCGCCAGCTTCGATACCCCCGGTGCAGTCCTTCCCCCGTCCGCTTCGAAACCTCTCTCTACTCTCCGCATGCATAAGTCTGAAGGATACGCCTTGGACTGGTCTCCTTTGCAACCACTAGGCAAGCTTTTGACCGGTGACAACGATGGTTTGATATATGTCACCACTCGTACAGAGGGAGGAGGTTGGGTAACTGACTCGCGGCCCTTCGTGGGCCACACATCTTCAGTCGAAGAACTGCAGTGGTCTCCGAACGAAAGGAATGTCTTTGCTTCCGCGAGCAGTGACGGGAGTGTCAAAGTCTGGGATGTCCGATCCAAGTCGCGGAAACCCGCCGTGGACGTCAAGATCTCGAACACAGACATCAACGTCATGAGCTGGTCCAACCAGACCTTCCACCTTCTTGCTACTGGTGCAGATGATGGACAATGGGCCGTCTGGGATCTGCGACACTGGAAACCCAGCGCTTCGTCGCCTTCGTCGCAGCTCCGACCATCTCCTGTTGCTTCGTTCGACTTCCACAAGGAGCCTATCACTAGTATCGAATGGCACCCATCAGACGACAGTGTCGTCGCAGTCGCTTCTGCGGACAACACCCTTACCCTGTGGGATCTGGCAGTCGAGCTGGATGACGAGGAGAGCCGTGACGCCGGCATGGCGGACGTCCCACCACAGCTGCTGTTCGTTCACTACATGGAGTCCGTCAAGGAGCTCCACTGGCAGGCTCAGATGCCCGGAACAATCATGGCCACAGGCGGTAACGGATTCGGGTATGTCAATTCACTCTATACATTCATCTCTCCATCATGACTCACAATACTAATATTTCCAATCCAGAATCTTTAAGACCATCAGCGTCTAGTCGAGCCGAATCCTGACCCATCCAGCCCACAATCAGACCTCAACAATTTCATCCAATGTACAAACGCGCGTACATAAAATACCACCCATCCTACTACCCCAAGGACTCATCATCATTTCCATTCATCCATCATATACCTCAAGACCAGGGGGGTATTATCCAGTTAGGTACACAACACAACACAACGTCAAAAGCAAGATTCCAACCTGCACGATCGTCACGTCATGATGTCAGATATCATTGCATGTCTCTTTTTTTTGTTTACTTTACGCATTTCCATCTCATCGGTAGTTAGATCTAAAAGTCAATGGGAATTGAATTTCATTATCACTTCACTTATTATATTATTTTTGAGTGGTTCGTATCTGGGTAATTTAACTTAGCTCAGCTCAACTCAGATCTACTTTTTCTATAGTCGTGCTCTGTAATTGGGTTCCAATTGCTGTCTTTTCAGCGTAAATTACGGCTTTATATATGGGGGTCCTGAGTAGATTGGAATCTCATCTAGTATATGGATATTTTCTGTTATGTATAGTCTTCCTTTTCTTTTCTTTTTGTAATGTGAGTAGAAAATACAAAAATAACATCCTGGCTTCCTGATTATTTAAAAAAAAAAAGGAATCATATTAAATTGTTCCCCATTTCTTGGTTCATCTGTCTCATACTATTGTCGATTGTCGACTATCTATTACTATTCTGCCTGTTCAGGATCATCTCACTCTACAGATCCGACTTTATACTCCCGTGGCAAAATATACACATCGTATCTCCTCGACTCAGCGCACGATGGTATTATTACCTGGGAGAGGATTGGAGGAGTCAGCTCCGATGTACTACTGTAAGACGTATCACGTGATCGGGGAATTTCGGCGCTGGCGGGGCTACCGAGGCCGCCTGGACTGCTGTGTTAGGCTATCGTTACTAGCAACTTATCAGGGGGGTGGTCCGGCCCCTTATCGGGAAGGAGGGGGAGGGGCAGGGTAGCTCTCAATCTCTCTCAGAGCTGCGCCGATTCGAAACCTCGCAAAATTACGGGCTGCTCCACTTGGTATTGACATTGGTGCCTGCGGGACCCGGCATTGTCTGTTTTCCGTCAGCTGCAGCGTAAATCGACCTGCGCGCTGGCGGTTGGCTTTACTGGTGAGACTGTTTTCTTGCAAGGCACAGTAGGATCAGACTGCTCCGTTTTGATACAGAGAAAGAGCACAGGGGAGCCGAGGGGTCCACATCGCGGGGTGTCCAGACTGAACAAGATGTCGCCCACAAGTGAGAGACTTGATAGAGCCGCCCACCTGATGATCCTGAAACCCTGCGCTGGACATCCGGAGATGAGCGAGGCTGTGGTTGGGCAATACGGGACGGAGGTCACTGCGTCGGCCACTTCGAGAGCGTCAAAATTACTTACTCTGCTGGACTAGGCTGTGGTCTGTCCGCGTCGCGTGCATGAATAGCAGCAGAATAACCCTCGTGCCGGCCCAGTCCGTCTCATGCATGTCAGTGAGCTATCGATCCAGCCCACTGCCACGTCTGTGGCAGTTCTTCCTCGCAAGTGCGACTTCGGCATGGAACGTCGATGGGACCCGCTGGCAGGAATGAGAGAGAGGTTCTCGGCCGGCGATCGTATACTAGAAAAGGAGATGGTTAACTGCTATAGCGGGATAGGGCCCTTTCCTCGCACGATGACTATGTCTTCCGTGTGTACGGGGTACAGGAACCAGCATCGCCGTTCGTCCTCGGTATGTAGTCAATATCACAAGTCATACAGTAGTACCGATTCATTGGACAAAGATAGACGGTGCAGTACCAGCCACCATGCGATGCATCTTACTTCGCGCTGACCCGTTCCGTCGTGGTACCGAGCTGAGGCACGTTTCCAAAGCATCAGAGGAAGTATAAAAATATATCTGAATCATTGACACGTAGGAAGACAGGCAGTTAATCCATCTTGCTGTCTCAATCGTTATTTCATATCTGTTAGCTGCTTTTGAAAAGCGTGTTGTGGCCCTTGCTTCTCTACTGAGAGCTTTAAGACTTAGGCAAACAAAACCAATCAGAAAGACAAGATATATCCTTGATTCTTTGCTGGGATATCACCGCCTACATCGATGCGGCGAAAGATCGTCGTGCATCAATCAATCAAAGGCGCTGATGAAGGCAGTCGGGCTGAAGGAAGTCCATAGGTCCGAGTGCCCTTGTATCTGTTTGCATTAGTAAACATCGCCCATCTCCACGAAGATATGACTGTAGGGCTCTTCTGAATGAACAGCAGCCTGAACTGCGGCAAGATGCAGCTGTCTCGGCTTGTCTAACATGAAGAACTTCCATCCGTAAAGCCGGGTTTTCATGATTGCCTGTCAGAAGCCAAGAAAAGCAAGGATCTTGTTTGCGCAGTGGACCTGAGCACTCAGACACCATCAATGAATTTCGATGAATACCAGCTTCTTGTATCCAAGACTGCTTTGATAATCAACGTCTTCAGTGTCCCCTGCAACTTTGCGGTCCGGACTCGCGGACTGGAGATGATATTTGAGACAGATAGCATCTCACACACAGGTGGGCCAAACTGATCCCATGCACGGCAGATACGTTTCTAATGAGCAGACATTCTATCATCTGCCCTGTCCTAACGGGGACGAGAACGAGGATACGGCACACATGTAATGATAGCATGCCAATTCTAGCCGTGATGATCCGGTGTCATCGAAGTGCCTCGGCTAATACTGCATATGGTAGCACCTGTGTCGAACCCACAGAATTTGTAAACAAGTCTTAACTGGCGTAGCTGATCCAGAGGGTCGATGAAGAGTTATTTTTCTGAGACAATGGTGTCTCATAGCGCTGTGGATTACGGACCTCCGAATTGTTTAATTGCACACAGGGGGAGGGATGCAAGGAAGGAGCATAACAGCTTGTTTCTGCTTTTGCGACCAGGATGACTTAAACATTGCGTTTCCTTTGGACCTGCATCTTTCAGGCTTCGAGCAATATTAGTAGCAGCATCAGAAGCTGTCTGCAACCTGGAATCCCGTTTTTCTGGGAGAGGGAACCAACTGCAGCCCGGGAGAGACCTTGCTACAGCAATAAAAGCAGCGTGGTGCGCAATTTAGTGAGCGACAAGCTGTCGAATTAGAGTCTCCCGAAGGAGCCACTCATACCCCAGTTTGTCATCTTAGCGGCCTGAGGCGCCTGGAATAGTAATTTGGTCGGCCATGAGCCCCGGTGCCAGTAGGATTTCATATTGCCATTGTGAAGAACTGGGGATTTCCAATGATAATAGCCAAAAAGTTGCCATCCATCTTCCGTCAGCATGCCGTCTCGTCTCTCGATTTCTGAATCCGTATCGGAATGTAGGCGACTCCGAGACCGACGACCGCAAGCGAGCACGGGCTTTCCAGGGTTCAGCGCTCTGGCCACCACGAATTCGACCGCTTGGTCAGCTTTTGTCGCTGTTGCGGCTGGCCTTCTGCTGCGACTTGTCATGTGGTCTCGGTTTCATGGATCGATGTCCACAATCCACAGGAGGCCACAGCGCGGAATATCGTATCGCGGATTCAATAGGATGACCGGGGGGAATCATCACGATGCAATTCACGTTGCTTGGAACGGTTCTCGGGCCCTGCTCTCGAACAGAACCGTTAATTCTCTTAGTACACCTGGCATCGCTTAAACCGACGCAGCGCGATTAAACGGTGCTCTGTCCGCCAATTTTATCCGGATAACCTCGCCTTCTGAGGTCATCGCACACCCCAGGTTTGGCGGGATAAACCAATCATCGCGCACCTGTTTTTCCTGTGGCTGTGACACGGGCGACTCGCCATACTCGGATATCCAGTCAGCAGCCCTGTGAACGTGAAAAAATGTGCAGAGTTCAATTAATCTCATATCCCCTTGCGGTCAGTGACGGCAAAGTTTGTCCCATGACCAAGTGTGACCCGCAACCCCGGATTTTAGACCCTTTTTGCTCGCCAGAAGATCGGACCCCGTACTTTTCATCCACGGATCCTTCGAACGGCGCAACACTTTCCAAGGACCCGCCACCCCAACCAAGATCCAGCAGTTATGAACCCATCTTGCACGCGCGGCAGTGAGCACTTGCTAACGGATACCATCTTGTTTCATTGACCGGAGAGACACCAGCGTCAAACATGGCGTGTGAAGACATCATCGATGCTCTGGCTGGCAGTCGGCTCATTGGGTCCATGGAAACTTCTGCTGCGCGTTTTTCTGGTCTCCCGCCGGCTCTTGTGTTCAACCATCCGGGTTGTCATGCTTCCTCCCCGGGGGTTGAGTAGATGCCCATACGCGGACGCTCCAGATGCGGCCAGCTGCGACATCCTGCAAGCCCCAACGACGGCTTCGAACCATCCAGCTGCATTTTTTGGCCGTCGATCCCCGACGCTGGTTGGTTTCTAGAATTTAGCATTCCTGGGGAACGTTCAGGGGAGCACGGCGGATCTGGAGAAGCCAAGACTAGCGATGGGCACGCCGGCCAATTGGTACCCTGGGGGCCTCGTTTTACTTTTCAGCACGTTGAACCTACTAAAAAACAAGGTCAGTCCCGTTGAGTGGTTGCAGCTCTCAACCAAACTCAAGGGGACGGTTCTTCAGTGCTCCTGTTTCGCAATGAAAGCCACTAGAGCTTGACCTGGTCAA
>JAPVCE010000032.1:20950-127087 GCA_029606265.1 Paecilomyces dactylethromorphus | reverse complement strand
TTTTTTTTTTTTTTTTTTTTCTTAGATGCATTGTTGGCCGGCATGTATTAAGTGTGGAAGTTCTGGGGTGGATTTGGCTTCCTCCACACGAACCAGGGCCTCCCCACACTGAGAATGGCGCATGCTCCTGCTAAATTCGGCCGGTGGGTCCAGCCGCCACCATGTGATTTCGTCTCGCCGCTTCAAGAACATCGAGAGCACACACGGGCCATGCGCTACCCCTGGTCCACGTTACCGATGACAGCGTTATGATACTGTATCGTCCGTGAACAGATTCCGCCTACCCGTGTACGGTCGATACTGACCATACGCGGTACCACTACTGCGCTTTCCGTCGGTCTCTCGTTGCTGCCATCGCGGACTAAATAACCGGATTATTCTCATTGTGAATTCGTTCATTATTCGGTTGTCTCCGTGAAGGATCGTAGCCACTCACCGGCTCTGCCATGAAGTAGTTTTGAAACCGTTGAGAGGACCCTCATTTCGATGACCCGAAATGGCAACTGCTTACCGTCGGATAGCTCTAGTCGCTAGAGCATTATGCCGCCGTGATCAATGCCCTCGATGGATGCCAGAATTGGCAGCCAGTCATCATGGACAGGCATCCCATGCCGATCTAGCGGGTTGCTGCGGTTGGCTGACGGCCTGCACAGCTCCGTCATCAAACATAATAATGGCGACTATGTTATTGTTGGATGCAGCACAGAGTGACCGTGTCCAATGCGTTTGGTTCCAGAATCCCGCAGGAGCGCTTTGGGGAACGCCTTTGTGATCGGGGGCGGTCCGAGTACTGTACTATCGTAGGGAAGACTAGCGGCCCAGGAGTGCGCAAGGACTCTTTTGCCGGACGTGTTCTTTGTCTCCCAGACGTGGCATCTCGCGCAGCCCAGCTCTGAGTGGGGGGACTGCTCTGGTTTGCTCAGCGTGGGATGTGGAAACAGAGGGGAGCAGCGCGTGCCCTGTAGGGACCTGGGGCCGCTTTCTCGGCGGGCTGTTCGGTGATCGAGTCGAGATTAGCCGCAGCGCGGACCCGTACAGTTTGCGGGCCGTAATGGAGACGGACACTGGGGTCGTCACGATTGTCACGACCGTTACCAGCGATCCTGGCGATACCAGCGATGGCCGCCTGAGCACAGCGACGGCGCCCGCAGCGGTGGCTGCGCAGACTCGAGCGCTGATTGGCGGATGGGAGCAGGCAGCGTATTACCTGGAGGATATTCTCGCCACACGATTGGCTCTCGGCAGCAGGTACACCGTGGAGCCGATGTATCGCGCCCGCCCCGCCGCCCATTGGCTCCATCCACGGTCCATGCTCCTCCATGCTCCCTTTAGTGACCCCCCGGGAACCCACTCGAGTAACTACTGACGTTGGTTCGTGCTCCAACCGGCCGTCGTCGTAGTTGTTCCTAAGGAAAGGCGTCCGGTCTCGAGGCAGTCCTCATAGGTACGAAGGCGAGATCTCGCCGCTAGACTTCCATCTGCAACGTCCTGTGTCATCCTAGATAACTTCCTCCTCGACGTCCAACACTGTCCTCCCCAGTTGCTACCTTCGTCGACCTCAGTTCGCAATTGAGGTTGCTTGCCCCCCATCGTTATCGCTCGTTCGGAACTTCCCCGCCTCCCACCAGACAGCCCACTAGACGAATGCTCGCGGAACGAAGCAGAAGCCGTGACGGAAGAAGCCGAACTGGTGACCGGGACTGGGCGCTCCGGGACTCATTAGAATAGGTGAATATACAGTCATTGATCCGAATTGTCTGTCACCGCATCGGTGGTCTTCATTGAAGAAAGCAGCCTACGATCCAACCCCCCCTCCGTGGACGGTCGTCGAAGCTCCGACGTGGGATCTAATCTAGCCTTGCGCTCCGTCAGCCCGCGACGGTTCACAGAACGCTGTTACGTTGAGCAGGGGTAGCTTTCTGGACGGTCCTTGGGAATCAGAGAGATCTCAGGAAAGGACCTGCGGTTGTATTTGTTCGAGAATCTGGTAAGTTGGTCGTCTCGTCTTGGTTCACTCCGTCAGCCCGGCCCTATACGATCGTCTTACCTTGGATGAGCTTGAGAGCCGCATCTGGGTGCCTGCAGGCATCGTAGGATGGAAAGGCTGACTTGATGTCATTCAGTAGCGGGTTCGTTGAGTTCGAATCGGTCCTCCCTTCCATTCGACTTGCTGGTAGCGACCGATCGGTCTACTCCGAAGAGCTTCTGGGTGACGCTCACGTTGCGGCACCACTGCGTGAGCCATCCGTAGGCATTCCGCATTCGCTTCCGAAATATAACTCCCTGGTCGGGAAGACTTCTGAGGATCCCTTTCGAGACGCTCTGTGTTTAGTCACGGAGCAAACGCCAAGAGATAAGATGTTTGCAGACACCATGGTGGCCCAGGACGGCAATAACAGTCCCAAGACGGAGGATCTCGCCTCCATTAGTGAGGTTCCGGGAGATGCGACGGGTATGTTTGGATAGTGACCTCTGCGACGACAGGCTCTGGGCTAATAATAATGCTGATGCAGCTTTGACTGGACGTGTAGAGAACAATAAGCAGTCTCCCCCGACTACGCAGAACGGGTCGTCGAACGCGAATGGACCTCCCCCGAAGTCGGACAAGCCTCGACCTCACGTCTGCACCACCTGTGGCCGCTCATTTGCCCGGTTAGAACATTTGAAACGCCATGAACGCTCCCACACGAAGGAGAAGCCCTTCGAATGTCCGGACTGTGCCCGTTGCTTTGCCCGTCGGGATCTGCTGCTACGACACCAGCAGAAGCTGCACATGACAACAACACCGTCATCTCGTCCGAGAAATGCCAGGAGAGAAAGTATTGGTGCTGGTTCGACGGCCGCCAACCGTGTCCGCAAAAACTCCACGGCCAGCACGACGAGTGCCATGAGGCCGAGGGCTAACACCATCAGTCACATCGATGGTTCAGCTCTGGGCATGGTCAACAATGTGAACCCTCCAGCTTCCAGGATGGGACATGCAGGACATGCGTATCATCCTAGTCTCGGTTCAGTATCTGGAGCTCCAAATTTCGACGTTCGAGGATTCAGCTCGGGACATCCACCTGTCAATGGTCTGAAGCTGGAGACATCGGGGATTCCTATGGATATGTCTGGTGGGCTACGCACTGCCCCTGTATTTGGAAGTTTTGCCTCGGACTTTGGTCTTGGTGAGATGCTGCTGGGTCAAGGGAGCACAATTAATCCTGCCCAGCTTCACTTTGCGGGTTCTCCTCAGGGGTTTGGGAATGATTCAGAATCGTCTCCTTTTAACCCAGCAATGCAAGGATTTCCCTCCGCTACAGACCCCATGATGGACGATGATGGTAACTTCGATTGGATCAATGGATTTGACACCACAGTGCCGCTTGGAAACACCACAGAATCGGTCATTGACGAGTCATCGCCATCAGCTATGAGTACCGGCAGCCAGAGTGGAATTAGTGAGGCGTTGCTTGAAGGATCAACTCAACTGTCCATGTCCTCTTCCGGCTGGCCCAATGCCTTCCCCTCGCACACCACAGCGCCTTCTGTACCGTTCGCGATGGACTTCTCTCCTTCGTTTCCCGATCTTGGTATCCCGCCAGAAACCGTCTCGCCGAAGTCGCTCATGGCGCAGAACCAATTTACGGACCCTTCTTTTGCATCCCCACCACCCATGGCACCGATGGGCCCCTCAGTGTTAGGAGGACACTCTCAGAGTATGTTTTCATCCTCAATGGTAACCAACGGAGAATCTCCTAATCCTCTCAACCTACCTTTCGCAAATAGTCCCCTTCGAAACCCCGTATCTACCAGTTCAACAGATCCTTTCGCCGACACGGCCCGACAGGCTGTACTAGCTAACTTAGCTTTACCGAATGGGTCAACGCGTCGTAGGTATTCTCAGACAACGAATGGAGCCCAGTATAACCGCGAATTCGCACCACGTCCGACCAGCTATAACAACAACAGCAGCAACTCATACCTACTCCCGAGCACCTTCGACTTGCAACGATACGTTTCCGCTTATATCAATTATTTCCACCCTCACCTACCGTTCCTCCACATCCCCACTCTCGATTTCCAGAGCTCCGACTATGCCAATAATTTGCGGACGCCCAGTGGACATCTAAACCTGAACCAGAAATTGAACTCACCCGGCAGTACTGGCGGTGGAGGCTGTCTGATCCTTTCGATGGCGGCCATTGGAGCTCTTTATGAATTCGATACTGCTGTCTCGAGAGATCTCAACGAAGCCGCTAAGAAGTTGATCCAAATCTATCTCGAAGGAAGGAGAAAGGCGGATATGTCAGCAGCCTTCAGCCGTGCCAACTCCGCAAAATCTGAACGTGACAGTTCTGTTCTCAACACTCCACTATGGTTGGTACAAGCGATGTTACTGAACGTCATCTACGGACATACCTGCGGAGACAAAACCTCTGCGGATATCGCGAGTACTCATTGTGCCGCATTAGTTAGCCTTGCACGAGCGGCGGAGCTGACCCGCCATATTGAGCCAGAGAACCTGCCACAAGATTATCTGGGGACTGGCTCTGGAAATAATGAATCGGACCTATCTGAGCTGCAGTCTTTTGGACCGCCCAAAGAGAGGAAAGACTGGCTTGACTGGAAGATAGTGGAAGAGCGAAAACGGACCATATATGCAATCTTTACGCTTTCAAGTTTGTTGGTCTCCACCTACAATCATGCACCCGCTTTAACCAATTCCGAGATTCGACTCGACCTGCCTTGTGAAGAAGATCTATGGGCTGCGGAATCGCCGCAGGCCTGGAAGAAGATGGGAGGGAAGTCTTCCAAAAAGTCATGTTTCTTCTCTTCGGCTCTTACTGTCCTCCTGACTGCCAGCCAACGCCAACAGCAATCCACTAATCCGGCTTTTAACTCAAGCCTTCAACCAGGGGATCTTGGGGAGAGCGATCTGAAGCCAAGCACTTTCGGCTGCATGATCTTAATCCAAGCTCTGCACAACTATATCTGGGAGACCCGTCAGAGGCACATAGGACGACAGTGGACTTCGCAAGAGACTGACGCTATGCAAGCTCATATCGAGCCTGCTCTGAGGGCATGGCAGACTGCCTGGGCAAGCAATCCCCTCCACAGCCTGGAACGGCCAAATCCATTTGGTGCAGGCCCTCTCTCCGCTGACAGCATACCACTTTTGGATCTTGCCTATGTTCGGTTATTCGTCAACCTGGGGAGGTCTAAAGAAGCTTTCTGGCAAAGAGATTGGAATGCCATGGCAGACGAACTTGCACGCGGGGGAGAGATCATCCAGCAAGGCGATGAGAATGGTAGTGATACTCACACTGCAAATAACGACCTCGATTCTATGCAGATTCACAGGGACTCTATTGCAGATTTGGGTGTGGGTGATCTGAACATCTCAAAGACACCGACTCAGGATCAGCCCTTGCACAATTATTCACCTGGCTATCGGTCAGGCGACTCGAAACGTGAGAAGCATTTGCGGAAAGCAGCCTTCTATGCCGCGGATTCTATCAGCATGTCGGACAGGCTAGGAAATACGTTCGCTGAGTTTACGTCACGAGAACTTCCTCTCCAGTGTGCCATGTGTCTGTTCGATTGTGCTCAAGTTCTTGCTGAATGGATCACCACCGTCCAAGAGCGTGTGGGGCCATATTTGGGAATTCTTGGAAGGGATGATGTGGACCTGACCCAAGTTCCCGGCATAATGCTCTTGGAGGATGAAGATTGCAAGCTCGTCGAGAAGATCAAAGAAATACTTGCTAGTATGGAGGCTAAGATGCAGCGAGAAGCCCAGAATCCTGGCTCAGTGAACGCTATGAATGCTTTACAACGCATGCCTAGTGCTGTTGAGGGCGGGTACGGTAGTAAGATCCTCATGGCCGCAGCCTACTTGCTCGATCGGGCTGCAGTTTGGCCAGGTAAGGCCTTTCTCCTGACTTCTTCCTTTGTAGGCGATAGACATGACTAACGATGCTGTAGTTGTTAAACTTATGGCTCGGGCACTCGAGACTCACGCCGTACGGATGAAAGAGCGTGCTCAGAACTCCGTGGCCATTGGTAACTAGCCGTGTCTATGCGTGTCATTTTATTTGCTCCATTCTCCGCCAGTTTGTTTGATCCTTGGTTCTGAGAACACTATCTGGAAGTCACCGGCGATACCCCGACAGATACCCATAGACGAAATGAATCGGAATTTTGTTATATGTGGTTCCCGAAAAAGAAAAGAAAGAAAATACTGGAAGAAAGATCGGAATGAAGGGCCTGTGGTTGACCGTTCTGTGTGTGAGCATCTCCTTTCGATTAGGACATCTTTCGCTCTTCTCGCAACTGGGTATGGATTCTGTACATGCGAATATTTCTTGTTTTGCACATGCGGATACGATGTCACGGCCCCACTTGAATTTTTTACATGCAGAGCAGAAGGCAAGAAAATCGTGGAGTTCACCATGGCATCTCTTGCCATTGATCTCTGCTTGATTAGATTCCACGGAATGGGCTATGTGCTCCTGCCATTTGCTCCTGCCATTTGTCTTCCTCTCGCTTATCTATGCGCATGTTCGGTTTGCTGGTGCGTCGGCGCAAATATTCAAAAATTTCTTGACCATTTTATCAGGTGTTGTTTTTTTTTTAATGAGACAGGCTTGATGTATCATCTACTTGTCCTTATTCCATTTTTACCGGAGAAAGGGGCTTTAAGGAGTACTCTCACCTCGCGCTTAGAATACCACTATCAAGCGTCGCCTCTCCGGACCACACGGGCTTGGCTTGGCTTGGCTTGGCTTTCTGGGTCTTGTTTATTATTTTTCCTTTGTCTTGCTTGTCTAACCATGACACGTCATGATACATGTACTCGCATTTTTTTTGTATCTAGGGAATTGAAATGGAATGCGGAATCTATTGTATTGTTTACAAGGAAGATCTTCTGCGTAGCTTCTCTGATCTCTTATTTCGGTTGGTAATTGATGCCTTTTGTAACTAAGTTGGTCTTTTTCTCGCAAATATAGCCGGCTACTCGATAGTCCTATGTCTGACCAAGGCCCTCCGTTACACTCCTCTCCCCCTTCTCTGGATTGGATTCTACTAATGTCCTCTTTCGAATGTACGAGACCGGTGTGCATTCGAAGATCTCTGTAGACTTGTGAATCGAACGAACTTGCGCTGACCGCCTCCCCGCCGCCAGTAGACATTGATCGTATCAGCGAAGTAGATCTTTCGCGTTCCTTAAACCATCTTCAAGATAGTCACAGCTCACATTAAGCTCTTAGAGTATTATGTTCTCCATGTACCTCCCCGTAGAAGAGACCAATAATCATATCAAGTTGAGGAACATGGTCTGCATTGCATTGAATATCCTTCATTTTACTTAACGACGAGCTAATTTCTATCGTTAAGAGCTACTAGAGTAAAAAAAAGTATTTTGGCTTCTTTTATTTACATTACAGCACTTTTTTTTCCTTTCCTTGAAGATGGAACTCCCTAATACACCGATCTGGTGATGCAATCATTGGCCTGTGAACTCCAGGTAGTAGCAGTTTAAAAAAAAGGAATATCATCAAAGAATTTTTCCCCATCTCATACCCCCTCATTTAAATTACACAATTAATCTCTCGAATGTATACTTGCCCGTTGCCTTGCGTCGCAAATAACCGATCTCACGACTACTTCTTGTCTTAACTTCGCCGGTGGACTTGTTGACCTTTTTGCGACTGACGTCGCCGTGGGTAGCCTTAAGGGATAAGGGAAGCATCTTCCCGCCAGCGTCGCCGTCCAGGTCGTCTTCGTCTGGAGCAGCGTACGTGATGAGCTCTGCCCCATTGAGACGTTCGCGCTTCTCGCGCGGCGCTGGCGTTGCGGGTATTTCTTCG
Source organism: Paecilomyces dactylethromorphus (assembly GCA_029606265.1). Lineage (NCBI taxonomy): Eukaryota > Fungi > Ascomycota > Eurotiomycetes > Eurotiales > Thermoascaceae > Paecilomyces > Paecilomyces dactylethromorphus. Next base: position 119,231 of record JAPVCE010000032.1, on the reverse strand, counting down.
CCGGCGAGGTTGGTTGGACCGCTGGGAGTGACGACTGTGGAAGAGTAGCGGAGGAATTCGCGGAGGATGCCTTTTAGGTAGGTGGCTTCTTCAACGCCGGCAAGGGCGAAGGATATTTCGGTCTTCATGTCGCCGATTAGGTCGAGTTCGTTGGCAAAGCCGGCGGCGGAGACCCAGCCGGAGGGGCCAATGGCATCGACGCAGGCGGTTAGGAGGTCGGTGATGGAGTCGAGGGAGAGAGATGGAGAGACTTGATGCGTGGCAAGTGGGATGGGAGGAGACTCGGTGAATCGTGTGGTGTATCCGCCTGTGGCGAGGGAGATACGAAGATGCTGAATCACGGAGAGGGTCTCGGTGTTGGAGAGAGTGGAACGGATGGATTTGATAATGTCGGGAATAGCGTGGAGGTGAAGCTTGATGAGGGTGAGGTTTAGGCCTGTAAAGGCATCCGTGAGAGCAGATTCGGGGTTCCGGGATACTTGGGAGGTAGAAGTGCCTTCGACACCGTCCATCTCATCTGCCTCATCCCGTGGGCCGTTCGTGATCGCTCTTGCTGGCTCATCAAGAGCGGCGAAGCGAGTACGCACAACTTCAATGAACATCTTCAGGGCCGCGGCCAGTTCGTCTGTGCCCAGCTTCACCGGTCCTTGCAGGAGGGATACAAGAATCTTCAGAGACGGATCAAAATCCGCCAAAGAACGAACGAATGACCCGCCTGGGAAAGGTGGAAGGATACGCGGTTTCGCGCTCCGGCGGACGGCGATCTCGACATTATTCATAGATAGACGTCCAGAATCTATTAGCCATTTGGATGTCTCACTTGGCCACAGTGAAACAGTAAGTTTGGTGATATCTTCAGTCTCGCCGGGAGTAGCGGAGAATATTTTCGACAGGACGAACAGTATCTTTTCTAGGTTGACAAAGCGGTCCAGGGGAGCTGTAAGATCGAAATACGACTTCACTGCCTTATCAAAGACCTTTGCGTCTTTCTTCTCGGATGCTGATTCCAGGCTGCTCTTCAGCTTATTCCACTTATCAATCTCTTCCTGTGTGTCAAGGCCCAGAGACGCCAGATGCTCGTCCCGGTGTCCGCCAGTCGTATCCCACAAAGCCGCAGATGATTTGATACCACGACCAATCGCGTCAATGAGCAGGCCGTCTCTCTGACGTTTGTGCGACTGCGCAGGAGCAGAATGCAGTGAGCTCAAGTCAAAAGCCAGCAGATTGTTTCCCTTGGTAGCAACCGCAATTCCCAGCTTCGCAAAATAACTTATAAAGACCACCGGGGACTTGTTAATATCAACTTTAGACGAACCGCCAGACAATACGTTACTTGTTGCAATACTTCGTTGTATGGACTGGTACTGTGTGTCGTATAGTGCAACCATAGATTGACTAGCGCCAATCACGCTGTGCGGAGATATACGAGTGACGGACGAGAACTTCTCGTCGTCTAGGATGAACTGCGACGTAACTGTTGGCGAGTACTGGGAGAGATCAACGCCGAGAAAACCTCTCTGGAAGGACAGATTGAGGCTGGCAGATCCGGAGTGAAAATTCCACTTCAGGTTCTCAACTGCAAGGTTTTCCAAACCTTCGACCGAAGGGAGATTGACGGTCATGAGGTGTCGCAATTTCTGGCTTTCGTCTAGGCTGAGAGCATCAGAACGGATACGGGCTGGTACAGAGAATATCTGGATTTGCACATCCTCCAATGACAGCGTCTTGGACCCAGCGGGGTATGAAACCAAGAGCAGCACGGAGGGTTCTTCAACACCGCTGCCCACTATGTCACCAGATGCCAAGGCGGCCAGATCAGGCCGCCTCTTCAGAAGGGACTTCTTCGCATCTGAAAATTCGACCAGGAAGCCCGCGCACACCTCACGAGTAGAAGAAGATTTAGTAATTTCACTGTGACTGATAGTCCAGCGCTCCGTCTTGAGGTCTGGCGACAGCCTTCGCACACGGCCGTCCTTATGTACGGCCAGAACATCAAACAAATTTTCTTCCTCGGTTTCCTCACTCAAAGCCGCCGGAAAAATCCCCAAGAACACAGTAGAGCTCTTCGAATCCTTCAGAGAGAATGACGAGGATGAAATATTGGGCGCACTGGTCGTAGATTCCTCGAAGAAAGCCTTGATCTGCTTCTCAGGTCGTTCCACAGCACAGTACGTCTGCCTAATGACGACGGAATTATGCGCAAGCTTCCTGCGCACAGAACATGGGCGACAAGAGAACGAAGACTGAGGGGGAACTGCATAGGAAGTAACGAGTTTAGGCGTTTGTACCTGTTGGCGCTGTTCAGCATCAGTCGCATTATCAATTCGACCATACCATACGCACATTGTAGATGTTCAGTGCTTCTCCATCGACAGCGACAGCCACCTCATATCTCTTCCTTTTCCTCGCATCGGAGAGGCTATAGACTTCACCGATCTGGGTTTTGCCCGTTGAGCCCTGCAGTGGGCGAGGCAATTGCGCCAGCACAGAGGGAGCCTGCAACTCCATGGCGACTGGGATGACCGGCAGAACGCAAGTCAAGTATCCTCCAATCTTTGCGGATTGGCGTACCGGAGCGTAGTCTGTACTGCAAGATGTCGTCTGCCGTCGATAAAACTAATGTATGCTTCTCTTTGATCTCGAAAAAATTCGCGGATATATATTATGCCGATAGCCGGCACTAATCTATATCGGGAGTTAATACGCTAGTGCGGTTACAACCGTGACGTAACTTACACGCCCGCTGGCTGCAAACCGCGGGTGAACGCGCTCACTTCGCGTCTCCCCGAGACATGTTCATTAATTTCCCGTTCATGGAATAAGCCTCTCACCGAACATCAGGCGATACTTATCTTTGCAGATAGACTTCAATTTTAAACCTGGGATAGTTGCCCATATTAGTTTGCTTGACTTCGGATGATCGCCCTAAGAGCTTCATTTACGCGTCAACGGTAACGGGGAATGAGCATGCGCTCACTCTATGGCTTCCATAGCTGCTAGGGTCATGGGTGAAGGAGAGCAGCGCTCTATACATCCCTTTTTCACAAGAAGTCAGAAGTCTCTGGGATATTCAATCCTCCAATTTACTGATTGGTGGCAGATTATGGTACTTCTAGTCATCAATCCCAAAGCACAGGCAGCTCGACGCCGGGAGACGAACCACAAGCTGCTACAAGCGCCACGACGAACGAAAACCTCAGCCAGACAACGGAAAGCGGTCCTGGTAATTTAGATCAGACAACCCATGCAACAGGAGAAGCTATACATTATGATGGAAGCTACAATGAGTCGTACAACCAGCAAGGTTCGCTTCAACAAATGTTACCTGTTGTACGCCCGATGACCCCGCATGGCACTACACTTGATGAAGATCCAAACTCAAGTCGGAGGAAGCGGAGGAAGACAGAATCCCTAGAAGATTGGGTTTCTGTGGAGGAGGGCCAGGGGCAACACAGTGCACTGACACCCGAGGGTACGGATTTAAAGGTGGCCGCTGGGATCCCAGAACGTGCACATCAACACGTGGACTCGAACAATGGCATCAGCAATCTGGATAATGTCGCAGCAGCCACGGAAAATGAGTCGACGTTGGGAGGCACTAGGGCATCACCATCTCTAGAGAAGGGATCAGCTGCTGCAGCTGTCAGCTTGCCAACAACTCCTCCAAAGAGGAAAACCTTACGACTCAATGCCAATGGGAAGCTACTGAGTTCTCCCCCTTCTGATCATAGTGAGGAGAAAGGTCAGAAGAAAGCAGGTGGTAAACGCAAGTCATTGCCTAAGAAAAATAAAACCAGGCAGTCGAAGCTCGTTATCATGAAATATGGAGCTGGCGAGGCTACAAAGGAGGTGTTAGGCGGGGTGATCCATAAAATCTTGGCTGGTGACCACAGACATATCCCTTCTAAGCGCACTCATCCTCCTGCGAACAATGAGAGACCTCTGCCTCAGAAGCCTACACATCCGTTTTTCCTCAATAGATCGACTCGCAAGGCAGAACAATCCCCCGGATCTACACCCATTCACCAATCTTCACAGGTGGACTCTCCTAATGTCGCAGCCGATACCCAGAACATCTCAAGGGATTCCCTAACGGTGAACCGCCAGTCATCGGACAGGCCCCAGAAACCGTTCCCTCTATTCTCAAAATCCCGTTTCATGAAAGTCCCCGATCCGATTGAGCCCCTTTGGCCTCCTCAATGTTTGGCCCATGTTAGAGGTCTCAAATGGATACCAAACGAGCCATTCAGTAGCCGTTCAGAACTACACATAGACCGAAGGAAGGCCAAAACCTCCGTCGTAACTATTGACGACTCGGAGAATGTTTTACTAGCTAGGCTACGTAAGGCTCATAAATCAGCAACAACTATTGATCGAGCTGCGTTACGGATACCGAAAAGACATGTCGCTAGTGGTACAGTCTTGCAGAAGGCGATGGAAAGCCAGCTCACAGAAAACAGTTCATCAACCAAAGGCCATCCTGGAGCCTCTGGCCAGGTTTACGACACTTCAAAAACACGCCACCCCGCCATCATGAGGCTAAAATCGTTGATACCATGGTCGATGACTGGTTTCGACAGAGGCGAATGCGAAACCCTGCCATGGACCCAGAAGTATGCTCCGGTCTGCGCAGAAGATGTCCTCCAAGCCGGTCCGGAAGCGATGATGTTGCGGGACTGGTTGCGAAAACTCACGATCTCTGCCGTTGACACAGGGAAATCAGGTAAAGATGGACAGAAGTCGAAACACGGAAAGGGAGAGAGTGGGAAGCGGGTAAAGCGGCGCAAGCGATCGGACAAACTGGACGGATTCATTGTCTCCAGTAGTGATGAAGCGTCCGAGATGGATGAGGTTACCGATCCTGAAGAAGACGAACTTGCCGGTGATGTGACAGTTTCTTCCAAGAGAACTGTTATCAGAGCTGGAGACCTTGCAGGCCGCCCAAAGGCAGGGGAGAAGACACGATTGACCAACGCAATATTGCTCAGCGGACCATCTGGATGTGGGAAGACCGCCTCTGTGTATGCGGTTGCGAAAGAGTTGGATTTTGAAGTCTTCGAAATCAATTCCTCAAGCCGCAGAAGCGCAAGGGATATTATTGAACGGGTTGGGGATATGACTCAAAACCATCTTGTTCATCGTCTATACGAGGCAGAGGATACCGCGCAGAATGTCGACTCCGAAGGTGCCAAACAGAACAAAATGAACAGTTTCTTTAAAGCGGTTTCTACCAAACCCAAGACAACTGACGAAAAGAGGGAAAAGGACAAGAAATCCGCGATAGAGATACCCCTGAAGACCTCTCGAAGCCAAAAGCAATCGTTGATCCTCTTGGAAGAAGCTGATATCCTTTTCGAAGAAGACAAGCAGTTCTGGACTGGAGTCATGACTCTCATCAGCCAATCGAGGCGCCCTATCATAATCACCTGTAATGACGAAAACCTTATCCCTCTCCAGGATCTTTCATTGCACGCCATTCTACGATATCGTATGCCTCCTCGGTCCCTCGCCGTAGATTACTTGCTTTTGGTGGCCGCGAATGAAGGCCACATGCTGGGTCGGGATGCTGTTACAGACCTGTATTCTGTTTCAAAGCAGGACCTCCGGAGGTCCTTGACAGAGCTCGATTTCTGGTGTCAGATGGCTGTGGGTAGCGAAAAGTCAGGGCTTGACTGGATGGTGGACCGATATCCCCCAGGGTGCGACATTGATTCGCATGGCGACACTCTCAGAGCAATTAGCTTGCATACTTACCAACGTTTCATGGGCTGGTTCAACCGTGATACAATCATCGACAAGGACGAACCTAATACGGAAATGGAGTTGATGTCGGAAAGTCAGACATGGTGGCAGCTCAGTATACAGGACTCCGAAGAAATGGTGGATCCGTCGTCCTTCAAGTTGGATGAGCCGCAGATGGAACACATCGAAGACAAGGCCAACTTCATCTCCCTCGGATCGCTACGCCGCATAGATAACGCGACGGAGATGAGAAGCGCCCTTGATGTCCTCTGCTGCCGTTGTTCTTTGCAGCCAAACGAGGTAAGTTCTAATCGTTGCAGCGTGTACTTCTGTATCTCTGACAGACTCAGGACTGCCTTGATGCATCATCTCCGCCCATCACAGAAAAGCAACGGAGTAGCTATGTTGAAGGCTACCCATTATTGCAAGCCGATACCACTCCGGACTATACATGGCTTCCCACTAGCATTGGATCTACCCTTGACGTGCTCACGAGAAGGGTCTACTATGGAATGAGCACTGATAGTGAGGAACTAACAGCCCGCAAGGTATTGAAAAAGATGAGCCAGATTCAGTCGCCTCGTAGATTGAGGACAGAGCTTCTGGCGACATTTGAACCTATCATGCGAGCAGACAATGTCTTCCCTGCACCCACTGGACGCCTGGCGCCATCTTTTGAGAATGGTATGGCCGTCATCTACGAGGATCTCGCACCGTACGTTCGCGGCATTGTCGCCTTTGACCTCCGCCTGGAGCGGTATCGATTGGAACTTAGCGGTCTGTTGTCTCAAGGAGGCAGCGGAACGAAAAGAGTGAGGAAGACAAGAGCCAGTAGAGCTGCGCTTGAAGGCGGCGACAAGGCAAACACGCGCAAAGAGCGATGGTTTCCAACCGACATCCAGCCGAACCGCATCCTCGCTACTGGAGGCGAGGAGTGGCAGAAAGTACTGGTCGCAAGTGGCTATTTTCACCTTGCTCCAATGGCAGCAGGGGAAGAAAGGAGTTCTGTTGACAGCGCATCTGAGAGTTCTGGGGATGGTGGTTTCTAGGTCAAGGAGACTCAAAGTCGATATGCGTTAGATATGGTGCAATCTATAGGATAGCTCCAGCCGTGAGATTTGTGACATTCTGCAATATTATATGAGATGATCGCTATCTAACATTTTAAGTCATAATCTCCATGAAACTTCAAACTATTTATATCGCTAAAAATCAGAAACCGCCATCGTAGATCAAGCAGTATCAGACCCAGGACGGGTGTTTGGGCTTTAGTTGCCATTAGCGCCCCTGTGCTCGGCGCTACTGGCGAACCTCAAGCTTGCCGTCACTCGTCAGCTCCTCTCGCCATCATCGTCCCAGAGGAAAAAACTTCCTCGCCCAGGCTTCCATGTATCCGGGTTCTATTTTCATTGTTGGAGAGCGACTGGATCTTTCGCATCGTCCCTAATTGCAGCATTGGTCTGTTCCTGCTCGCTGGAGGTTCCAGTCCAGCTCCAGGCGACCGCGTACTCGTATTCCAGCCGAGCAGCGCATCTCCACACCCGTGACGCCAACAACAAGCTCTATCACCTTCTCCCCTTGCTATCTTGCTCACGCGATCGCATTCCCTCCCTCCTTCCACAGACTCCCATCTTTCCCAAATGTCCTTATTCGGGACACCCCCGGAGGAGTCCTCCCTGGGCAATTCTGCTCTCCGATCGAAATCCTCCTTGTTTGCCGACGACGCGGGCTTCGGCGCGGGGTCTGAGTCCTCTCTCTTCGCGGACGATGCCAGCGGCGATTCGCCTTGGGGCACCAACAACTCTGTTCCCAAGCGGGCAGCGCGAAGGGACCTGGTGAAAACGCTGCTACCTGCGACGGATGTTCCGGAGAGCTATATCGATGCGTACGATCTGATCCTCCACTCGGGCGACAGGGTTGGTACCGGTGTGGGCCTAACGGGCGTGAGGGAAATTCTGGCTAGCAGTGGTCTGAATGCGTCGGATCAGGCGCGCATCTTGAACCTGGTAGTTCCGGGGGAGCAGGAGAGTGATAATGGGTTGGGACGGAACGAGTTTAATGTCCTGTTGGCGTTGGTGGGATTAGCTCAGGAAGGGGAGGATATTACGTTTGATTCTGTGGATGAGCGGAGAAAGAGTATGTTTCCAAGTAATCACTTTATTCTTCGCATTGCATGGTGTTGTTTTTTGGGTATTGTTTACTAACTACACGATTGTACAGAGCTACCGCCGCCCAGGATCTCTTATCTTGACCGATTGAGAGATCAAGACGATCGCAACCATGAGCCGCAGCCACGCGAGCGGCCCGTCACTCCCCCACGAGTGATGGCTCCGCAGGAACCAAGTTCCTCCCGTTCTCAACGCACGCAGCAGGGTTCTTTAGGGGGCCTCGAATCGGATCCTTGGGGAAGCCCGGAGCTGCATCAGAATCACAATCATGCTCAAAGTAATGAGAATGCGCCGGCAGCGAATGGTTATGGGAGCATGCGGTCCGCTGCTGATCGTTGGGCGAACCGGACGGCGGACTATCAAGATCAATCGGAGTCTGCGAACGGCAATGGCGTCAATGGTCGAGCAGAAGATGCACCTCTCAGCACTAGCGCAGGATCCGGCTGGGGAGGTACAGGCGAAAACTTCGGAAACCAAGAAGATCAGTCGGGATCGGGCGGATTTGGTCAACTAGGAGATGGACAGGGAGGATCGAACCCTCCGCGGCGGTCAATTGGGGGAGGTCGAGTGACGGGGACAGGGCCAGAGGAAGTGATCACAGTAACTCTGCTCCCAGAGAAAGAAGGACTGTTTATGTTCCAACACCGAAATTACGAGGTCAAGTCTGCACGACGAGGAAGCTCCGTGGTCCGGAGATACAGTGATTTTGTCTGGCTTCTGGACTGTCTTCACAAGCGATATCCGTTTCGTCAACTTCCCCTTCTTCCCCCGAAGAGAGTTGCAGGTATGTTCAAGGCTTGCTGAAGCTCCACCTAGTTTTTTGCTCACTTCTTTTCTGAAAAAAGTCAATGGGACTCACCTCGCAGCGGATTCCAATTCTTTCCTCGAAAAGCGCCGTCGAGGACTCGTCCGCTTTGCAAACGCCCTCGTTCGCCATCCGGTACTCAACCAGGAGCAATTGGTGATTATGTTTTTGACCGTCCCTACTGTAGGTGAACATCTATCGTCAGAAATTCCACTCAATTGGCTAATTTTGATTGCTCTAGGAACTGTCCGTCTGGCGCAAGCAGGCCACTATCTCTGTACAGGACGAATTCACAGGCAGAGTCCTTCCGCCAGAGCTCGAAGATTCTCTGCCTTCTAACCTCACAGAGTTGTTTGATACTGTCCGAGCCGGAGTCAAGCGCTCAGCAGAAATCTATATTAATCTCTGCACCCTACTTGAGCGTCTCGCCAAGCGCAACGAGGGGCTCGCGGCCGACCATCTGCGTTTCTCGTTGGCTTTGCAGTCATTGACTGAAGTAACCAAGGACACTTATGCTGTTGATACCAATGACGTCCCGCTACTGAATGAAGGAATCAGCGCCACCGCCCGGCACCTGTCTGCCAGTCAGACCTTGCTGGAGGATGAGGCCAAGGCCTGGCACGAAGGAGTTCTGGAAGACCTGAAGCGGCAGCGAGACTGCCTGGTCAGCGTACGCGAGCTATTTGACCGTCGAGATCGATATGCTCGAGATAACATCCCCCAGCTGGAGCGGCGTATCGAGAACAACGAGCGGAAGCTGCAGGAGATCCGGAATCGACCGGAGGGAGCAGTCACCAAACCGGGAGAGGTGGAAAAGATTGAGGACGCAATCTTCAAGGTCAGTGGAATTTGGAATTCCTTTTTTTTGTGGCATTTCTCTCCAGTTGCTAACCCCCACGTCGGGTGTTACAGGACAAGGAATCTATCGTGCAGCAGCATGCGCGTGGAGTATTCATCAAGGAGTGTATCCGGGACGAGCTCGTCTTCTTCCAGTCCAGCCAGTACCACATCAGCCGGCTCCATCAGGACTGGAGCCAGGAGCGCGTCAAGTACGCGGAGCTGCAGGCGGATAACTGGCGTTCGCTCGGCGAGGAAGTCGACGGAATGCCTACGGGGGAGTGAACGACGACCGCTCTTCTCTAATCTGAGGGAGCGATGCGCCATCGACTCTTGCCGATGAGATATCGAGCATCTTCCCATCCTACTGTTTCATTGCATAGCCTGTTGCCTTTTTTTTCCGTCCTCTCACTCGTTCCGTTTACTTATTTCCCCCACGCCATCGACATACCCCTATGCATCCGATCTGTTCCTTGTCTAAGCTTTCCAATGTTTCTTTGCTTTTTTGTGCCCCTGAACCCCGCGTTATATGTAACCTTTTACCCCCTGTTCCTTTGGCTGATCCGGGGGTGGCTTTTGGCGGATCCTACGACTCCTTGTCCATTTTTGCTTTTTGTCCCTTGTTCCCTCTCTTATTCGCTGCCTCTTTTTCCTTGCGGCGGCCAGCAATGAGTGCACATGATTACGATACCTCGTGTTCGTCTTTTTCTTGCTTTGGAGGTTAGTTCAAATCGTGATACATAAGCCCGTCGAGGAAAGTAAACCCATCATTCTGGTTGCCGTCTTTTTTTTGGTTTCTTATGCTGGCTCACCATGTTCGTGGAAGAGCTGCCGATCAGACCGCCTCATTCCGGCGGAACGTCGCACTTTATGCAGCATCGGAGCCACGCGAGCACATGCTTGATTTGAGTGGGCATTGCCTATGCAGCTGTCCATTCATGCATCGTTGGTCTGTTCGACAGGTCAGGACCGACGCCATTCTTGGAGTCGGAGTTCACAGCGGTGTCGGGTATCCGACGTCAGGAACGTGTAGACGATGCGGTGCAGTTTGTCTGTATCCTTAGCTCCTCTCTGATCTCCGGATGACTACTATATCTCCACCGGAGATCAGGCAGATTAGGCAGAAGTCCGCCCGACATTAGGTCCGGCCTTCGAGGGGTTCGAGACCATTCCGCTGCGCTATCTAATTCTAGACATGAATGCCCCCATCCGCAACGCCACCCAGAGCACGTTGCTCCGGATGGTCCGTTGGGAGGCATGACAGGTTCCGGTTCCTCGCGTAGGCATTGTCTGTTGTTGTTATAGTTGTTGTGTTGACGATTCCCGGCGTTTCTGGCAATTCACATCTCCGAGGTTCCGGCCTTCTGGTTGATTGATTTCTCAATAGCTCACTATCTTCCCCCTTCCTCTCACACTACTTCTTCTTGTTTCTTCTCTGCGGTCCTCATTCTCCCGGCATTCGGACCCCGACCACCGACTTTCATTCTTCTTCTGGCTATGTCGGCATGGCCCCGGTGGCGTCGATCACTGAGCAAGCTGAGGCCTCGGGCCTAACTTAAGCTGAAGGCCCAGACGACGGGTCCAGCACGACCCAGTCTCTAGACTGGATCGCGTTAGTATCAACCCCAGCTCGACGCAGACCGGGAAGACACAGTGGAGTCGAACAGGGCGAAGCGATCCCGCAGCACTGCGTCCCGGTTCACCGTTTTCTTTCGTTCTCTCGAGTTCACGGACTAAGCGCTAGTGCGTTTGGGTGACTGGTTTCTTCTTCCAGGCTGGGCGCGTTAGTGTGCACGATAATGGCAGGGTTTACGCCTGAGTGCCTTGGGAAACATGAGGGAGGGATGTGATTAGTGAATAAGATGGCACTAGGCACCTCCAGCGGACACCGTGGGAGATCTTAGAAGTGGATGACGGCAGCGGCTTGGGCAGGACGCGACTCCGCGATGGATGAGGATGATTCTGGTGTCTCTCCTCTTCTTAGTAGCAGTAGATGCAACGTCGGGAGAAATAGTAATGATGTGTGAATGAATGGAATTGCTTGGGGGCAGTGGACCTTTAACTTCCAGCGGAGAATATCCGTGACGTATCTGATCGTTGCGGGGGAATCCATCAAACTCTGTATCTTTTCTTCTACTAGTTCGCGTTTTCGTCGTAACTCAATCCTCGGACTTATCGCTGCCAGGAACGCACGGATTTGACTTCCCTCTTGAGGCTTCCAGAGTATATCTTCGCTCATCATCCCTTATCACCCACATCCATATCCATATCAGTCGTATCTCAACATTCCCCTTCTCAGTCAACGGGCATCCCGTCTTCTCCTCGGCCAAGAAACAACTCCGCATTGCCCAGAAAGTCAGTTGTGTTATCGCCGACTCGGCGAGGTCAACAGAAGGCCTCAGGCTGTGCCGGCATCCGCCTGCCAAGGTCTCGGCGGCGGAGAATTTTTTTTTTCTTCTCTTCTCTCTCTGTTGTTCGTCCAGGCACCTCACATTTAGATCCCGACCAAGACCAACTGAGTTCGTGAACGTGCTCCACTTCGGGATAAGGGGAATTCCGGGACTTTTTTTGGGCTGTTCCATGCATTCATTGCATGAAGGGAATTCATTTGGTTGGTTCCTGTTGATTGAACGGGGCGCAAGAGAATAGATACCAAAAAAAGACGAGTCGTTTTCAAAGTCTTCCAGATTTTTTTTCCCTTCTACCATCCTCTCTTAAAATTCCGCTGGAGTGACTGGATGATTTTTTCCATTTGATCTTATAACGGAACTAAAGTAGAGTTAGTTACTCTCTAGTGAAAGAGAAAAAGCTGGTGGGGGGGTAACGCGTCAGGGATCAGATGCTAATCGATTAAATTTCTGGGAGGATATTGAATCTCGTTGAGAACGACCCATTGCGTTCTCAACTTCGCTCTTGGCGATAGATTGGCGGGACTAGTGGACGGGAGAGAGAGTTTGGAGGAGGAATTCTCCGTTTTCTATCTATTGTGTCTGCTCCATTCATTCTGCTTTCTGCTTCTCCTCCCGCCTTTCCGCTGTCCGCTTCGGGCAATCGAGATCCGCCTCTCTGGAGCTGCTGACCCTTCTCGCCTTCGCGCCTCTGCCCGGCATCTTCTTCGTTCTCTCGTCGCTGAACCAGCGCGGAGTCCAATTCTCTCAATCCCCCCTTTTTTTTTCTTTGATACTCTCCGCTCTCCCTTCGTCCTCATCTGGGAGCTGGCGCAAGCTTGATCTTCCGTGTGTGTGTTTTCCCCCCGCATGACCGCGCCCAACACGCCGGTTGCCAGCACGACGAACGAAACAGCAGCCCGACTCCCCTCAGAAGCGTCCATGTCTCCGAGGGAGAGCCGGGCTTTAGACCGCTAAAGTCTCGCGTCGCGAAGTCGTTGAGTCCGAGGGAGGAAAAATAGACCCAGGGGAAAAGGAAGGTGCTATCGGCGCGGTGGGAGATAGCGATAGCACGGTCACTGATAATCGATCGTCCATCCGCGCGCAACAGAGTGGTTAGAGAGACACGAACGTCACAATGGCCTGGTCGCATCTGGATATCGATAAGCCGCATCTGGCGTACATCATCCTCGGGGGCTTCACGTCCCTGTTCATGCTGTGCTCGCTGTTCGTGAAGGAGAAACTCTATATCGGTGAAGCGACAGTGGCCACCCTCTGCGGCATCATCTTCGGTCCCCATGCGGCCAACCTCTTCAATCCCATGTCCTGGGGCAATGTCGATAAGATCACCCTCGAATGCTCGCGCATTGTCCTCGTCGTGCAATGTTTCGCCGTCGGGGTCGAATTGCCCAAGGCCTATATGGAACGGCACTGGAGGTCCGTCGTCTTGCTGCTCCTGCCCGTCATGACCTGGGGCTGGTTCGCGACCAGTCTCTTTATCTGGTGGATGGTGCCGCCGCTGAATTGGTTGGAAAGTCTGGCCTGCGCCGCCTGCGTGACGGCTACCGATCCTGTGTTGGCCTCGTCCGTCGTGGGAAAGGGTAAATTTGCCAAACGAGTCCCCAAACATCTGCGCGATATACTGTCCGCGGAATCGGGGTGCAACGATGGCATGGCGTTTCCCTTCATCTATATATCCGTCTACCTCATCCGCTACCATCTCAACGCTCGTCAGGTTACGATGAACTGGATCTGCATCACCATCCTCTACGAGTGTATCTTCGGGGCGATCTATGGCTTCGCCTTGGGCTACATAGCACGACATGCCATCAAGTTTGCGGAACGCAAGAACCTCATCGACCGGGAGAGTTTCCTGGTCTTCTACTTCGTGCTGGCGCTCTTCTGCGCGGGCACGGGAAGTTTGCTGGGAATGGATGACCTGCTGATCGGTTTCTCCGCCGGTGTGGGCTTCAGTAACGACGGTTGGTTCACGGAGAAGACGGAGGAGTCGCACGTCTCCAACGTCATTGATCTGCTGCTCAACTTGGCGTACTTTGTTTACTTTGGCTCCATTGTGCCGTGGGAGATGTACAATGCTCCGCACCTGGGCCTTGTCCCATGGAGGCTGGTCGTCATTGCTATCTTCGTCATTTTCTTCCGCCGCATCCCAGCCATGTTGATGCTCAAACCGATCATTCCAGATATAAAGACCTGGCGCGAGGCCCTCTTCGCTGGTCATTTCGGTCCCATTGGCGTTGGTGCAGTCTTCGCCGCCATTCTGGCTCGAGCGGAACTGGAGAGCACGAATGGTGAACCGCTGCCTGAGAGCGAGCTACCTCACTCAGGTCAGCCTAATTATTACGTGGTACAGCTGATCTGGCCCATTACAACGTTCCTGATCGTCTCGTCCATCCTGGTGCATGGTTCGTCCATCGCAGTCTTTACCCTCGGGAAGCGCATCAACACCTTGACCATCACCATGTCTTACACCACCGCCAACGACGAGGGTCCATCCTGGATGAACCGCCTTCCCCGGGTCCAATCGTTGGGTAAGGGCTCAATGTCCCTACGCAGGGCGGACTCGTCTGAAATCTCAGGGGATGAGAAGGGGCCGGAATATCCTCCGGGCACATTGCCCCCCATCGGTTTTCCAGGCAACTTTCTCCGTCGTGTGCGAGAAGAAGACCAAGATGCTGAGTCTCGTCCGGCCAGTCTGCGCCCGCTAAGGCGGAGGAAGCGCAGGAAGCGCGATGGTGCCGGTGGTCCCATCAGCGAGACTGCCATTAGGCCTCGCAGACGACCAGAAAACGAAGTCCCAGAAGCGGAAGCGGAGGCTGAGGAACAGCCGGAAGAAGAGGGAGAACGTGAGACAGAGGAAGAGGTGGAGGAAGGTGAAGAAGAAGAAACTCAGGAAGAGAAGCAGGAAGGGGAAAGAATTGATAGGGAGAGCTCTCCATCAGCAATAGAACGGGACAAGATCAGGCGCAGACCGCAGCTCGAGGTCTACCAGGAAGGATCAAACATGGTCATCGAAGACGAGGAAGGAAACGTCCTTAGAACGGAAGATATCAGTGGTGAATCGCCAGAGCGTCAGCGGCAGGACATCTTGGAGGAACGCAGGAAGCTGCAGGCTGACAAGTCCGGCGAGTTTTCCAAGTTCAAGCTCCATCCGCATGAAAGGACAGAGGGTGAAGAAGTCAAGGAGAAGGTGGGCGAAAAGACTGGCCATGCGTATGAGAAGATCAAGAAGCGCTTCTTCCCTTGGGCTGGTCGAGAGGAAGAGAAGAAGGAAGTCCCCCCACCAAAGGCCAAAGAGAAAGGTCGCCGCTCCGCTCATGCCTATCAATTTGGCAACACAATCATCGTCGAAGATGAGGATGGAGAAGTGATCAAGAAGTACACCATTCCGTCTGAGGAGAAAAGGGAAGAGCACACTCCTGCCGGCGCAGCTGAGGCGGTAGTGAAACGGAGCCTATCACGAATGGGAACGTGGCTCGGTGAAAAAGAAGGAGAGTCTTCAAAAGATGCACAGAGGAAGGCTAAGAGGCAGCAAGAAGAGGAAGAGGACGACGACAGGCTGCGGTTCACATTGGCCCATGATGTCGACGTCGAGGAGAGGGGGATTGGCCACAAGGGTCGTCGCATGACCAAGGAAGATTTCATTAAGCAGATCCAGAAACTTGACCCGAAGGCTCGTCGCGAGATCGTAGAAGACAGTGATGTGCCTGAAAACATCAAGAAAGTTGCCCGCAAGGATGCCCGGCAAGATGAAAGGAGAAAGCGTCGCGAGAGTGAGAGTCTGAGTCCCGATAAGCAGGCAACCCGCGCTCCTTTGAAGGAGGAAGCAACACAGGTCCCTGAAGACATCGAAAGCGGCAACGAATCTGGCGAGAGTGTTATCACCGACGAGTCGTCCGAACGGTTCTTCCCAGGCACCGACATCGCAGCCTCCTTGGCCAGATACTCGCGAGGCTCAGCTGCGCAGGCCCGCCGTCGCGTCTTCACTGGAGGTGACTCTTCCTCCTCTTCTCCATCCATCTCCGCTCGTCAAAGACGCGATTCCGAAGACGACGGAACCGAACGTATTCCGCCATCTCAGCGACGACAGGCTGCTAGCATGCCGCCATCTGCTATTTCTCGTCGAGAAGAGCTTGAGGACAACGGGGAGACTCCTGCAGAGCGCAAGCGTCGTCTTGCTGCTCTAGGTGAGATCCACGATCCTGCGGACGATGAGGAATCCGACATCGCGGAACACGAAGGCCGCCCTCGTCGCTATCGTGCTGCTGTTCGGGAGTCTGACAGTGAAGACAATGGCGAGTTCCGCAGGGTCAGAGGTAAGGTCCAATTTGCGGACGGCACGCGACCTGCTCGCAACAAACTGGGCGCTGGCATCGTGAGCTCGAGTTCCAGCTCCAGTCCGCATCCAGCCGCCTCTGGCGCACTCAGTGATGAGAACGGCAGCCCCAGCAGCAGTAACGGCAATGGCGATAGTAGCAACGGCTCACCTTCATCCCCAGGGCCCGAGGGTTATCGACGCCACCGTCCACGCGTTTCGTGGGGTGGTGAAAGGGGTCGAGATTAGGTCAGATTCGGATCGTCATGCCCCTTTTCCCTGAACGAAATCCGCTCGATTTTTGAGCCTCCTGACCGGAGATCACTCTGGCACAGTCATGAGGCAGTGCCAGCTCGCCCTACCAAACCTGCCGGTTGTGTTCGATCCAACATCTGTACTGTACAGTCAGTACCTGCAAAGTAGTATACAAGAAGCATAGGGTCAAACCGACCAGCCAGTCCCATTGGGTCAGACAGACCTCGGAAAAAGCGCCACGCGCCAATGGGATCAATATCAATATCATCTAGGAGATAAAACCCCCATCTCCACCTCCACATATCCCTACGTCTAAATTGGATTTGCGTTGATTGCTTGTTTCATATCGCATAGCATGAGCTTTGTTCATTGCATTGCATCGCATCACATCGCATCGCATTGCATTGCATTGCATCATCACCCACTTTTCCCCGGGATCCAAATTGATCCTCGTCCTGATTCTGATTCCGATTCAGTACATACATACGACCCATGCATAGAGCACATAATACCTTTCTGAACAATGGATTCTTCATTGAATTCTTCATGTTCACGTTTTCTTTTTCTGTTTGGTTTTTTTTTTTGATCATGATTACGATCGATTATGTTCTGTTTTGTTTTGCTACTCTAGCTAACCGCATTCATGCTAGTAGTTATGTCTGGTTTATGTCTATGTTTTGTTTTATTCGTTTGTTTATTCGTTGATTGATTAGGATGATACCTCGTCTTGCTCTTGCTCTTGCTGTTCGTGTCATTGTGCGATGTTGCATGAAGGGAAGACTGCTCTCCCTGTTGATGGCTTGAAGAGTGATCGTGCAATTGAATGTTGTCACAAGTGATGTGTATAGATGTTCGAAATAGCGGTATTATGGACGACAGTTATGAGATGAACTGCTAGTCTACCTTGTTCTTGCTACGATGTACTCTTATAGTATGATGATGTATGAATGTAGTTGTATGCAAAACATGCAAGATCCAGAATAAGATCGTTGCTCTTTCCAATTGTATAGTTGGATATCATGGCCCGCCCGGAATTATACCTGCCTACCAAAAAAAGCCCCTCCCTAACCGTCCATACCATACCATGATCCTTCATGACAGTTACATGAACAGAGGGGAACATCCAACATGATAACATAATACATAGACCCCCCGTGGGGTGAATGCAGACCAGAGAGAAGAATACGCTCCAAAAAAAAACCTGTCTCAAAACAAGTATGCAGTTCGCTCAAATGTAGAACCCCACCCGAGAACTCCGGATCAAAAGACACCGCCCTATGCCTGAACTCCTTTCTTTTTAAGCACGCCCAATTCCTCTAGTCGATTCCAGACACGGTTCATATCCGCGTCCTCGGGTCCTTCTTCCCCTATGGAGGGTTGTAACTCCAGCCCGTCGAGTACCTTCACAGTGCCACCAGTGGCAGCATATAGCATGAGCTCCACAACCCTGCGTCGCAGTTTTGTCGACTCGTCAAGGCGGGCCACATATTTGCGATCGGCTTCCGCATCTGCTGGGGGAAGTGTGTACGGGTCATCAATCTCAAGGCTTTGCTCAAGCTCGCCCCCATTTTCCCTCCAAGGGACCACTCGGGCGATATCTTCATGTCCGCCGAGATTGGCACGAGCAGTGAAGCCGTCCTCGTCAAGTCCCTTCTCCCTGCGCTCTGGCTCCTCCTTCTCCTTCAGCTCCTTCGGTCTGCTGGCCTCACTTCGTCCGCTGCCAGATAGAGCGGGAGGGTAAAACCCAATAGTAAGAGGATTTCCGCGGAGATCGATTGTTTTAAGAGAGCTACGGCCCCCGCTCGAACCCTTGCCCACACGACCCAGGACCTGACAAAGTCTCCTCAACCTTGTAAAGCGGTTACCCACTAGTGTCAGTCGGCCAAGACACTTCATTCCCACGATCCCACCTGCATCAGTCAACGCATTGAAGTTGAGATTTAATACTTTGACGTTCGGGAAATTAGTTGCAAAATCCTCGGGAAGGCCAGGGAGGGCACAGGACGCAATATCCAAAAGCTGGACACTTCTCAAAGGTAAGGAAGGAGACAATGTCCGTGGCGATAATCTGTTGGATGATAAAAATACCTTACGAACATCCTTCAGAAGTCCTAGGTCAAGATCAAGAGATAATGGTTCGTCGGCTTGTGGGAAACTCTGCTCTCGTGCAGAAAGAATCTCAAGCTGATGACATTTTCCAATCCCAGAAATAGTCGACAGGGAGTTCTTATCAACGTAGAGCAGCGTAAGGGACGGGAAAGAGCTGATATCCAATGCACTGATGCAGTTGTCCGAAAGCTTGAGGGAATGCAGTGTGCGCAGCTTGACGTGGCAAGGAAGAGCGCTGATATGGTTGGAGCTCAAGTCCAAGTCTTCTAGAGATGGCAAGCAAGAGATGTTTTCGACGGAAGTCAAACGATTATGGCTCAGGTCGATTTGTTTTAGACGCGTCCTGTTGAACAAAATAGGTCAATATGAGGCATAGTAAAGATGATTCTTTAAACTCACAGCTCGGATCCTTCAAAATCCACCACTGACAGAGCGTTGTTCTTGAGCTTCAAGCTCAGGAGCCCGTCCAAGTCCAAGATCCCGTCTATATTATGGATCTTGTTATCGTTCGCCTTTAGCTCTCTCAGATGAATCAACCCCGAGAAGCCGTCCAAATTCTCTAGCCCGTTTCCGGACACGTCCAGGTACTGGAGATTGACAAGATGGCCCCATGCCGTGAGGCTGGAAAGACAGTTGCGTTGGATTCTCAAATGTCGAATGGTAGGAGGAGCACCACTCAGCTGACCGATATCGTTATCCGAGGCATCCAGCTCCTCAAGTCTAGGACAGAATTCATTAAGCCTATGAAGAGTAATCAATCCTTTCTTACGCAGGTCGAGACGCCGTATATCCTCCCAATATGGTTCATAAGGCTCAACGTCTGTAATGTACTTGATCAAATCTTCTGCTGCTAACGCGAACGTGCCATGGACTTGACGCAAAGATGTATGATGGGTTCGCTGCGCAACATAACTGAGCTCAAGTTGAAGAGGGTCGTCGATCTGATTGACAGTAAAATCAGGCAAAGGACTAAGATGGAAACTGTATGAGGTGTCATTGCCTGTAGATGAATACGATAAAGATCTCCCTTGGCGGCCTGAGGGCGGAGTGGCTAGCGAATCTTCAGCGGTGTGTTGTTGGACGAGACTAAGGTTGTTTGTTGACTCTTCAGTCTGTTCATCTATGCGTGAAACCGACCTCCCGACGAAAGATCTTCCCTCAAGGGACCTTCTGCGTGAAGAAGCTCTTGTATTTCGTAGCATCCTACCGGGATGAGGTTCATCCCGCGTTGCTTCTCTTGTGCCAACAGCACTAGAGTTGGAGCCATTATGCTCCGATGCTAGCGGGCTAGAAGTTTCGGGATAAGCTACGTGAGATACCAGAGGAGAAGAGAAACTGATCGTTACAACCCGGGGTTGTCGAGGAGCACCTTCCTGCTGAGGCGCAACCGAGGTGCGTCCGTTATGAAGACGAATTTCGTGCTGAACTTCCTTCAAATGTTCGTCCGTTTGAGCACCTCTCTCACGATTTGGTTTCACATCCAATTCAGGAGTGGCCCATGATGTCGCCCTAGTATCCGTCTTTGGACCGCTAGAGCCAAAGGGAGTAACTTTTGATTGAACCGAACTTGCGTTCAGAGAAGGTTCCCCATCCTTACTCCGGGGCCTTGTCTCTTGAGGTTGGCCGTCCTGTGACTCCGCAGAATGGACAGCACTCTTCGATCTCTCGGGAGACGTAAGCTCCTGGATTCTCACCAGTTCTTGCAGCTCGTCCACGCTGAGGTCGGAGATATCCTGGAAAGGGTCGTCTTCACTCTCATCGGTCCTCGACTTGGTTATGGACCCGATCCTGTTCTTCTTCACCCACGAATGAGTCGCACGATCGTAGCTCATGCCATTGACTAACTCTGGAATCAAATGAGAAACCATGTCTGAAGGTATCACTCCCTTTGCATTGGAGCTGTTGGAGGAATGGGTGGGAACAGAGCGCCCACTCAAGCTGTTAGACGACCCCTGTGTATTTATCGTCGTGCCATCTCGTGACTTGGGCTCTGAAAGTTTTCGTTTCCGGTGTATGAAAGGATTCTCGCGTATGCGGATATTTCGAGGGCTCCCTTCCGCATCGCTGCCATCATTTGAACCAGATTCTCCATTTCGTCGTTCCGCAAGCCGCAAAGAGATTGTGGAACCGCTCATGGTAAGGTCCTGTTCGTCCCGTTCTTCAAACTTTTTCAGATGGCTCGCGACTCGTGAATTATGAGGGCGGCTCTCCCTTAATTTTCGTAAATCTACACCATCACGACTAGGGGGCCGCGAAAATTCCTCTTGGGTCGACTCCTCCGTATAGCCTTGCTCACCGTCTGGATTTGTCATCTCAGACTCTTCGACACTCTCTAGGCCATTCTTCGGTTTCCCCTTCGCCCTAATAATACTCATAATCTTCGTAGCTTCGTCTAGGAAATCCTGCGTGGTAATGGAACCTCTCCGAGTCCCTTCCATTCTAGCGGCACTCGTATCCATGGGATGACTGCCAGATCTTCTCTGGCTGGGTTTAGTGTTCTCGTCTTGGTATAGCCGATCTCCATTATCATCAATGCCGTACTGGTCATGGTCGGTTGGAATGTACGTTGGGGTCTTTGGTGGTTGCCAGAGCCCATTCTTCTCAAAGTCGTACTCTATACCCTGGCGCGCCAAACTTCTCTGAAGCAGCGACATTCCCCCCACGTTATCAGTGATCATATCTAAGGTCTCATCATAGTCCTGGAAGATCTGGCCAGCTTTCTGCAGCGTCCGACGTCTCTTGGGGGTCGAAGTCCTTGCCGGAGTATTGAGAGCACGTTTGAATTCGGGGCTATCTTCATATTGAAGGACTTCCTTGCTTGAAGGGTGCGATCTGGCCCAAGAATGTAACCTTTGTCGGTTGCTTGTTCGGCCATTCTTGAGCGATCCGGTACTTTTAAGCCTTCGCTGGTTCTCTTGCTGGTGGGATGGTGAATGGATCGCCTGCGGTGATGAGTTCGCTCTAGGACTAATTGGAGAGTCTTCGAAAATCTTCGGTATGCCGCGCATGTTTGGAGAAGTATCTGAGAAGTCAAATCTGTCCAGCTGTCCGTTTCCAAAACGGTTCATGCGAGGTTCTAGAGCAGCTTGTGACCTCGGACGCGCAGAGGCCTGCGGAGAACCGCTGCCTTGAGGCTCACGCCTCGAACTTGGACGGCTACGATTCCTGCCCCTTCGCCTAGAGCTTTCGCTAGGGGAAGGAGGTTCATCGTCCTCTGAAATATCCGCAAACGTCTCCTCGAATTGGCTCATCCTCCGCAACAGTTTGTTATTGGTAAAGGTATCATGATTGCCAAAAAGCTTCAGAGGGCTCCCTGAAGGTCTCATCGCGGCGGAATCTGATTGACGGTCGTTGGAGTCTCGAGCTGGAGTGACCATGACAGCAGGAGGTGAAGGTGCATCAGACGGGATGTCGAAGTCTTGTCGCGAAGGTTTGAATAATTCGTATGGCGGTGGTGAACTGCGGATCTTGGAGTTGGTTAGGAAGGAAGGAGAGCGAAACTGCGAGGGAAAGGACGAGGGAGTCAACTGGCGAGCTTGGAAAGAGCCGTCGTCCGAATATCCTCCCCGGTGGAGGCTCACAAATGTACCGCGCGCTCTGAAGTCCAATGTACCCATTGACAGATCCTTGGGGAGGGATTGGCTTGTCACATCAAGAAGGTCGTCTTCCGGCAATTCATCGTTCTCATCGTCACTTTGTTGATACATAATCCCGCTATCGCTGGCGCGCGAACCAGGCCGGTGCCTGCCTTTTAACGACATCTTTTCGAGCTTGCTGTTCAGCTTCTCCAATGCGGACTGTACTATATCGGACGGCCCTTTTCCTTCCAGCGTATTATTCCTTGATAAGAAAATGGGAGTAATGCCCTCATTCCGCAGCTCCTCCATGCCACTGACTGTCCTCAATCGGGCGTCTCCCTTGGGTCCGCTCCGGTTGTAACTAGGACTGGGCGACTCATCCCTTGCATCGTCCCGCGGCCTGTTTTCTTTGTCCGAATCTGGAGTGTAATCTTGGATATCCTCGTCAGGTTGCTCTGCAGCTTTTGCAGTTTCCGCTGCCTTTGTTTCATCATGTTGGTTCCCATCCGCCGTAGTGTCGCCCTCCGTATCCTTCTCCTGTTTCCCCGATCCATTCTCCGTAAGAGCCCAAAAGGAATCGGTCTGGCTGGGAAGCGCCAGTGTTTCCTGTCGCACTGCTTCCGATCCCGGTGTCGGCGGTTTAAAGACACTCTCCAGGCCAATTGGCGCAAACAGATCGCACTGCTCGCCCGGTGGAACCTCCCCGCGTACCAGTCTTTTGCGCCATTCCGGGGTGACGTCTCCTCCACTGCTTTTCTTCGACATACGCTGGACCGTATTATGCTGCACCGTTTGGTTCGACGCAGTTGAGACGGCGCGCGACGGCGGTTTCTTTGACGGCGTAGAGGCTTGTCTGCGATGAGCGGCCGAGCTTCGGGTCTCCTGTCTTGGGTCCGTTTTTCTTGGTGTATTCGAGGCAGGGGTCTTTTTCTCTACTGGAGTCTTTTTCACTGGTGTCTTCACGGGCCTCGTAAATCGATGAGGCGTCTTTGGCGTAGGCGGTTCTCGTTTTATAAAATGGCATGGGCGTGAGACCTTCTTTTTGTCGTGGTCTGGCAGCGGCTTCTGCGGAGTGGTCGTATTGCGAGCGGGAACGGGGATGCGACTGGGGGTACTCCGGATGCTCGACCGTCGCGACAGATTCGAGGGACTGTCAACTCTGGGACTCCCGGGGGAATCTCTGGGTTGAGAGACCCAGTCATCCGAAAGCGCATCCAGCCACGGTTGGTTTCCCATCGTTGCTCGACCACGGTTGTTTGGTTCACGACTGGGGAATTGGCCTCAGGCGCGTATCCCGGGCGCGATACCCCCTCCAACGACAGATGCTAATTGCGCCAGATAGCTCTATAGCATGGTCCATAAAGATATCGTCGTCATAAGAAGCGCATAGGAAGCGAAGGGAGCGCAATCGAACAATAAAAGTCGAGCCTGGCAAGCATCAGGCAGGGTATGCGGTGAGTTTAGGTGCAAGTCGGGCCTTACATGAGTAGTCGCCGGAAGATTAAACCCTACGTGGAGCGTGTTGTTGTGAACCGGTGGTGACTTGTCCATTGCCCTGAAACACCCGCCATGACATCCCAGTGGACCCCATCCATAGCAAATTATCCCGATCAGATGGCCCAAGCAACAGCCACTCAGGCCCGATCATTGCTTTAGTCCTATCATGCATTGCGTGCTAGCGCTGTTCTCCACGCCCATCATTATCAAAGATGATTTCCTGTCCACCCGAAAGACGCTAACCGTGCGGCCCGTCCAGATTGGCCATGGCAAAATATCAGGTTTCTAAGGTCCCCAACTCCAGTCGAGATGTAAACAAAGCCAGGTTACGTCGATGTTGTGAGATCAAACACGACGTTGCTCCTCGTTCTTTATGCCACTGATTCAAAGCACAGACTTTTTGATTTGGGGGAGCGATCGAAGATGCAGCACTGACCAAAGAACAATTCTTCACTAGGCCTGGTAAGAAGGAAGAATGGAACCTTTGCATCGCCCATTCCTAGAGTGGGTTATCTACATCCTCGATCCCACCTGAAAATGTTGGAATGGATCCCGTCGTCCGGGAAAACTGGTCCTGCAGCTAAAGCATTACCTTTTTCTAGTCGACGGCCTCGCCCGTGGCGAATGTGCTTCTTGCTGTTTCTCTCTTTCACCGACAGAAACAAACTGCAGTCCATGTCTCCATGGGAATAGGGTAGTAAATCTCATTGCGCCCGATTTACAGGCGGCACTCGCGTTATATCTTCATAAATCTGCTCGCCATATCATTCTTTCCTATGGTTCGTGGACACGCAGAGGGGTCGTGTTCAATTCAGTTCAGTGGTACTTCAGGGGAGGGGGGGGGGGGCTATGGTATTATAGTACATGGGTATATGTATTAAAATGCTCTTCATGGCGCCAGTGTACCTATGATGGAGGAATATTAGATGGACTGGAGCGAAAGAGTTGACTGGTGGCGTTGGTGGATGATATATATATTTCTGAGAACCTACGTATCACCTAGCGGAAACCCTATGTGGGAATGACCAAAGGTAATTTGGAGCTTCGAGGCATAATCATAGGTCCATACTGCATCCATGGGAAACGTTGCCCCTCCGAATCACGAGAAAAGCAGTCCTGTAAAGCTACGTTGGACTTTTTTTAATTTTTAACTATTCCTGTTGGAAGATGGATCTACGTAATTAAGTAAGCAACGCGTTGCTGGGGAAGCCAAAGACCTTTCACGCGTTAAGTGGCTTCACGAGATCTGATGACTGCGCCTTCTGGCAGCCTTACAGCCTTGTTGAATTTACCCCATGGAGATCGTGCTGAAGCTCAGACGTTAACCATGCAGCGCTACTGACATCCCTGAAGGCTTCAGATATGCAGACGTCTTCTGTCGGATTTCCTTTCATCTCTGCTGCCCACAAGCAGTTATCCGTTGTGGCAGCCCAACCCCTCTCACACGACCAATCCCCTATCCGTCTAGATGCCATTTCGGCGACCTATCTCGCCGCTCTCGCTCGAAACAGTTCCCACGCCACAAGCGGAAATCGGTGACCTTCTCGGGTCTGATGATGAGTTGGACGAGTCTGCTCGCGAGGCTAAACGTCGGAGAATCGAGCGGTTAGGGGAGTCTTACCTGAAGGGCCAGCCGTTGTTCATACTGTCAGCTTCGCTGAGAGGTCCGTTCGATAATAGTTGGGTCAATCCGTGGACGAAGAACAGAAAACATGCAACGGTCTCTAAGCGCAACAAGAAGAACCGTCACAGGACGATAGACTTATCGGAACAAACTGCGATCCCAGAGACAGATCCTAAAAAAAGGAAGCTTCAAAACGTCTCGGAATCGAAGTCGGCCAGACCCCGCAACCATGGCTTTACAGTTTATTCCAGCTCTCCTATACCGGAGAACGATCTCCATAACCCCAACGCGACGGATG
Organism: Paecilomyces dactylethromorphus; assembly: GCA_029606265.1. NCBI lineage: Eukaryota > Fungi > Ascomycota > Eurotiomycetes > Eurotiales > Thermoascaceae > Paecilomyces > Paecilomyces dactylethromorphus. The sequence continues at coordinate 93,598 of JAPVCE010000032.1, read as the reverse complement.
GCGGTGTGCGCCAGAGGGTGGGAGGCCAAATCAGTGAAGGTCGAACAAATCCAGACACAACACCAAGCTCGGTACCTCGGTCGAGCGATCGCTCCGTCTATCTGGAGCCTACAAGTTTTGTTCGAGAACCGGGCCTCAAGCCTTGGCTAAAGAGAGACGGAAGAAAAATGGACATATTTGATATAAACCCACCTAAGTCCCCTACTATGGGCAAATCCCGTCAACGTGATGCCGCAGAACACATGGCAAGGACAAAGATATCGAGAACAAGCGTCGCATTACCAAATCGCCGAAATCCAGCCCCTGATGCATCTCCTGGGGTTTCGAGAAGCAGGAAAACAAGCTCAACCTCAAATATTATCCGAAAGGATATTAACTACCTTAGGGCGCAGTCATATGAAAATGTTCGGCACCATTCTACACCGGCATCTGGGGAGCCAGCTGGATATACACCCTCGAAAATTTCACGAGAAGAAAGAGAAGAGCGGATTATAGGCTCTGTGAAAAGAGCACGGTTATCTGAAGACCGCAATGACAATGATTCATCTCATTACGACCAAGTCGAAATTCAAGCAGAGGCTGCTGGAAACAATAGATCTGACAACCACGGTAAACGGTTATCTCTTCATATTGTCCCGCCATCCTCTCATTTACCTGAATTCGAGTATCGTCGACCAAAGAATAATAAAAGTTTCAAGGGGTTGCCTTCAAGACCTGCGTCTTCAGGAGAGACCGGGACTGAACGGAATAGCAACAAGCAGGGAACCGGAACCTCTTCGAACCAACGATCATCATCTGTGGGAGGGTTTTCTATTTATTCAAATCAACCCAAAGCCATCAGTGAATCTCGGGTCTATCCCACAACTAGTCGTGAATATGCCGGGAATGAACCAGAGCCACCTTCCCCAAGTCCAGCCCCAATATCTGCATTGACTATGTCGACCAGTCGCAATGTCGAGTTCACGTCTACTGATGGCATTCAATCAGCGCAGGAGGTGCCAGGCATTGTCGGTTCTCGTGATCAGCTTATATCATTGCGCTCGACCAATGTGCCTGAGCATAATACAGCAGAAAGCGACAATGATGCTGATCCCCAGCTTTCTACGCAAGCTGCATTATTACTTGCACAGAAATCATTCCAAGACGACCTGGCAACTCCTGAGAGGGAGATTAAACCCGACCCTGGAAGCGGCTCCTCAAATTTTCAGTCGTGCGAAGATGATAACTCGCGGGTCTCAATTGGGATCACTCCGTTTCATCAGCTCAGCACCCCAGCCAGAGAGCCTACTGGAGATAGTCCTGTGACGGCTCGAAGAGAAGAATTTCATGCGATCAGCACTCAGTGTATGATTGATGCTGTTACTCCCTTCACTTTCAGTTCTTCGAAGAAGTCTGGAGCTCCTCTCAGCTCCTTAAAGCGTCTTACGACGAGTGCGAAAGCTCAGAGGGCCGGCTTTGCGACGTCTCCCCCAGGCTCACCTGATTGTGCCTCTCCATCATTAATGAGACATACCAGAATTCAAGGCGGGCCTCCTTCTGATGTGTCAAAAGCAGATGCAGATCGAGAGTCTGGCGTTGAACAAGAGACATGCAGAGGCCCTCGTGATGGTCAGTCCGATAGCCAGTTTACGGCATTGCCCTTCACCCTTTCTGGGTCGACTCCTACTACTGCACAGCAGGATGGTCAAGGGCCGGCTATGGATATGGGTACATTTGACCTTGGTCAAGCCATCGAGGACGCAGGCAGTTGGCTCCAACAAAGTTGGGATGTGAATCGAGACCTCAAACAGTGTAGCAGCAAGAGCGCTCCGTCATCTTCTAGTCAGGCACATCCACCGGCTGTCGGTATTGATGCCGTTAGCTAGATCTGGAATGTTTGAGGGGTTTTTTTTGGTCTGTGATCTGAGGTGGAGGCTGGTTTCTGGAGGTATTTGGATTGTGGATTTGCACAGTTGGAGGAGTAGTACCCATGCCTCATTTTCAGTTTCATAAATATGGGCACTGTACAGAGTTGGATGCATACATAGAGGAGTTAGTGATGTAAATAGATTCCCATATTGCATATTGCATATCGAATATTGCATTTCATAAGTCAAGCATTAACGTCTCCTGTATTGCCTTGAAAGACAGTGGCGACCACTCTGACAGTAATCTGTTAGTCCATAGACCTAGCGAAGAGAACTGTAATAAGTAGTCTATTCTGCAATAATCGTCACGCACGGAGTTATAGCCGAAGCCGTCAGACTGCAAGCTTAGACCAGTAAGCCAATAGTGGAGCCTGCAAGCGGAGCTCCAGACGACCAGCGGGACGGCGTGGCTCTGGAGCTCCGCGATTGCCAACATCATCTCCGCGCATACCATTATCGTCGCCTGATGGCGCGATTTGAAGCAAATGGCTCTGACTTCGGTGAGGAAAAGCGACATTCCTCTACTGGAGCATTCATACTGACTGTAACCAAAACTAGTGGAAAACGTTTAATTTCTTCGAAGTCTCGCAGGTCAAGCTGCCCGAGGAGAGCTCCTCGGTCTTTGACGTACGATCTCCCTCCGCCATTCTCACTCTGCGTAGACCTGTTGGCTAATTCGTGTTGTCGCGATAGACTAATGTTTCGTCCATATGTACCGGCTCCGCGAACCTTTTCCTAGGCACTTCTGATGGCGTCATCCATGTCGTCTCATCGTCGTTCAAGCCGGTCCGGTCGTTTAAGGCGCACGATGCGGGTTCGATCACGCACATGAAACAGGTGGATGGCACGTCGTTGCTAGTTACTATAGCAGAGGACCTGTTGAATGAACCGGTGTTGAAGGTGTGGGCGCTGGATAAGCTGGAGAAGAAGACTGGGGTGCCGCGATGTCTCTCGACGGTTTCCGTGCAAAACCAGAGGAGGCAGTTTCCGGTATGTACTGTTTATGTTCGCTCTGATACTGTATATGAGGCTAATCGATAAAGGTTTCTGCGTTTGCTGCCCTGGATGACTTATCTCAGCTTGCGGTCGGTTTCGCTAATGGAGCCGTAACCGTCATTCGAGGAGATCTGATCAACGATCGCGGTGCCAGACAGAGGATAGTGTTCGAATCGGAGGAGCCGATTACCGGGCTGGAGGTGCAAGTTGGAGGGATCACGAATCTCTACATTGCGACGACGAGTCGTATTCTTACGCTCGTGATCGCAGGCAGAGGCCAGGGACAGCCAGCCCGGGTCCTTGAGGATGCGGGTTGTGGGCTTGGTTGCATGACGTTGGACAAAGAAACTGGAGACGTCCTCATCGCGAGAGAGGATGCTATATACACTTACGGTCCTCGTGGAAGAGGTCCAAGCTACGCATTCGAGAGCCCTAAAACCTCAGTCAATGCCTTTAGGGATTATGTTGTGCTGGTTTGTCCGCCAAAGACCGCGCCACTGAAATCTGATTCTTTGCGGAGGCTCGGCCAGATGGACGACTTTTTGAACACGTCAACGTTCACACTGCTGGATACCGATCTCAAGTTCATTGCTCATACTGAGTCGCTGGTTTCTCCACCAAAGAGTATATTTATGGAGTGGGGTGATCTATTCCTTCTCACAACGGATGGAAAGGTGAGCACCTATATGTGAACATGCGTTAAGCGGCAATCTAACATGACCCAGGTCTATCGTTATCATGAAAAGTCTTTGCAGCAGAAGCTAGAGATTCTCTACCAGCGAAACCTCTATATTCTAGGCATAAATCTGGCGCAGAAGGCCGGTGTTGATGTTTACCAACAAAACGTGATCTTCCGCAAGTATGGCGATTATCTTTACCAGAAAGGGGATTACGATACGGCAATGCAGCAGTATCTTCGGGCGATCGATAATACGGAACCTTCTCAGGTTATCAGAAAGGTTCGTTTGGTTTGCTTTGTAATATGCCACTAGGAATGTCCGTTGCTAACAAAGATATAGTTCTTGGACACGCAGCGAATACACAACTTGATTGAATATTTGGAGGAGCTGCATGAACATGATCGAGCAACGGCAGACCATACCACACTGCTTCTGAATTGTTATGCCAAGCTGAAAGACACAAGCAAGCTGGATTCGTTTATCAAAGCTCCTGGTGAGCTTAAATTTGATCTTGAGACAGCAATAGCCATGTGCAGACAAGGCGGCTACTTCGAGCAGGCTGCATATCTGGCTACAAAGCATGGAGAGAATGAGATGGTCGTTGACATTCTCATTGAAGACTCCAAGAAGTATGCGGAAGCTGTGGAATTCATCTGGAGACTTGAACCTGAAGAGGTATGTATAGCTACCAATACTTGTTGTCGGCGATTCGAATCTGACACGCCTTAGGCATATCCCAATCTCATGAAATATGCGCGAGTTCTATTAGGACATTGCCCGCAAGAAACGACGCAGTTGTTCATAGATTACTATACAGGCAAATACCAACCAAAGAAGGAGATCGAAGCTCCTGCGCAACCAGAGGAGCAATCTGGCAGTGCAGTTTCGAATCTCGCTGCTTTGATTCCTCTCCCTTACATGAGTGGAGGTGCGAAATCTCGACCTAGTGAACCTCAGGTAGTCACTGAAGATAAAGAACCTGAAGCACCTCTTGAATACGATATCCCGAAGCCTAGGACTGCGTTCTCCTCGTTTGTGGATCATCCGCAAGAATTCATCAGATTCTTGGAGGCCCTTATCCAGCGAGAAGACCTGAAGAAAGAGGACAAAATCGATCTATATACAACTCTCTTTGAGATGTATCTTGACACGGCGAATGGAAAGAAGGATCATACGGAGAAACAGGAGTGGGAGGACAAAGCCAAGAGACTGATTGAGGGAAAGGATGTAAGGAAAATGGATACTATTCTTAAATGGTTCCTAACTAATCCTGCTGACAGATACCTATTTCAACTTCAAATGTGCTGCTTATTTCCGATCTGGCTGATTTCCGGCAAGGTACGACTCTAGTGCGCGAGCAAGAGGGTCTTCGGGCGGATATTTTCCGATCGTACACCGCCGCGAAGGATACTCAGGGTGTGATAAGAGCTCTGAGGAAATATGGCCCCCAGGAGCCGCAGCTATACGTTGACGCCCTGGCATACTTCGCTTCTAGCCCAAAGATACTTGAAGAAGCAGGAGATGAGTTGGATGCAGTGCTCAGGAAGATCGACCAAGAAGGTCTGATGGCTCCGCTTCAGGTCATCCAAGCGCTCAGCAACAACGCCGTTGTGACAATGGGCATGGTGAAGAGGTATCTCAGCAGCAACATCGAGAGAGAACGGAAGGAGATCACAACGGTGAGCTTGATAACTCGAACTTAGGTTCTCCAGAGAAATGCAATTCTGACTCGCAATATAGAATCGCCGCCTAATATCTAGTTACAGTGCTGAGACTGAAAGTCGAAAGAAGGAGATCGAGGAGTTAGGAAGCAAGCCTGTTGTTTTCCAATCCCGTCGCTGCATGTACTGTCGTGATGCGCTCGACCTCCCGACCGTCCACTTCCTCTGCAAGCACTCGTTCCACCAGAGATGTCTCGACAAACCTGACGAGAATGCGCAGTGTCCAGTTTGTGCGCCGCAGAACGCCACCATCAAGGAGATCCGCAAGCGGCAAGTAGAATGGGCGGATCAACATGATCTGTTCACTGGGGAACTCCAGCGTAGCAGGGATCGGTTTGGCCTCATCAGCGAGTTCTTTGGGCGAGGTGTTATGCGACCACAGGGCACGGAGTGAAGTGGGGGATTTCTGTTTGACGCTCTTGCAATGTACTGCGATGTTGACGTTTTGATACCTCCTTGTAGACTGAGTATGATGATTATACGCATATTGACAATATAAGAACTATCTACAGTGATTATAATACCAAATTATCCAAAGAATGAACCTGTTCTGACTACTCATGGGCACATAAAACCTAGGTCGCATGGGGAGGCTCCTAGTATCAACCACGCGTAGCGCGCAAGCTGACTCAGAATAACTTCGCTCACCACCAGCATCAACACACCAAAACCCACTGCTATAAGACAAGAAAGCGCCTCTAAAAGCACCCAATAAACCGAATTAAAAAAAATCCCAGAAATATTAAAAAAAGACGAAGCCTATATTAAAAAAAGATAGACCTGACACCGCGGGTTACCTGGATGACCCCCCTCATCAACCCGATAACTCGCCCAGGCCGGGACTCGAACCTCGGCGCTCATTTTGGCGTATGTCCACAGGACCGCTGCACTATGAAACCCGGGTCTCGGTCGAGGGGACTGCTTTACAATGAATATTATAGTGCTGTGTTGAGAGGCAAGAGGGCGGTGGTGACCGATGTTATTTTGTAGATCTGGGCAGGGGCCGATCTTATCTTATCACCACGTGACTTCGCGTTTTCCCGCGGCGCGTACCCCAACTGGGTCGAAGTGGATGAGTGTGAGGAGTGATTAATTATATTGACTAACGCGGGGAGTACGCACATCAAATACGTTCTAAATGTTTCTCAATTGAGGTGGATGATTACGTGAGGATCGAAATTCAGAAATCGAAATGCCTCCAGGAAGAGTAATTCAGGATTCGGATGATGAGGAAGATGCGTTGTCTGATGTCGCGACGTCGATTGACCCGTTGCAGGAACAGTCGCAGCAGAGTGTCCCGCAATATGGTAACGTTGAGGTAGATAATGAAGAGCCACTACGGGACGATGAGATAAGACCTACAGAACCTGTTGTTACTGGATCTCAGCTAGGGGTCAATTTTGATGATTTCCTACGGTCTCAGTCTCAGGTAATGGGGGAATCCGGAATCTCATCTTCTCAACAGAGGAGGGAGGAGAGGTGGATCCCCGCAGAGAGTGGTAGCGAGTCCGTTGGTGAGTGTATGCATGTGCTTATTGATTCTTTTATTATTCAGGGTCACTGATGAATTGGCGCTGAAGGTGCTATGATGAACGAAATCAGTCGTGCACAGAGACGGCTCGTCGATGATGCTACGCCGTTTGATTATCCGCGACTTCCCTCGACAGATCCCTTGGCGGAATCCATGCTGTACACATACCAGTCTTCTAACGGAGTTAATGGAGTGAAGCGCAGTCAGCCAATGGCGGATATTGCGGATGGGGAGGACAATGATACAGGATACTGCTCGGAACAGCAAGCGAAAAGATCAAAGATCTCGGAAGGTTATAATGGTGGAGAGGAGCCAGTAGAACTGCCTCAAGACGGTTATGAAGACGGGCAGCAGGACCTTCCGCAGCATGCAGCAGCTATTGATAAGCAGCCCCACGGTGATGGTCCTCACAATTTAGGAGAGCGGTTTATCACAAACGATAATGAGGCATCTGCCGCAACTTCATACAACTACTTTGAGTCGTCATTAAAATTAAGGGAGTACACGGAAGTTAGTACTATACCTATTGCTACCCCTGCTGAGGAGCGTGGTGAGCTGGTGGAGACCATTCGTCGAACCCCTGGTCGATCGAAGTCCATGCACGTACCTCTGGACTCGCCTCACGATACCGAACCTTTTTCTTCAATTATATCTTCACATATAAAGAGGGCAAAGAGTGACATGCCCGTGAGGGGTATCTCCCCCAAAGCATCTATAGACGCCCCAGACGAATTGTCTCTCCCCGTTACTGTGGAAGCTCCAGTGACGCAAAAGAAGAAACGAGGTCGGAAGAAGAAGCAAGTGGTAGAGGATGGCACAGACGACGAAATAGACGAGCTAAACGCGGATGATGAAACATATGGTATGCCTTCGGAGCCGAAGAAACGAGGGCGAGGTCGGCCTAAAAAAGTGCAAACCGAAGGTGTGGAGTCACCTAAACCTCGTTATGACCATGACTTTGTCATGGCTGTTCCACAAGATACTATCTCAGACCCGGCCCAAGTCAACAAGGCTGAAGAAGATCTCAAGTTCATTCCATGGAAAGATGAACTAGATCATGATCCCTTGAATCACCTGGAAGCGGATGTTAGATTACCTCAAGAGCAATATATACCACGTCCAAGTCGTTCGCGAGCGCAACCGATTGAAAATTACGAATCTCCAGATTCAATATCAGGCTTCCCTAAAGAGACCAAGAAAAGGAAAATAAAGCGGGGAAAGACGACTTCTGTCATCATAAAGAAATCGTACGAATCAGACGTTGAAGATGACGTGATATGGATCGATGAAAAGCCTGCATATGCGACATTCAAAGCCAAAGAGAAGATACCTGTACCACAAATACCCGAAACAATTGGTGTGAACGACTCTGAAGACCGCGAGGGATATGAGGCGAAAGAAATCAGACCCATGGATGCAATTGGCGACAAACAAGAAAGCAATTCTTTGCCCATTGACCCGATTACTCTCCAAGTGAACGAACCTTCTGGGCCAAAGAAGCGCGGACGCAAGAGGAAGAAGACCGCAGAACCCGTGATTGCAGATTCTCCAGCTCAAGAACCCATCGACACAGAAGCCAACCAATCTACTGCTCTTCAAGACGTCCCGAACAATGTTGTCCCTCCACTTACAGAGGACGATACGCCAGCTCCCCATATCTCAACCCCCAAAAAAGCAGCCGCAGAACCTCAATCAGAAGAACAGGCCTGCACTCCCAAAACAACCACAACAAAAGGCCCCGACAGACACAGCCCCATCACATCCACGAGCAAGATTCCATTCCGCGTAGGCCTGAGTCGCAGAGCGCGAATAGCACCACTATTAAAGGTAGTGAGGAAGTGATCGCGAATGAAAAGGCCCGAGCCACACATTGCGGGTGGGGATTATTCCTCGCGGTCTCCCCATCTTCTCGTCTGTTTCTGAACTCGTGTCCTGCCATTATGATTATTGATACCTGATATATGATACATGTACACGCATATATACCCACGAAGCACATTTGATGTTTGATTGTTGAACAAGCAGAAGACGGGAGCCAGTATGTATTGTTAATCGGACAAGAGAGAGGAATGGCACTGGATGCTATCTAGCCATTATAGTGGACTTTAAAATATTGATACCAATCATCTTTATTTAGGATTATTATTGATATGAATGGTGACCGATTTACAACAAGAGCTAGCTAGTCAGAACCATCAGTTCACCTGGATAATACACGTAGACGTAACTAACGCTTCCAATGCCCTCATGGATCCTTCCCTTTAAGAAGATCTTGCGGGATTATTTAGGCGGTTGAAGGATACGAAAACCGGGCAAAGTTACAATGGTATTGGAAGAGCTTATCGCTCCCTATTTATAAGTCTTGGGCATACAAATAAGTGTAGTGAGACCAGGAGCACCCTTGAATCATTTCCAGGCTGTTTAAATGCTAGTGTGGCAAGAGAATTGACCCAACCTCCGCGAAGAGCTTTGGAGGTGTTAACGTTCTGGTGCAGAGCTTCACTGCCTTGGCATCCCGGATTCTGCAGGAGGTTTCAAGGTTATTATGTTCATATTTCGATATCCTGAATTGAAGGAGACTGCATTATAATCCCAGCGATACCAGTTTTCTCGAGGGTCATCCAGACACTCTCCTACAGTAACTGCACGGTAGCCTTCCTGACTTATCCTTTCTAGGATATGACTTGTCAGATTGTACACAGTCTGCTGATGCACATCGTGAGAAATGACTAGAAATGGCTTATCCGGTCTGTCTCGTTGTGCCATTGCTCGATCGAAGGCATCCTTTGAACGCTGGATCAGATTGGGACTATCGTTGTTGTAGTCGTTAGTATCTAGGTCGAAATATATAATGTGATAGCCAAACTTTTCGACATCATCCGGGCAGCCAGATTCGAAGGTACAGCTGGAATAAGGGGGACGCATATAAGTCGGAATGCCACCGATGATATTACGCAGGGCAGCTTCGTTCTTAAGCACCTGATCCCGGCGTACTGACGGTTCCACCTTGCTAAGATCCTGATGAGACCAAGAATGGCTAGCAACCTGGTGTCCATTCCAATGCATACGCTGAATCAACTTCCCCCAAGGCAGGTTGAAATCGTCAATCTGGCCCTTTCCAGAATTCACGCCAGTGACAAAAAAGGTAGCCCTTGCCTCGTACGAATCGAGGAGATCGAGAAGGTCGCTGGTGTAGCGATTGGGCCCATCATCGAATGTCAGTGCTACAGTTCCCGGAATCGTGCAGGAGTAGATAGCACGAGGACCGTATGGGACATTCCCGATGTGAGGTCTCGGAAGGTCAGTGGTTGGTTGACCTTGGGGAGTTCTATTGGCGTCGCAGCCGTTGCTATAATCTAACTGACAATCCGGAGATCGACAATGGTCGACTGTAGCACCGCACCATCCTGAATGCCAGCTAAGTTGGAATTCAACCCATAGGAGATTTCACCAGGGACTAACCTGAGGGCGAACAACATAGACCATCTGCACAAACTCCTACTCCAGGACCACATCTAGCATCTATTCGAGGTGTCCATCCCGAGAGAGGAAAATTTCGCTGGATGACTTTCTGTGAATCCATAGAGTAGAATTTAGTGATATCGTGTCTATAAGCTGTAATTGTTCCAAAGCAAGAGCAGAATAGAAGACTGTGAATGTATGGATTCATCTCGAAGGGCTCTTCGATACAGAAAGGACGTTGAGGTACAGAACGAATGGATACGCTAGCCGGATCATGGGATATCGATACAAGTGTAAATAATGGAAGAACGAAGCATTAAAATAACGCTGACCGTCATGAAATGAACCCAAGAGCTGCTGGTTGCCCTGGCTTTATACGTGGGCCGTATGAGAAGGAAAGCGCCAGGCTTGGGGAAGGAAAGAACCCTCCAACGGCGATTAACATATCCCATCCATATCGTGCTGCTAACCAGAGTTTCATCGATGACCGTGCCAAGTTGCGGGAATAGTTAACGCTACTCTTGCATTCTGAATCTAACTGATACACATCTCATCAAAGACACCATCAAAAAGAAATTTTGTTTCTGAGCTCCATAACTTGTAAGGACAAGATTAAATCCCTTCCTTTATAATCATTGAGTCATCTTCTTGGTTTATTTCTGCCTATAAAGTATTTCTAAGTCGGCGTTCGAGACCGACAAATCTGCTCAAGGTAGTTAGATAAGAAAATACACTGGGGGAGCCGGGAGACTTATAAAAAAAAGTGATGCCGTCCCCTGAATAGGGAACGGCGGTCCCTCCGTTTCTCCCACATTGCTGTGATCGTTCTACTACCGGTGTCCTCGGCAAATTTCCGTAGTTCGCACATCCACTGTCACTCCTTCCCAAAGGGCATCGATGACCTACTATCAGAGAAGACTCCAGGTAAGTTCCCTTGATGTTATTCCCATCACGATCTGTCATGCAATTTCCTCACGCTCGGAACAATATCGATTGATGAAAGGAGTGGACATAGCAAACCAGGTAGAGCAGACAAACCGAAGTTTTGATCCTCACTCGAGAGAGGTCCCGCTCAAACTGCTCGTCATGCCAGATCGATTCTCCATCGACATCGTGAGGAAAGGAACACAATAATAGAGAGCGCCGGGAAATATAGTAAAGCCACTGAAGAAACCACCGGTGGAGCTTCAAGTAGGAACACTGCTCCTTTGAGATATGAACGTATGGAGTTTCATAGAATAGCACGAATTTGCGAAACTGGTCAGACACAGGTGGTAGGGTACGGGCGGCTTATGGAAGCTTCTGGAGGAACGTAATCAGTGAGCGATCAAGCCTCCGTTGCATGCGACGGCAAGAGAATAGAAACAGCTTCCGTGCCTCTTCAGCATTTCCTTCCAAACCACGCTGACGATTCCCCTTCTCTCAAATACCATCTGATAGGTCGTAGCCAGCCGGATCCTCCCATGCCAACCTCTCGAGTTCCAGACCCCGAAGTCCTTTTGGGAGTTGGGAAGGAGGTTGCCTCTCTTGTTTGTAATACAGTACCCTCAGAGACTAGTTTTTGTTTCCTCTCCCAGAAAATCAGAGAACTGTTTCTAGGAGGGCATTTAGAAGCGAACAAAAGACATCCTCAAAAACCGCTTCCTTCTTCCCGAAGAGAGGGGTGAATGTGAAATCTCACAATCACCGATATCTGTGTCCGTCGATCAATTCGCAAGCTGAACTTACGAAGAGACGGTTAACATGGCTGATCGGGGCCCCATTTATTGAGTTCAAGTCTGTGGCTGGTGCCGTGACCTGAAGCTGGTAGGCGAGCTTACATCAAAGATGTCTCCATTGAGAGAACGAGGTAGAGCAGAGGGACGAAGAATCCAGCTTCCTCGAAGTTGGAAACATGCACGGGATAGCAGTCAACTACAATAAAGACGTGAGAAACGTAGGACACAAGGAGACCGGCACAGGCCGTTTCTTGCCAATTTGCACTTGAGTCCTCGACGAATAAAGCAGCAACTGGAACTGACAACAAGCCAAAAAAATCGACGGCATTTCGCAGAGACAACCAGTCGACAAGTCGTGCTTCACGGGACGAATACGGAGACCTCGCTACAACATCCTATGGCAAGCAGCTGGGAGCCAACAATAGGAAGAGTTGATTCTGACGAGTGGATCTCCATCGCACATTGAAGACACGGCTGTTTGTAGGCAGCTATCTAAGATAGCAATTGTTGCGTTCGATGCTCCAATACTCGTGAAGATGAAGCTGGTCTTTATACCCAAGATCCTAGCGTTTGCTCCAAAAGCCCTTGGTAGAAAGACATCAAAAAGCTCCCAAAGACGACCTCCAAGTAAGAGGTGCCCGACATGCTTCACCTCTGCTCTCTCTGTCGTCTCTCAACTTGCAAGCACATACCGAACACCCGTAATGATCAATTTCTATTGCCCAGCTATGATAAACCGACGCGTGTCCCTTTTGGGACTTAAAACGCATGGTAGACCTTCTTTGAATACCTTGTCACAGGCTCTGGGCGCCAAACACCTTTCACCCCATCGAGGCCGTGGAAGGTCTCGAAGTTGCTAGTCGGACATTTGACATATAAACCATGAAACTACTGCCATTCTGACAGTGAACAGATGAACTGATTAGGGTTAGGTGTCCAGACTTTACCCACCCCGAAAAGCCAAGCTCGCACTGTAGGCAACAAGCGGAGTAGAGACAGGGCCCATTCGAGGTGAATTTGGCAGTGTAGCAAAGACTGGAGATTAGGGAAGGCGAGACTGTATAAATTGTGCCACTCAAGGTAAGAGAATAGTGGAACAAGAGAGGTTGTTGACATGGTAGAAACGATCACCACATCCGACCATATTTTCAGGAGAATGAGTCCGACTGAGAATCACGAGTAGCAGTGACAGACGGTAGGAGAGTTTCAAGACAATAAGTAGTTTCATCCCTGCCACGTATACACACCGAAGACTGTGGTATGATGAGGCTCACAGGATCGAGGATAGTGAAGTAGACCGCGAGTAAACATTGTAGACGCGACACGTTGTCATGTGACCTACATATCAGTAATATCACGTGATGATAACAAGCTCGAAGATCCTTTGTCAGCAGATCCGCCTTATGACGGCAGAGTAGAGCGACGGACGAAATTATTTATGCGACTTCGGTGGCGTAAAGATATGTCTCATTGACACTGTTCCACGTTACTTAGATCATAATTATGACAAGTTCAACGCGGATCAGAGAAGCTTTCGAATCTGCGAATAACTTCCTAGCACCTGTTTTGAATAGAGGCATGCATGCTTGGCGTCCCGCATAATGTGATGATCAAGGAACTAACGATCAATAAGAGGAAATAAAGAAGTCTCATGGCGACTCTTTGGTACAGATACTGAGCAGAAAGCTAACAGTACCTCCCAATGAGGAAGACTCCAGAAAAGCAGTCATAAATGAGGCGCTGTCCCTCCTTACGCAGATCCATATAGCTTTTGCCGCCTCTATAGGGAACGATGAGCCGGAGACCAGCGCCGAGACCGAAGACGTTGCATTGGAAGATGCAAAGCGCCGTCGAATACTGCATGCATTATTAGACCTAATTTCCTTAGAAGGTGTCTATCCCTCCTTGTCAGGAGGAATTGGGGTCCCTCTCGAGAAAAGGGTCATTTCGGTTCTTCCTGCTGGTGTAATTGCCAAGCAGTCTGAAACGCCTGCAGACAGCAAGCCTCAAGATGAAGCGCTTCTGAGCCAGATCTTGAGAACTCTAGGTGGCATGCTTTTTGATCAAAGACCTAGTATACAGCCGATTATTCGGAGCCGTATATTGAGTGACGTAATAAGCGGTTCTGCTGATTTGGCATTCAATGCAAGAACTCTTCCCCTAGACGAAAAGGTACGATTTAGGGAAATGTTTCAGAAAATTATTGATCAGTAAGTTTTTGTTTTCTGTCATATTCATGCCAGTAGATTGACCATAGTAGAACTCCGACGCCGGTCTTGCTTCCAACTTTGTCTGCCTTTTTGAGACCAGATGCTACTCCATGGTTTAAATCTATAATTTCTAGTCATCTATCTGTGATTCCTCTACGACCGGATGGGGTTTTGCAGACTATGATATTTATCGCATCTCAATTCGCGCCGTCACTCGGGCACGATGCACAGACGCCATCCTCCAATGGGCCTCCTATCACCGTGCAGGCAATTATGCAAACATCGAAGCTTCTTTCCTCTGTACCTCAAGGTATGGATCCGGTGGCTTACTTTGAAAATATTTCCCCGAAGTTATTGGCATTGTTGGACGGCGAAGATCCGGATTTGAAAAGAACTGCTGCCTACGTGGTAGGTAGCGGAATCCTGGGGAAAAGAGCCTACGGTGCTCCTGGAACTATTGGGCATTCAATATTTGTTGAGCCTATTTTCAAAGCTCTCACTGCAGAACTAGATGAAGCGTCAGAGCGCTGGATGAGACGTTTTACTGGTCTAGGAGAAGCTCTACCTTGGGAAAAAAAACAGGAGGACTCGTCAAGCAATATCCTTGTTGGAGAAGCCCAGATATTGTTAGGTATCAAGAGACTCAGTACTCTTACCTTACAGCACCCGAATCCTGGTCTCGTGAAGAGGCTTCTTCACCCCATTCTGCTGCCTCTATGGGGTATGGCGTGCTATGCACGGGAACAAGGAAAGACCGCGTGGCACGAAAAGACTTTAACGCTCTTGCAAACATTCTTCGGAATGTCAGTGGGTACCCCACCATTGAAGAAGCTCGTCGATAATTTGCTTTGGGATGGTGGACCTACATGGACTTACGGACCTGGGCAAAATGAGGGCATATTGCTGCTGCTGCGTGAGAGGACCAAAACGCAAGGACTCAACCTTGTTCGCTTAGTTGATTCATTGGACTCTCGAGCAGATGAATTTGTCAAGCTGTTGGGATCGGATCCTCAAAGTGAGGAGAGAACGGGTGATATCTTCTTGTATGTGAGCGAGAAATGGCTGGTACAACCGTCCGCGCATCAGCCTTCTTTGAATCGATTGAAGCTCCCACAGGAACGAGACGATTCCGATATCATGACTCAGAAGCTGGTTAGCGCCAAAATAGCAGAGAAGCTACTTGAGAACTTTAAGGATACTCTGTCTCGTCATCCTTTGCGAGTACTTGAGCTTGTCAAACAGCTAATTGAAGGCGAACTTCAACAATATGAAGATCGCGAAAACAGAAAGAGAACCAGAGATAGTGGAAAGGCTACTCTGGCATCGCTCTCTAATATTGTAGCCAGAGACCAAGAGACTCCAGACGAGAGCTTAGGGCAAGCAGAAGCTGGAGAATCATTATCAGCCGCATTTAGCTTGTTGTCTACCATTTTAGCTTCGCCCGAATTCTCTATGTCTGAAGCCATCATCTCCATACTAGAGAGCATAAAGGCACAATTAGATCGCCTCATTCCTAACTTGCCGCCCTCGTTGTCAAAACCAGGAATGACCTCTTCGATGCTTCTGGAGATCCATCTTTCATCACCGGAAGAACAAAAGCAAGACACTAAGGTAGTGCCTTCTCATGTGTCTGATCTTGAAACTCATCGACAAGCACTAAGCAACCTCAATTCTACCCTTCCACCAGTACAGGCAGAGGGTCTTTCATTACTCTCTAATCTCATCACAAAGTCATCTCCAGTCTTGGACATTCCTTCAACACTCTCCCTACTTCTATCACTCGTTACAGATACATCAGAATCAGTAGCAAATGAAGAATTTATCTATTTGAACGTTATCAAGCTTATCGGTGAACTGGCTTCAAGACATCCTCAAACAGTTGTTAAGACCCTTGTGGAACGCTATGCCGATAGACAGGAAGAGAGAACTTTGGACCAAAGACTCAAAATCGGAGAAGCACTCTTACGCACAGTTCAGGATCTTGGAGAGGCACTAACTGGAGAAACAGCCAAGATCCTCGGCGAGGGCATGATCTCTGTTGCTGGCAGAAGAGGCCGAAAACCACAAGCTCAACAGGCGCGCAAATCGCAATTAGAAAAGGAAAAGAGACGAAAAGAACGCGAAGCAGGGGAATCGACCATGCCGTCAGGATGGAAGATATCTACACCTGCATCCAAAGAATCTGGACCATCTATTTCCGAACTCATTGAAGCCGACTCGGATACAGAGACACCAGAGCAAGCTGAACAATCCGCTAACATCATCTCTGCCTGGGCTGCCGGTGCAACTTCAGACGAAGCTCCAGATGACCTCCGTGTTCGCACCTCTGCAATATCTATCCTTGCTACCGCCATCCAGACCAACCTCCTCGGCTTAGGCCCCCAGATCGCCTCGTCTGCCGTTGATCTAGCCTTGTCCACACTATCTTTAGAATCCGCACCAGAGAGCGCCATCATCCGCCGCGGAAGCGTCGTTCTCCTCCTCGACCTCGTCAAGGCAATTGATGAAGCGCGTGAAAAGAAAGGCCCCAGCGTCTTGGGATTCGGATTCTCTCTCACAGATGATGCGGGTAGAACAAGCGATGCGGACCGTGGGAGATCCATAGGGAACATCCCGCAAATGCTTCGCACGTTGCTTTTCGTTGAAAGCAGAGAAACAGATAGTATTGTCAGAGGACACATTCGCGTCCTGATCGAGAGTCTGGAAGCCTGGATGGAGAAGTCTTTGATGTGGGGTATCGGGGCACGTGGCGAGGGAGCACAGGATGAGGAACCGAGATTGGAGTTGGGTGATAGACTTGCTGGGCTGGATATTAATCCACTGGCAGGAAGTGATGGAAGGATAAGACCTAGGATTGAGGAGATTGAATAGTTCCACGTTGGCTGTGGATGTTTAGTGGAGTTTACGCACGTATCGAATATATGGAAACACATTGTCTTGATACATATTTAGTCTCAAGGGACTCGCAATTCAAGGCTACCCGGGTTGGCTAATATTCCTATTGTACATGACTTTCCGTTCATTCAGGTTTTTTTTTTTTTTTTTTTTGAAAGTTTTCCACAAGACAAACTGGATAAGAAACTAGCCCCTCAGTCAATGAGACACAAGACCCGAAAACAGGCACAGGGGACCTCCCAATACACGTAGGGGTAAAATAACATCAGAAAAAGAATTACACCGCTTTCTGTTCACAAGGGTACAATTTAGGGGAACAGGATAAAGTAGGGGTATGACAAGGAAATGATTCATAACTCCAACAACGAGGTTACAAGATAAAAAACAGACCATTCAAGAGACACATATTGAAGATCCCAGGTTCGTAATTCGAAAACGCCACAAATGGTGAAGAAAAAGCGGTGATTCAGAGACATCTCTCACCATTGAATAGAGTCCTGTCCGCGGCCGCGCATGCTACCGTATCCTTGGCCTCCACGACCTCCCCTGCCGCGACCACCACGACCGCCACGACCACCATGACCACCACCACGGCCACCACCTCGGCCACCGCGTCTACCAAATGTGTTGTGGCGTCCGTGACCACGGTTGTTGTGGTGACGGTTGGAGGTGTCCGGGGCAGGGCCAGCCGCCATACGAGCATCACGTTCCTCAGCAGTCAGGTAGAACCTGTTTTCGATACCAAGCATCTCGCAGAACTGAACTGTCTGTGGATTGTTGTACTCGTGAGGCTGCTCAGAAGTGCTGATTGGGATAGCTGGGTCATAGAATGGTGCGGTCGGGACAAAGTTGTCTGGGACGACGAGCTTTCCTTTCTGAACGATATTTTCTTCAATCCATTTTTCAGCCTCAACGATCTGATCTTTATAGTAGAGATCGCCCATGTTAGGAGGTATAGGAGCGCGGCGATCACCGACATGAAGATCATCCGCGAAGACGCGGGTGATTGCGAGCCATTCCTTGTCATAGTGTAGGCGATAGGGACGCTCTTCCTGAACATTATCGCGTTCAGAAACGGGATAGAACTCCGCGAGTTGCAGGAACTCCTGGGGTGGTTCGCATTTTCCAAGAGACAGGAAACGCGTCTCCTTGTTAGTGATGGCCTTTGGGAAAGGTCCATTCAATGGAGCCTGGTGCTGTTGCGGGCGAGCAAAGCTGGCAGGAAGTTGACTGCGAAGGTCTTCAGAAATTTCATCAATCTCCTGGCCCTGGCCTTTTGTAGGGACCTGAACTTCGACAGATAGACCGCTACTCTCTGCAGCATTGCCAATATCATCGGACATTTCGACGTCTTTCTTTTCTTCAGCATCGGCTGAGTTAGGCATCTCTGCATCAGACAAGTCATCAAGGTCAAGGTTGATCTCATCAGTATTCTTAACAGTTGCCGCTTCGGCCCCAGTGTTGTCCTTTATTTCGAGCTCTTCTTCGTAGCCGGTTTTCTCAATACCGAGTATTTTTCTGTCGCCATCTTCTTCATCAATGTTGACCTTACGCCAAGTTTGCTGATAGTTCACCTCTGAAGCATGTAGAGGAAGACCAGCCTCCCGCGCTTTACGCTGACGTTCAACTTCTTCCATGAAGCGAGCGCTATCTTCGGCGTCAGTCTTGGCGGCCACGGCATGGAAGTTGTTCCAAGCAGAAAGCTGTGCCTGGGCAGTGCGTGGTTTGTTGATGTCCTTGGCTGGCTCAATATTGGCACTAGCATCTCCAGTAATAGCATCAACATGCTCGACAAGAGCTGCAAACTTTACATGCAGGTGTGCCGAGAACCAGTAGCCTGGACGGAGACGTTCGAGAACTTGTCTTGCAGCGTCGCTGCCAAGTCGCCCGTTGACAGAGTCCTGACGGAGGAACTTCTTTGCATGGAAAAGCGCCTCGAGGTCTCCTGAATATTCGACTTTCTTTGGCCAGTCGTGCGAGAGGCCTAAGTCAACCTGAGTACGTATCTGAAGCAGCTTGCGGACGTCTAGTTCTCTAACATGGTATGCTGAGTGGGTATCCGAGTCATTGTAGGGCAGGCGTTCAAAATGAGGACTCCGGTAATCATAACCTTTGAAGATTCCAGATAGGCCCGCGATACGCAGTGGTCCGCAGCGAAGGACATTGGCTGCACCCACATAGTAGATGTTAGGAGCAACCCACCCACCATAATACAGTTCAAACAAGTGGTTGTAAGCTTCATGATTGCCACCGATGAAGATAGTCAGATACGGAGCAGTACGTTTTCCACTGTAATATTCCTGGAAATCGCCGATCTGCCTGTACTTCTTGGGAACTGCCATTCCATTCAGATCATAGGAATTGCGAACTGCCTGAAGTTATGTCAGGCTCCGGTTACAAGGATAGAGGATTAGAAGAATTCACCTGAAAATCGCCGCCAATGATGACCAAATCGACGCTATCCCAGCCCTTGAGTTTGGCAGCCTCCTCAACTGAGGCGTAGATGTCGTGAAGTTTGCCATGTCCCTATGTGTTACATCAGGTCAGGTTCGAAGCCCGACAAAAACACCGGAATCGGAGGTAATACTTACACAGCCTTCAAGAGCCACGCGTAGGCCAGGACGTGAATCATTCACAGCTTCCATGATCGGAAGTACTGTTGTCCCGAGCAGCACGGAGCTGCTTGCCAGAAAGGGAGAGGACGGGACGGAAGATGAGACGAAGCTTGAGAGTAGTTGGACAAAATAACCTGTGATGATATTGAAAGAAGAATAAACGGCCCAGAGTACGGTCAACTACTTTATGATGAACAATGAACCCCACGGTATTCTTCTAATTGAAATATTTGATACTGCGGGAAGCAGCAGAGGTTGGTGTTGTGTGTTGAAAATAAACAGAGAAGTTCCCTGCGTGGTGAGGTTAATATTTCTTTAAGCGGGAGTGCTGAGAAAAGCTCCCGCTGCAGAGGGCAAAGACCGCCGGACAAGTTGCCAACGGTCTCTTTTTGCCATCTTCCATCAATTCAGACAACAATCCGAGCAGACATTTACCATCACTCTCGCCATGGCTCTAGCAGAATCAGCCTCTCAACTGAATTTCCTGCGGGATTCCGCGCAGTTTCTCAGTTCTCAAAGTGCATCCACATCCGCTCATCTCTTGGCGGTGCACAATCGGATTCTTTACGATCAGCTCAGACCATTGAATTTCCGCCAACATGAGGCAATCTGCGGTGCATGCGGTAGTATCAGAAAACCAGAGACTTCTAGGAAGATTGAGATCAAAGAAAAGAGCATAAAATCTAGGGGCAAAAAGTCATCTAAGGTTACCAAGCCTATCCAGCCTCAAAATGGCACCGAGGGAGCTATTGTCTACAAGTGCTTACGATGCCACAAACGGGCGGTACAACCGATTCGAAAGCCAGCAGCACGCAAAAATATCCAAGCTGTTTCTGTAGCTGCTGCTGAGCCCACGCTTTCTTCTACGGCAGCTTCTACAAGCCGGACTCCATCTCAGGAGGCTGTTGCAGAGGCGGTGACAGCTAGCACTTCTAACAAGGCCACGTCTGAAAATGCTAGTAGCAAGAAGAGGGCTAAGGCAAGAAAACAAGGCGGCCTCCAGGCTCTTTTGGCCTCGAAACAGCGTTCACAAAACCAGACATCCTCATCTCTTGATCTCTTTGACTTCCTGCAGCAGTAACCATATCCACGTGACTTACCATTTCCGTCATTTGGTGGCCATCAAGATGCCATCCGTTTATGGTTAGCGCGGGGGTTGCAAACTGGGTCGACCCTCACTAACCACGATAAGGCGGAAAACTGCTTGGGTCAGCAACCCCGCCACAGCGAAGAAGAACCGCGAATGTTCCGGCCGCCGCTAGACAATATTTTTTTGGCAGGGAGCCAGCAGAGGAATCTTCTAACAGCTCAATAGAAGCCAATCCCGCGTTATAATACTTCTAGAAGGGTTCATTGTGCAAGTCGTTAAAAACCAGTGGTTTGCACTTTACAAACAACCAATTATCGCGATACAGCAGCACGCCAGACACAATTGATACATTAGATATACCCCTTACTTTACAATCCGCAATCATGTCCGTCGAAGAAACGGGCCAGCAACAAAACAACGACCAGGCGCACGCCGCCGCACAGATGGACAAAATGCTGGATGCCTCCATGGCTCAGAAGAATGACTCCCAATTCCAGAAGCCAAGCGACTTGGTCGAGAGGGACGAGGATACCGGATTGGTGTCAGTTGAAAGTCTATGCATGAACTGTGGTGAAACTGTAGGTCGAGTTACCACTCAGAATATAAACAAATGAGGCTAACAAATATGCAGGGAACGACCAGACTTTTGCTGATCAGAGTTCCTTTTTTCCGCGATATTATCCTGGAATCATTCGAGTGCCCTCACTGCAATTTCCGCGATAACTCAGTTAAGTCGGCCGGTCAGATTCAGCCGCAGGGAACAAAGTACACGCTAGATGTTGAGAATTTGGAGGATATGCAGCGACAGGTCATCAAGAGTGACACTGCCATCTTCAAACTCGAGACACTCGGAGTAGAGATGCCCAGAGGCGAGAGCCAGATGACGAATGTGGAGGGTGTTTTGCGGAGAATCTCTGATTCCCTCTCTCAAGAGCAGCCTCTGAGGAAGATTCAAGCACCCGAACTCTACGATGCTCTGCAGTCTATTATTGAGAGGATTGGAAAAATTCTTGAGGGCCAGTCCTTCCCATTCACTATTTCGCTGGACGATCCTACCGGAAATTCATGGATCGCTCCTTCTCCTAACGATAAGGGACATAAGTACAGACGAAGGGATTACCCTCGTACCCACGAACAGAATGAGGAGCTCGGTATCGCCGCTGATCCCGAGGCTCAGAAGAATGAGGGTGTCGTGCTCAAGGAAGTAGCTGGAGATCCTGAGGATCTAGATATCGCTGATGGAAAGGTTTACACCCTTCCTGCTGAGTGCCCTGGATGCACAAAGCCATGTGTCGTCAACATGCAGAAGGTCAACATCCCTCATTTCAAGGAAGTCTTTGTCTGGAGTACGGTCTGTGACCATTGTGGCTACCGCACAAACGAAGTTAAGACTGGTGGTGAGATCCCTGACAAGGGCAAGCGCGTCACTCTCAAGGTGGAGAATGTGGTGGACCTGTCGCGTGATATTCTGAAGTCTGACACCTGTGGTCTCAAAAGTGATGAGCTGGACCTGGAAGTCCAACCTGGTACCCTAGGCGGTCGCTTCACAACCGTTGAGGGACTTCTCACTGAAGTGCGAGACCAATTGCACGGACAGATCTTCGACCTTGGCACCGATGGTGGGGATAGTATGGCTGACAGTGATCGGGGCACGTGGACTCGTTTCTTCAACCGGCTAGACTCCGCTATCAAAGGCGAGTTGAAGT
This sequence comes from Paecilomyces dactylethromorphus, assembly GCA_029606265.1. Classification (NCBI taxonomy): domain Eukaryota; kingdom Fungi; phylum Ascomycota; class Eurotiomycetes; order Eurotiales; family Thermoascaceae; genus Paecilomyces; species Paecilomyces dactylethromorphus. Next base: position 71,067 of record JAPVCE010000032.1, on the reverse strand, counting down.
TCACTATCGTGCTGGAGGATCCATTGGCCAACAGCTACGTGCAAGACCTGTGCTCACCCGCTCGGGATCCGCAGCTCACTATTGAGGAGTACACTCGTACAGATGAGGAGGAGGAAGAACTAGGACTGAAAGACATGAAGGTCCAGGGTTACGAGCAGGACGCGGAGCAAAAGGAGGACAAGCCTACGGAGGCAACGCAGAAGTCATGAACAAAACCTTACCGACTTTGAACAGATTTTCTTTTCTTGTCTAATGACGCTTATGATTTATTTTCCCTGGCGACCGTTGTCGTTCCGGATTGGAGGTGTCCTGATCCTACACGTTGCATGCATAATGGCGCCTTGTCATGCTTCTGCTGACTTTCCGGTTCTTGTTTCCTTTTTATATCCCAGGATCGATGGTTGGATGATACAGTTAAAAGCATATTAATTCGGCAGGTGGGTGTTGATGTAGAGAAAAGTTGCGGGGTTGTCAGAGGTTGTCTGTTTATTTTCTAGAATCTATGTGAGCGTGTTCACTATGGGGATGAAAAGTATAAAGTTATGTTTAGATTTCGAGGAATGAAACATTCCCCTTATCATTCATAGCACTCATCGCAACATATAATCTCGTAGACATTCGTAGTATGCTCCCTAGATCTCCGAAGGGAACATCCTGTTTGAGAGTAAAGTTTTTCACTCTCGAGACGTTCGAATCTCATTGCAGGAGTTCGTGTCCCACTTGTCTTCGGAGCAACGTAGTATCTCTGGGCTTCACCCAAGACATTCAAAAGGTCACAACATCGGAATATATCGACGCTTATCATGACCTGCTCAGCTGCTCCAATCCACGGAGCCAGCTGGGTATCCCGATCGTGTCTTAGATCGTAATAAAATATAACCAGATGAGACGATCCCTAAGCCCACTGAAAAATGGCTCGGAAGACCTCACTTCTTCTGATCCAGAGCCAGTCTCCTCACTTCGCAAACGGATTGGCATGAATCGTGACGCTTTTCAACTTCAAGGCCTCATACTCCCCACCCTCCTGTCCCTCTTTCGGCTGCACAACCCTCCCCTTCTTATCAATCTTCACATTTACCTTCTCCAACTTCGTCAATACATCTCCTCCCTCATCTTGTGCTGTCAGATTGAGCACTTTCCCAAACACTGTGCTCTCTCCATCTAGATGTGGCGCCGCTGCAAATGTAATAAAGAACTGGCTCCCGTTGACGGATGTGCCTGTCGCATTCTGCGACCCTGGTGCTGTCCGGTCCTTAACAGGTCGAGCAGCCATAGACAGGATTCCGCGCGTGTTGTGTCGGAGTGTTGGGAGGTGGATTTCTTGGTTCAGGGCGGAGGGGTGGTAGATAGATGTGCCGCCTTTGGGAATATCGGAGACGGGGAGTATGGGGTGGAGCGTATCGAGGGAAGATGGCGCAGGTCCAAGGGAGATATCGCCGCCTTGGATCATGAAGCCTGGGATGAGGCGGTGGAAGGGGGTGTTGTTGTATGCGCCGGAGGCGCAGAGGGCGAGGAAGTTCTGCGGTAGATTTGATGATTTAGTTATGATGACGGGAGCATTTTGTAAGGGGGAAGTCGAAAGGGGGTACTCACCTCTGCTGTTTGTGGAACTGCCTCGCAGAAGAGCTCGACCTTGAGGTCTCCTTGTGTGGTGTGAAGCTATTCATTACATGATCAGTATTAGAACTTGTAGATGTGCAGTATGATGCGAGGTGATGTCTTTGTGGCGCGCGATATGAATCACTTCAAAAGTAGTAAGAGACTTACAGTGACAGACATATTTTAGAAATAATTAAATAAAGTTCGAGTTCATTAGTGAAAAGAGCGCAGAAATCATGGAGGCGCGAAATTAGAAAGATCAAGTAGCGGACTTGAAGCCGAAGCTCCACCATTTGAAGATGGAAATCTTTCCTAATTGGGATTCTCCCATGATTACTAAGCAGGTATATTTCCCCATGACAAGACTACCCAAGACGAATGGTACATTTGCTAGTACGGGTTCCTATGTGATAAACTAGCCGTTGTATCCCTAAATTATCCTCCGTATATTCCAAAAATTTACTGTAGAGATGAGAGCTCTTCATTTGCTAGGTCGAGAAAAATCACAGGAAGTCCTTGTCGGCCGAATAGAAAACACAGCGTCTCTCACATCATTATACTTCAATTGCACCTATCGTACTGATGGATCTCATAGTATCGTCAACAGAAGCTATGATTCCAATAAGGAAATATTTCAAGAAACCATATAATGGCTAATCATCAGAATGAACATAGACACGTCAGAGGACATCATGTACCGCAGACATAACATCAAAAGCACTATCCATCACCAACCCAAATGAGTCCAATGGCCCAGTGAAAAGTGTATTTCAAGACCTCCCATGAAACTCCAAGACCAATGCAGCTATACTCGCCACCGCCGCTTTGCAATGCAGCCGAAAAATGGTGGAAGAAAATCAGTAGTAAATTAGAAAGCGGCTTCACCGCGCTTCCCGTTCCTTCTCCACCGGAACAGCAAGCAAAGAAGAGTAAATTGTCTTGAGTCAGACAATAGCTATTGACAGCACGCCTAAATCTCGTGATCTAGCGGACTGTCTCCATGCTCTCAAATAGCATGCACGGAAAAAAAACCCCCCCCAGGCGGAAGATCGAAACGCCGTTCAAAGAGTGCTAAACCGGATATTGACCTAAGATCCATGCCATGTTCTCAATCGATAAGTGGTTTCTTTTGATTGCCAACTATTGCCACTCCAAGACACGATAATGCATTAGGATCGCCGGGTCGAACTACTGTTGGAAGCGGTAACATTGGATTCTCAGGGTTGACATGCACGGCATCCCTGGCGGCCTGTTCGATAGCTTCCATCTCCAATTTACACCCAGCATGGTCGATCGGACAAACGACGATGGGCTGACGGATGATAATATCTCGAGCGGAAGTTAAATGGGCCTGCAGAGGTATGTTAGGGTCCATTGGCAAGGAAGTATTCGCATCAACCATAAAATAGGCATACCTTGATAGTCACATAATACTCAATCTTGTACAGACTGGCAGTAGTTGTGAAACCGCTGACTGCGTGAAACGGAAATGCAGCCTTGCCCCTCGGGAGGATCCCGTCTGTATCTCGCATATCCTTTGCTGGGAAAACCAATCCAAGATGTGTAAGATATCCAGTTTCAGGAAGTTTGATTCCTATCGTCTCTGTCTTTTTCGTTAACGTCTTGACTTTTCGCTGTGGTTCATCTCCTTCGTGGTTGTATATAATCTCTTCATCGATGCCAATCGTGATCTTGTTTATTGTGACTTTCTTGGCTTTACTCAACCAATCCGGGTTAGGCGACAGTTTGACGTAGACGCTCACAGGGTCCAGGGGCCCGTAGGACCATCGGGGTAGTGAAATACCCAGCGTAACTAGATGATCCGATACTCTCTCTGCTGACTCGGGGCGATTATACATCCCAAATGTCGAGAGCGTATCATATCGAGATATTGGTACTGGAAAGGAATATTTCCTCTGCTCCTGCGACCCCTGTTGCACCATCACAACCATTTCGTAGTAGGTTTCAGCTGTTCGACTCGGGAGTTGTAAACTTGCTGGTGGCACCCGTCGTGATGACTCCTGGCCTCCTCGCCCGTATGGTATAAATAAGACAAATGGCAGATCCATTGACATGATTTCCTCATAATCTCGACCAGCGGCGCACCGATATAGAAGCATCTCCTTCCCCACAATATCCGTTATCTCTTTCCTGGGAGCTGCCAAATGTTTCTTTGTCACCGAATCGGCCGATGGGTGAATCGTCTCTCGACGTTGGAGGGAGATCGTGACCATGGAGATGCGGACAGGAGCTGTGACGCCGACGCTGGGTCGTACCTCCACCTTCCCCTCGATTCGCGGCTTCCAGATGGTCAGCAAGACCTTCATAGTGGCCAATAATATTCTCAATTCACACTTACCATCGTTGCAGATATGCCTGGGTAGCCTATGAGGAAGTTACCATTTGGCGGGCCGGAGACTCGCACAAAGGCCGCCATGTTGAGGGCGCAGCGTGCAGACCACCATGGGCCAGTGCTAGGTGGATGGATGCACTCGAGGGTTCCAGTTTAAACGTCTGCAGGCGCTGTGATGTTCCAAACCGACGGATGATCATGAAGTTTAAGGCAGCGGTCACCGCTGATCATCCAGCATTCAGGGCCTCTGCGATGACGCAGTTGCTGGGGGCTGCCGACTGATCTGCAGCTAGGAGACCTCGATAGCGCGACAGCTCTGGAAGGACAGGGATTGAGGTCTGCGCAAATGGATCAGAGGATGGCACTGGAAGAATGGCGGCCAAACTGCTAGAAAGTTGTCCTGTTGCGGCCGAGTTCTGGTGAGCGGGCTGCGGATGATGCGCCGGAGGTCTGTTTATTGGTGCTGTGGGGATGACCAGCGGAGGCACGGGAGAAGGCTGACAGTCACAAAACAAACTGCGTGAAGAGTAGATGAGGATTTTCTTGGCTCATGAATCATCACGGTTTATCCCTTTCTTCAATGCACAACATAATAGTGCGCACCTTGGTCTAGCGCTAACCAGTATTGATTTTTCAACCCTACGCCGCTATCTCCAAATAAATAAGAACATTGATTGAAACAAGCGCCTGCACTTTGGCGCCTGGGGCGGCGAACGGACCAGCCGCCATCGCTAGCATTGACGCTTAGATCTGCGGGGTGCTATCAGGGCCGAGGTTTACCTAGACCTCGAATAATGATGGACCCCGATGCGCGATCTTACTCGTATCAGGCTAACTGTTGAGAGTCTCTGCATTATTTGTGCAAAATTTGGGTCTGGGTGATAAATAGTCTGCGATACTGAGCTCATGTAACCTATCTCGATCGAAATTCGGATCCTGGTTCGTTTCACTTGCGTCGGATGCCATCTTGCTGAGGCTCTTGCCTTGTAGGTCATGAATAGAAGATTATAATTATTCTAGAGGCTTATATACAGCAACTACAGCATTAAGGGAATTTTATTATATAGGATTCCTTTCTAAATAGGAGTATCGTGCCAGAGTCTAAAGTCATGGCGAGGTATCTATATCGTCACATAAGCGTAACTCATGGCTATAAACGTAAAGTATCCACAAGCAACGAATCATCAGAGTCTCTATGTAGAATATTATCAATACGACTTCCAGAACTGAATAGAACTGAAAGTATGTGCATCGTTCAGCTGCCCAAGCTCAAAAATTCCATGGCCATACTCAGCATATCAGGATCCACATCGAGCGGATTCTTCGCCGCAGTCGTTGCCTCTGAAGCAGGTACTTGTGCCCGAGACTTATGACTGTCGATCTCTTGGAGAAATTCCTTCAATGTCTGTAGAATAGTCTGGTACTGACGGGAAGAGGGACCGAACGTGCGGAGAGTATTCGAGAGATTGGTAGATATCTAGGAAAAAGTCAGCATCCTTGCCATGAGAATCTTCAGATTAAGAAGAGTCACAAATATAATCTCGGGATGCCGTTGTAAAAAAAAAAAAAACGGTGATTAACCGGATAGCACGAGAATTGCTGCAAGTAATTATAACACAAAATATAAATTACATTATATAGCATGATCTCACATCCATACCATTTCTCTTCGAGATTCATCTCGTAGTGAGAACCGATCAGGAAAGAGGATTGGATTTGGAATTCATAGATCGAAGGGTATAAGAAGTATCAAGGTTTTTGTGAAAAGCGTACCTGAAGCAGGACCTCGTTATAGTTCGGAGATGGGTCCGAGTTGGATGCTTTGAACGGTGGTGGGCACATAGTGCATATACGTCGGCATGTAATTGAATTTATGTACACCAGATACGATAACACTTTTTCTCAAACGTGAGCAAAAGTAATCATCTTTGCTTTATCGGGTCCTCTTTTTATGCTTATGATCAGCAGTGTCATGCGGGGAAGTATTCACTTGAAAAGGAAAATTTACCTCTATACTAGTTGTAGTTGTTATGCTGTGATGTATTTAGAGGAGGAATGAGAGATTAAAATTAATTTGTTTATAAAGATCATGGGTGCAGAATGTATCCATAGCTGCGAAATGAAAATTCTAGCAAAGTATCCTGATATCTTCGGCCGCGGGGTGTTATCATCCATACCCCCGCTGAGTTGGCGTGGAGCTAACCGTCCAGGATCCGAGGCGCTAAGGTGGAGCATCATGGATCGGCAACCACTTTTTTTATCTTAAACTCTAGATTTCGGAGCAGACCTTACAACTTTCTCTTCCACAACGGGGTTTTGTAAGACAATATACTGCCTTTTGACACCTCCATTACCTCTGGAAACAAACTGCAAGCACTCCATCGTATCCAATGGCAGACGCAGACGAAGATGCGATCCACCACACCTCGTCGCATGATTCTGGGGTGCATATCGACCAGGATCTCTCCGATGAGACACAAGACTTTCGATTCTTGAATAATCTATCAATGTACGTACCAATAGACCCTTTAATTATGTCCATGATACGTTCCGTCATTATTAAATGCGGAATTTCTAAGCTAATCTGCGACACACGAGCAGTGTCGGAGATTCTCATGCAACGCTTCCCCGTCGTGGAGAGAAAGATTTCGAACCGAACCCAACACTTTTTCAATCAGATGCCTTGGCAGCTTCACGGCAGGCTATGCACAATGCGCTTTCCTTTCCGCGTCTTCATCATCCCAAAAATAAGATCGTTGGGTTCTACGCACCAGACGGTTTTGCGCCGCCCTCACCCTCTTCGAAAATCACGGTTACGACGAGTATTGAGGAGGAAGACGAACAAAATACAAGGGAGACTGAAGTGAAGAAGAGTACAGGAACTGGACCCGCAATCTCCCCTGACGCATGCGTTTACGTACCAAATCCTAAGGGTCAACACTTCAGGACAGTAGGCCAGGGAGACCGGTGGAATCGCGTGTGGTTGTTGCCAGAAGAGGCTCTGTATCTGCTGGAGAGAGGCAGTTTGGATATTCGATGGCCATCAACAGATTCTAGTGAAGAAGATGAGGATGACTTGAGCATTCCCATGAGTCTCCAGGCAGCATATGCATGTTTCATTGGAAGAGGAGCCTTGACGCTGGAGAGGTTCAGTGTCTACTCTGGACTCAGGAGAGGAGGGTACACGCTTCTTCGGGCCCCGAGCTGGGATGAAAGCACGTACGAGTCTGATGGAGAAACATCGCAGAATATCGACGCCAATAGTAGTAAAGGCTTAAATCTGATGGGTCTTCTGAGTCGCTTCTGCAGATCTATATATAATGCCACTTCTTCGGAATCAACGGTCACTGGACCCATCATCGGGCTAGGTATATATCGCAGCTACAGTAAGTCATTATGACCTCGATCACTAGAAACATACTCATCATTGGATGCTATACTGATGAGATTACAGACGATATATATAGGCGACTGTCCTTGATCCCTTGTGAAGATCCTATGGTCGAGAAACCTCCAAAACCTACTACCCCTCCTTTCCGCGTCGCCTACCATATCTACAAACCATCCACGCCCTTCCGCAAGTCGGCGCCTCCAACGCCAGATTTCCGAATAGCAGTGGTTAATGCTCAAACACAGACGACACTACCTACCTCGTCGCAAATCAGCGCACTCCTGGAGAGCACGCCGTTGGATCCTCCTCGCGGTGAGAAGATGGACAGAATGTTATACATGCGACTTCGGCATGGATACAAGAATGTTGTTCTAGCAGTTGTGGACCAGGGAGTTGTGAGCTTCCTTAGGGTCGCAGACGCAGGATTCTCTCGAGAGAAGATATACAAGGACAAGGGTGTTCTGAGAGGAGGGAAGAGAGGTGGATTCTCGCAGCGTGGTGGAAGAGGACGCGGCAGAGGAAGATGAATTGTTGTCGTTCCAGAAACTATTCATCTCCCTCGCAGGAAACTCTACATGATATGTCTCCCCCCGAATAAAGCCAGGATATCCATGGATAAAGGATATCGACTGAATAACAGGGAGATCTCTTCGGTATTGATCTGCCATCATCTTTAGGTCCTCCGTCCATGTAGCAAGAAAGGACGGATGAGATGCTGACGATGGCTGGCTGCCGGGTCCGTGCGATACGGAGTCCAGCCGGCAGACATATGAACCATGAGCTTGCCAATCATTTGGCATCGAGTGTCTCAAAGGTGCTGGAACATCGCTAATAAGTTGCATTATTCTCCCTCTTCCGAGCCGCCAAACTGGCACCGGTAGAATTTAAGGATGGATATTTCATGGAAACCTCATAATCCGAGGCAGGAATATCGAAATTACCTCTCTATAGAATATGAATCGCAGCAAAACGCCGTGGACCGACCACCGTGACCTGACCTGATCCCATAATTCGTACATGAATCGTAATTCGTGCATGAACAAGCCATAGCTTATCTAAAATTTCCTTCTTTAGTTAATACTCACGGCACTGGACTGCATCCTGGTAGACACATACCTTATGTATCCAAATAATCCGCTGCCATCAAAAGCTCCAGACAGAGCTCTGATGGTATATCCATGTCGGGAACATTTGCCTGGTCCTTGTTCTTTTCATTGTAGCAGAAGTACTCGCACACTTTCTCAAGAACAACTCCACTGTTACCTCCCAAAGAATGCCGTCAGCATGACCCATGTAACACAAACAGAGCATGATACCGCGTGCTTGAGCAAAACGCACCTGATATTTTCTAACACGCAACGTCCAGTAATTGCCTCTGAGAATTTACCTGTACACGGAGAAGAGAAACGTTAGCACAGAAATTCTAGTATCAAGATCCTGCCCAGGGAGAAGAGTTGAAGACATACTCTCTGGATCCAACATTCGTCTGATCGTCCCCGATACGCATGCTGTACTTCGTGGAAGCACAAATTCAAATCCATCGCTTGAGACAAGCGTCACATATTCGGCGGGCTTTGATTCTTCCAAAGACATCTTGATGCGCAAAAGTGCTATGGGAAGAATATGAAGGGTTGGAAATTGCCCCAAAAAATTAGGCAGCTTAGCGGGCGTATCGTAACCTGAAGCCCATTTTCCCCTCTACTTCTCCGAGGTGGTCTGTGCTCAAGCTCCGATGCGGGACGCGCGAGAAGCTCGAGTGTCGATCCCTTAGCGGTAGTTTCTTCGAGATCTTGCACGAGTACCACTACGTGTTATTGCGTTATTGTCTTTCAATGATGAGTTAATATGACATGAGATTTTAACAATATTCAGACCCCTTTCTTAAGTTGCCATTTAAAATCTTCCTACTCATGCAGTCTGCCCGCTCCATCTCCGTCGGCTTAGGACGGTCCTTCCTGCGTCCCGTTCCGCGTTCACTCTTCTGGAGCCTGAATTCACCTAGAAATCGATTCTTCTCTGAGAGTTCAAATAAGCAATTGGGCAATTCATATACACAACCTAAGCAACGTTCGTCCATACCAAACGACAGCAGCCGACATGATTCGTTATTCGCATCCGGTGCCGGTCTCTCCGGTCGAACATGCATGATCACGGGCGGTTCGTCTGGAATAGGCCTGGCTATCGCCGAGAGATTCCTGCAGGAGGGAGCATCGAAAGTTATTATTGTTGGCAGATCTTATCCGAGGCTGTTGGATGCTGCGAACCGATTACAGAACGCTACTGGAAACGTCTCTATAGCCGAGGAGGACGCAGGTGATGAAGTTGCAACGAGGGCTCCGGAGGAGGATAAAGCCGTGGGATTTGAAGATAAGCTAAATGAGAGCAATGGAAGTCAAGGGGAACTTGTTTCAGTGTCGGAGAAGATCTCCCTGCTGGTAGGTGATGTTTCGGCAATTGATTCCTGGACTAGGACGTTGGAGAAGGAAATGGTAAGATTGATTATGGCCCTCATGAGCTTTGTTCATTGAAGTTCATTGGTTTTCAAGAATAAAACTAACATTTTTTCTGTGATTACAGGAGACAGTCGATATCCTTGTCAACGCTGCCGGAATATCTCTCTCAAACCTGCTGCCAAAGACTGACCCCCAAGATATCTCTCGAACACTACGTACGAATCTTGAAGGAGCATTGCTCACATCCCGCGCCTTTCTCCGTGCATCTGTCCGAAGTCGCATCAAGAACCGTAATAAGACAGATTCTAAGGCCTCAAAACGCTCAAAGTGCATTATCAATATTTCATCACTACTGTCGCACAAAGGAGGAACCGGCGCTGTGCCATACGCTGCATCTAAGGCTGGTCTCTTAGGCCTGACGCGTGCTCTGGCGGTTGAGGCTTCGGAGACTCTTCGGGATGTGGTTGTCCGCTCGAACGTTATTGTACCTGGTTACATAGAGACACCGATGATACAAGGTAAATAACACAGTCTTCCGGTGCCTCGGTACCATGTCTTAGATGGTCACCTTTGCTAATCAGGATGAACGATGCAGATATGGCACCTACTGAACTAGAAAGACTAAAGCAGAGCATCCCATTGAAGCGATTTGGTAGCCCTCACGAGGTCGCTCATGCGGCGGTTTTCCTGGCGCAAAACGAATATGCCAATAACTGCGTTCTCAATCTTGATGGTGGATTGAGCGCAGTATGACATTGTCAGCCCCAACTTTGCCGAGCTCTACGAAGAAATACGGTAATGCAGGCATCACCTTAATAGTGGAGCTGGTCAGGATAAAAGAATCCGTATTTTCTTATTGGAGTGGCAGTGACGGCTATGGACCTATTCCCTCCTTTTCACCGAGGTTGCCAACCGTGCCGAGCTTGCAAAAATGAACTATCTCATACATGATTTCGCTTTTCAGGGATCTGACTTTGGGGATGCTTGACGCACCGCAATAATCAGCCACAGTCGCGGAAGCTACCAACGCATCATCTCGTTCATTAAGTGCGGCCTTTTATGGACTGCTTCTTAATTGCAAAAGAGATATCTTTTTCGCTCTTTGAAAAGCACCAAACCCCACCTTCGCAAAACTCCTGGAAATGTTTTCAGTGTATGTTACAAAAATCGCATAGATTGCGAGGCGAAGCAGGCCCCCAATCTCGACTCCATGGGGCCGGAATACACGAGCTGGTCTTAGAACTGTGAATCAAGGCCCTCATCTAGCGAACCCACTCTTAGTCGGCGGCTCGCTGTTCTTCAATCATCGTCTATCAAGATGGCGCCACCATCTGCCTCGTCCAGGACGATAGGATGATCTCCGTCCCCTTCAACAGTGACAGTCCCATGAAAACGCTTGGCACGTTCCTGGCCGTTAGCGATCCCTGCCTCTTCAGCATCGCGTTTCCGTTTGCCGGAAATGCCGTTCGTGTCGGGACCGGAAACGCCGTTGACGTGCTCATCCTTGGGAGGTTCTGGGGCAGGAGGTGCCTTGGGTTTGCGGGGAATCTCGACTTCCTTCTCAAGAGAGACAGATTTTCCTTCTTGAGCTGATTCGGACCTGAACGATTGTTAATGCTTCAAATCTTGACGAAATTACCCGTTGTTACACTCACTTCTCCGACAACACCAGCTCTAAGTTGACGCGTGGCTCCTCTTCCTCTTCGTCTACAACAGTGATGAAGCTCTCCTTGGTAACACCTAGATCAGACAGTTTCTTTGGAAGATTATCTTCTAGATCAGGGTCGAAGATGGTGCCAAGATCATTGCTGACGGAGAACTCTTCACCGTAGCCGAGCTTCAAACGGAGGACTCCCTCAACTAGATCATTCAGTGTGGCCTTCTCTGGGTCGAAGAAAACTCTAGCTTGGGCAACGGAGCAAACAGGGCAGTTGGGATTTGGGGGGTTTAGGCTGTCCGAGTTGATAGCACGAGTGCCAGAGCGTTCCAAGAAGACCTAGTTAAACAAGCAGTCAGTGACAAACCGTACAAGATCAAATTTTCGTTTGAAGGAAGGCATACCATCTTTGCATGTTGATAATCGTCTTTCAGAACCTTGAATGCTTGTAGCACGCATAAGCCGGCTGTCATAGCATTTGTGGTAGCAATCGCAGGTATGATGTTCCCTGCCATCTCTGTACGACAGTAATTTAGTAGATGTCCCACATGCCATCTTCGATGCTGGGCAAGATAAGAGATTCAACGTACGCTTGATATCGAATTTTGACCTTGCTTCGATACTGAAGATAGACGATCGCAGGTTCGCACTTGCAGCGACAAAATCGAGTGTGTCCACATCATCCTTGTCGAAAGTGATAATCGGTCGAATATTGCCCTTTGTGGTGTCTTGTAAAGTCCGCAGTCGCTTGCTTAAGCGATCCAAGCTGTATTATGGTTAGCTTGAAATCACCGAATATGGGAAAGGGTGTCTGACCTGTCCTTAAAGACCACAAAGTCCTCCGCCAGCGTCCACACCTTCTGGTCGTTGCAGGAGACCGTCGTTTCTACGGAAGATGACTCGTTCTGAAGTGTCTCAAAATCAAGAGGCTCGGGCGCCTTGCGTGTTTTCCACATGTCTTCCATACCACGCAGTCTCTCTATGTCTTCTTTGAAGACTTTATTAAAAACCTTCTGGGCGAAGTCATTCGAGCCCATAGAGTTCCGAATGTCCTTAAGAGCTCGGGCCTCACGACGAAGGTTTTCGATTTCTTGAGCTACAAGAATGTCAATCCTAGCGATCAAAAGTAGTTTGGATGCTCAGCGTGGCATACCATTATCAGAGTCTTCAGAATGATCGAACTCTGCATCATCCTCACTCTCTCCGAAGAGTTCTCTACTACACGTCAGGGTAAAAGCTCCGAATCATTGCCATCGATAGAACTCACGGGAGAAGGTAACTCTTTGCCCATACAATGCAGTGGATAGGTTGACTGGGCGTGCTTCGTATCGTGCAGACCGGGAAGCTCTTGGGGACTTCCTTTGAATTACAGTCGTAACATTCAGTTTGACCCTTTTATGCTCGTATCAGCTACCGTCCCATCGGCTAGATGTATCATCTGGGCAAGCATCTGACATGTCTTACCTTCTTGATGACCTGAACTTGTCCGTTGAACCCCGTAGTACCGCTCTCAATCAGTGGCACATTGGCCGCCAGGCACATCCTGTTCACGTGTCGTCTGGCATCGAGATTGTCTAAGGCATTGAAGACGATGTCAAACGTCGCGAACCAGTCGACATTGAACTGGTTATCCTTGATATTGGCATGATATGCCTCAAGCTTTGCACTGGGTTGGAATTTGTGCGCGACCTCTTTAGCTACCTATTTCCGCCCCCAAACCTGTCAGATTATCTGCGGCGCAAACGGGAGGACGACGTTTGGACGGCAACGTGGGAGGGCAACGGGGAGAGCGCAAGATGGACCACGCACCAAAGCTTTGGGCTTCTTGATGTGTTCGTATCGGAAGAGAAATTGACGATTCAGATTGCTCAAATCAATAGTATCCAGATCGATGATGTGGATCTCACCGAAGCCGGTTAGGAGGAGGTTCTTCAGCAGCTCGCAGCCGATTCCACCAGCACCGACAAGAAGAACGCGCGACTAGAGTAGACCAAAACAGGTCAGTAATTGGTGGGCCATAAGATGGAATCGTAATTTTGCAGAAAGAAGCGCAGTTACTTAGAACCTCTCACCTCCTTGATCTTCTTCGATAGGGTCCCCAGCGACCTCTTCAAATAGGCGTCCCGTGCCATCTTTGCGCGTCGCGAGCGGTCTGCCGGGCGATCTTGACAAACTAGCGGCGCATAGGAATGATATTTCGGTTGAATTGTCGCGCTTCGGAGGCGAAGAGTGTGGTCGCAAGTAGGAAGGAGAGCAAAGAGAGGGGAGGGGGAAGGAGGGCGTGTCGGGACGAAGCTGGATGGGATGGACGTCACAAGCTCCCCAGACCGAGCATGAAAGCAGAAGCCACGAGCAATTGGGGAAGCAAGATCAGAGAATTCTAGGATATACCTGCGCTAGATTAAATATCGGAGGGAGTTGTTAGAGAACAGACCGCGCGTGAGAAGTAACTGAGGAGAAACTCAGCCTTGCTGGAAGCGCATTCGGGAAAGTCAGGGTCCATCCGGAGATGGAGTTGTGACGTCTCCGCAACCACCAACGTTCATCTTTGCGACAAGCAATGCACAAACTCCCACTTATTTCCTAGTTAGCTATAGTCAGATCTCTTTCAATATAGGCACGACTGAAATCATTCATTTATGCAAGTTAAGATATTACTTGCAGTGACCCTCTTAGGCCTTTCATAGACAATCAGCTGTTCCCCGTCCAGTCGGATTCCCTTCCGGTAAGAATGAGGATCCGTTTTAGCCGCTGGGGAGTTGTTTGGTTCTTTTTTATCTACCTATGGACAACTAGCTGATCTCGTGCAGCAGGTAATGAACCTCTAAACGACCTGGATCCATCCTATGCAGCTGCCGCTGATGGACAAATACTCCAATTTGTGACAGCCCGAGAACCATCCGCCTTCTCATTTCCCGAGCTAAGAGCCTTCGGAGGGTGAACAGGCAGCTAGGTAGTGGGAAACCTTAATGGTCTGTAGCTGGACTTAACATTGGTAACGCTGGACTAGAGACATGCCAAACCGGATACCGAACTAGGAACTATTTGTGGTCACTTTTCTCAAGGACGGCGCAGGAACATAACCTTAAGACCGTTCATCCTTAAAAGGCCAGGCATTTCCCCATAAATTGCGCTCCTCTGGGGGTTTTGCTTCACGATCTAGAAATCTCGATCTTGCCTTTTCTAGTCTCTCTACCACCGTATCGTATTCATTCTAAGAAACAGCCCCATCCCATCTAGCGTCCTATTTCATCAACAATTTGTGCTTTGCGCTCTATATCTATTTCTCATTTTACGTAGTCTTGCCTTTGTCTTTCTAGATCATTCTGGGAGTATCTTAGAAGGCATGGTATGCAAGAATTTCTGTTGTCATCTTGTCCGACGACAGCCTATCAATCAATAATACTACTAGTTTGGGATGGGTTAGTTTCGTCAATAAATATATTGTCAGTATACAAGTCGCTATGCCACATTATTCCAGCATTTTTTTTCGGCGAGCTTGATAAGCTCTCCCGGATCAAATTTGACATAGCGTTTCCGTAATTGATGCTCTTTATCCCAAATCCATCTCTGCGCCTTATATGTGTGGAAGTCTTATGGATGATATGTCGACTCTTGGTAAGTATACAATATCAATTCGACTACGAAAGATGTCCTGACCAAAAATTTGCACAGTTGAACGCTCGAGTGGAGAAGCATCTAGAGATAATAATCGACACTTGTATTCATTTCGCTGTTTACTGATGCTTAAGGTCTTGAAAAGAAACATAGTTCCGCTATTTGTTGATCTTCTTTGGTTTCCTTGGCATCACAACTTAGATAGCTTCAATGCTGATTCCACTTCGACTGCTAGTGCCACTAAATCGATGTGATATCCTATATATACAGTATATGCAAGGTGTTGACTTATGTATTGTGGATCGAAACTTGGGAACTACAGTACTGACATTGGTTCTCATGAGCCTATTCAGACTGGTACCCCTAGACTTTTTGGATAAAGATCGTCAAAAACTGTTCAAGGTCGAACTTTGAAACAATAATACTATAAATTATCTTAAAGATAGTAAATTTCTATTTCGCTGCCGCTGGAGGTAAAAAAAGAGGATGTCGTTCTATGGTTCTAGGATATCCGAAATATGTTGGTGTCATTCATTTTGCCCCTTGCTTATGTAACTGATGCCGATCAGGAGAGCGATGAATCACGGAGAATCACCACGATGGATGATCCCACAACACAAATATAGATCTTTTTTTCCCTTCACGGGCGGCGTTGTTTAATTTTTTTCTTATTTCGGTATTCCCCATCGCATAATTTGAATGGGAAGATTGATTATTGCACATTTTACATATTGCGTTTCGGAGTTGCCACATCGTGGGAGTCACGACGCTAATACTTTTCCTTTGTCCGCTTCTCTATATGCAAGACTAGGAGTTATACCATTTCTATGCACCACGACTCTCTCCGGAAGCATATTTTCTTTGTTTCCAAGCTAGAGGAAGAAATAATAGTCTGAAAGTCCGCAATGTCAGACGACGAAGCGGATCCGGAACTCCTTGAGCTGCTGCGAAAGTCTCTTGGTTTAGGCGGTGGACGATCAACTCCATCTCCGCCAGAAACTAAGGTACTTGAGAGTGCACAGTTCATCTTTGACAACTCAATTGATGTTGCCCTGGACGTTTCAAAGACAAAAGAAGCTGCAGAGACGATATGGCGTCTGATGCAGGAGAAAGGCTATTCAACCAAAACGTGGTCCGAACATGAGTTACATCCAAAATCCAAGGATGAAAGCACTGTCGATTTTATCTTCACCATGGATCTCCTCAATTTCAGCTTTTGGTCAGAGGAGACCGACCAATCGAGACGGTTCGCTATTGAGTATCGTGGGGAGAGATGGACTGGATATTGGAGTCTCGTTGCGGCACTTCAAAGAGCTCTCGACGAAGGTAAGGGTCTAGGGTCTATGTTCCATTACATGGCTGGATATTTTAACTGAGACTTACAGAGATCCCAATTACGAGCCCGGACTTCTGGAACGATGAACTTGAATGCACAGATGAACTGCTGAAGCATGTCTTCCGTTCGGCAACGGACGAAGAGATCCCATTGTTCGAAGAGCGTGTGCACTGCCTGCGTGAAGCAGGCAGAGTATTAAGCGAGGTAGCGTATTGATTTATCACTTGACCAGCATGTCTCATGGCTGATAGCCTGTGATCTAGGAATTTGACGGCAGCTTCGTAAACTGTCTCTATGACGCGAACCATTCTGCTGCTGCTCTCGTCAATCTGCTAGCAGAACACTTCTCCTGCTTTCGAGACCAATGGACGTTTGAAGGGCATAAAGTACGCTTGTATAAGCGCGCCCAGATCCTGGTTGCAGATTTATGGGCCTGTTTTGAAGGCCAAGGCTATGGGGAGTTCCATGATATCGACAAAATTACTATGTTTGCAGGTTCGTATATTACACTCTCACTCTTTTTGGTTGTGTAAATAGACCAAGAAAAATTTTCTGACACAAGATATGTTCAAGACTACCGTATTCCTCAAATGCTTCACCAGCTTGGCTGTCTTATATATTCCCCTCCATTAGAGAGCCACATCCTACAGCTAAAACCGATTCCTAGCGGTTCAACCTGGGAAATCGAACTCCGGGGTACCTGTATCTGGTGCGTGGAGCTGATTAGACGGGAGATCCTGAAAAAACATCCAAAAACGCGAGTGCAGACTACGGAATCTATTTCAGAGAAGAATCATAACGAGGACATCGGCATGCATGAATCGCAAGAAGCCCAACATAAAAGCACAGACAAACAGGAGAGCATAGCAGAATCTCCGTCTCCATCTTTCAGCATCAATGCTATCCTAATAGACTTTTTCCTTTATGATACCATGAAAGAGCTGGAGGCCAAGGGGGCTGAGAATATCCCACACCATCGGACGAGGAGCATCTGGTATTAAATTTATTGTTATTATTTTCGTCCGTTTTCCATAGATATTTATTGTTTTTACCACTTTGGTTGGATATACGAGGAGGATCTTTCTTCTGCGATCTGGTAGGACTGTGAATAACTACTTGGTCAGTCGTTACTGTTTCCTCAGGTTACAGATAGACAAGGATAGAAATAATAGAGGAATTCATTTGCTTTTTTTTTTTTTTCAATGCACATTGCTACGATTCTATCATGGGTATCATACAAGTGAAATTCTCCTGGATATGCATCTCAGGCGGCGGCCTTGCCTGTCCTCTCCAGCTTTTCGACCTGCTTCAGAATATCTTTCTTCCATTCCATGTAGTCCTCCTGTCGCTCCTCGCTCAACCAGTCCACACGATCCTGCATCATTGTACCAAGACCTGGAAGAAGCCCACCTCTTGTGGTAGCTTCGTCTAGGCGATGGTCCTTCTTGTGTCTCTTGGTACTTATCGCACCTGTCGGACCTTCTTCTTCATCATCATCTCCTAGACCCATATCATCCTGGGTCACTTCATCCCAGTTCTCTCCTGCTTGTGGGACGTTTTCAAACCATTCTTTGCCTTTTGCCCAGCCTTGCTCCATGATAAGAGCAATCCATACATCGACGTCTTCACGGTGTCTTTTCTCGGTAGATGGAAGCCCAAGGCTTGTGAGTGCTGTCTGACGCATCTCTGAAAACGTTTTCTTGTCCATCTTTCTGCCCTCACTGTTGCTGTCTCCAGAGCTTTCCCCTGACGGGGCGGCACCTGGGGCCGGACTGCGCCGCCTGGCGAGAACGAGAAAGTAGACGGCTACTATGAGAGCGTTGACTAGTTCTTTATAGTCTTCATCCTTTTCTTTATCTTGTGCTGTCGTAATCGGCTCCAAGAACTCTAGTGACTCCTCGTCCAGTCTGTCTCCATCTGACTCCGAAGGGATGAAATGCAGTATCGACGACACACCGGAGAATATATGTGGCGGGAGTGTCCTCGAGATTGGGGGCCGTGACCATGTGCTCATCCTGGGCGCTGGGGTAGAAAGTGTCTTACACACAGTACGGATGGCTGACATCACCCATCCGGGCGCGTCACCAACGATTGTCGATGTGGTCTCATTAATTCCTCCTGATTTCCGTACTGGAAGTTGTTGTCGTGATTTTGATGAAGGGGTAATCTGATCAATTGTAGTTCTCTTCAAAGGAGTTGATTTGGTGGGTGTGCTCTGCAGCGTCCGGGGCGTGGCTGTTCTCTTCGTAGGAGTCGTTGTCACGGACGAAGGTCGTGTAGGGGTTCCTGATACTGAACCTGTTCCTGTTCGCCTTGAAGAAATCGTGCTACTTGTGAGAGATCGATCGAGGAACGCGTAAAGCTTCTTGTAGAGACGTGGAGGACATGGTGGATGGCCGAGTAAGGGAGGGAGTTTGAGCGACCGACTTAGTCTGCCAATTCGTGATTGAGGATCAGCGATCGATTTTAGTATATATAGAGACGCAAATAATTGGATGTATATACCTTTTGCAAGCTATTTCAGCACAGGCGTACGGTCGCGCAATCTCTTCCTCTGGCTTCAGACTCGCAGAGTAGCTCCGCGATTGCGCGACAAGCGACAAGGCTAAGCTAAGTAGTTCGGGCGGCAGATCGTCCGCATGTGTTGGGAGAAGCGTGGCTAGAGCCTGTTCAACAGGTCTGTTGTTCATGGCTTCAGGGAGACGAGCTACTATGAGCTCTTAGCAGGACGTATTCTGTGGCTCAAGATGCTAAGTAGAATTATGTACTCTAGTCTGGTCCAAATTCCGGCGTTAAGCTCGGACTTGTGGGGAAGACAGAGAACCTTAAAGTAGACGTCAACTCCGGAAGCTAGGTATTACTCTTCACTTGCCGGTCTCTAAGGCTAGCTTCTTTAGTTCCACTGTTTTTCTTCTCTCACTTGACATTATTCACATATCTCTACGAAGCATCGACTATTTATACTAAAGCAGCCGTTACGCAACCAACTAGGTCACCGCAATTAGATTATCAAGGATAGCTAGGTACTATATGAACACGATTATGTCTTGTCAGTTACTTACCTAGACAGACGCTTCTTGTCCGCCTTCTTGGGATGTGTGTGGTGCCCTCCTGAAGAGCCCTAATGTCTTGGGGAAGTCCATTCGTATCTTTGGAACTGCGTTACCAAATGCATTGTCAGCAAGATAAAAAGACAGTGAACTTAATGATGCTGCAATTTGCAACATGATATATCCAAAGTAGATATCCATGTCACTATCTGTGATATTACTGGGGAAAGGATCATACCAAATGTGGCGATAGAAGGTACTCGAACTTGTTCCCGCACCCATCGCATGAAGCCTGATATCGTGGTGCTTCTTCTGTCCATAAGATCATCATGGTATATTTCGTGGGAAGACTGTCCCAAATAGCGCCTTTTACACCTTTGCAAGATGTGACGACCTATGGTCCAACGAAGACCATATGACAGCAGTAGGAGGACAATAGACAAGACAAAAAATGCCCATATTGGGGCGTGATCGAGTTCGCGGACTCTCATGCTAAATATGCTCGCAGATACAGCGATAGGAACCAGAAAGAAAGCTAATTCTGAGAGGGTAGTAATGCTCTTCTCCTTAGCTATATTCTGTCTGGTTTCTAGCATAGTGATGCTCGATATTAAAGATGCGGATACTTCGCGTAATCGATCTGAGGTCGCAGCTGCAACCTCGAGGGTTTCAGATGATAGTTGCATCATGCTTCGGGAGGAAGGCTCAACCGTAGTGGATTGAACACTTGGAACCAAGGAGCGAAGAGTGGTCCGCAACGCCGGTATATTGGCTTCACATCTTTTAATGAACTTTTGCCAGTGGCATAGTTGTGTGTCCGTGAGATGGTCGTCTGCAAGACTGGATTGGATATGATCCAGTGTCTCGTTGACAACTCGAAAAAGATTTAGAGAATCGTGACAGACAATCGCATTGAGGCCCTCCAGAGGGTCTTTATAGATAGAACTCCAGGATTTTTTGTGCTTTGCTTCACACCATTTCCGCAAATAAGAAGCCGTTGATTCGGACTCTCCCAACTGTTGACGGACCTTGGCGCAGTTGTTAATGTCGACCTCCTGAAGCGAAACCTCAATGGGACTTCTAGGGTACGTGTCACGGCAAAACACATAGTCCTGGTTCCATTTTCCACTTTGCTCGCTGTCAGCATTCCCATGGAATTCAGGGACAGAATTGGATTGGCCGCTAGCCGTCATCTCCTTTACCACTGGGAAGGGGTCAAGAAGGAGAACAACTGAAGTACTTGTTAGTGCGGGCCGTCATATATTATTTACTAAGCTTACTGCTTCTTCTCTCCCCGATAGTTCTTATGCAGAATGTCGCCCTCTCTTCCCATGCCAAGGGCATTCCGGCGTCGTCTGTAGACAAGTCCGTTTTCTTCGAAGAAAGACGGTTTGGTTCTGCTGCAAGGTCCCATCCGAATCTAACAATATTGTTTGCAAAGTAAAGCAGGCCACAGCTCCCCTTCTTGATCCTATGAGGACTAGCAATTGGCCCGTGGAATGGCCTTCCGGCGTAAATATTCCAAAGTCTCTGGGCTCCAGCACCTGGACTTCTCCAGACTGGCCTAAACCATTTGATGGATTGGAAATCCTTCGGGGCCGATGCTGTTGACCAGGTGGATAATGGCAAAGGCATTTGCCTAGGACTCGGGCGTGCATACCTAGAGTTCACCAGATGTGTCTCGAAGAGCTCCGGGCTCAATTCGAAAGTAGAACCGAGAAGATTGATTACCTCGCAAGACAAATCTTCCGCAACGATTAGAGACGTTTTGGCGTCGTCCGACATCAGCGAGGCGGACTCCTCGAGGACTTTAGTCATATTCGCCCTTTCAGCCTGAGAAAGAGAAGAGGCTGAACCGTGACATAGAAGCCGCGTCCGACAATTAGAAGAATGAGCACCAAAATCCAGTACGGCTAGCGACATGACATCGTACTGTGGGCGAATCGGACTATATGCCAAGTGAGAAAGCTCCAGAGACAGCAGTCGAATATAATTCAAATAATACGGCTCCACCAGAAACAGAGAAGATCTCGACAATTGATGAGGCCAGGGTTCATCATCATCCGGGAACTCCCTTTCAGTATCTGAATCCGAAGCCACGGAGGTCATAGACCGGGTGCAAACTTTTTCGATATCCTCCAAACTCGGCACTGGCGAAAGTGGTACAGATAAAGTAGTTTCTGCTGGCTGGGAGGAACGTCGATTAGGGCCTAGGGACTCTCTTGGGGACATAGGTTCCTGGGACAAAACATCTGTAGAACTCATTGTGATCCGTGGACTCTGGATACTGCCATCCACCACACCAAAAGTCGAAGAGGTTCTCAAGAGAAGGCTGGGAGTGTTCGGAGATGTCGTTGCATCTGTGATTGTTTCATCGGAATGCGCATGTTGGAAATCTTCGTAAATCGTAGACTCCTCTCTAGCAAATTGCGCAGCAGTGGCTGCCGGTGTTGGCATCTGTACCTAACTCAGAGATACTTCGGAGAGCCTCCAACCTGATTGGAGTGAAATCTGAATAAGCAACAAATAAATTGGATTCGAACTCGTCGTTTCGAGTTCGAAATCAAATGCGGGTTTTTATCTTCAAGAAAATTATCCGGTTCCTGCATACCACGAAATTGTGGCAACGAAGGAAAACTGAATTTTTCTTTAAAAAATTATTATCATAAACTATATATATATTATCCAGGTTAAACACCCAAATAATGTTCCTACCAGCTTATGGCCCACGTATCGATATCTCCGGTAGCGATACCCAATAAGTGATTTTGAGGCCCAAGCTGCATGGTTGGTTTCAACACGTTGGCATACGGACCATCTTGAAACATTCTCCCCTTGAAACGAAACCAGGCTGAACTGGGGCAACTAACCACGCAATTACACGTAGGGTCGGAGGTTAGGTACCGTACTTACTGCAGCTTTTCATTTCTATATGATGGGTCTAGATAGTAAAATGTGTGGGGCAGAAAAACAGAAATGAGACCCGGAGGACACGCAGCTGCACCACAGCTCCAAGCTCTTCATAACATTTTCTCCTTTATCCTATAGAGTTATTGAACTAGTAGGTATGGATCGTATCAGATGCGTGTTAAATCCATAATATAGTAACCTACGAATTAGAATAATGAGGATTATAACAACACTTCTTCGAAGAGATCGTTATACAGCTTATGAATTTAGGCTATATATTGTCATTGTGAAGACCTGGGATTATAAGGAATACGGAGACGCTCCTGTAAGACTACATTGCTGAGTGAAATAACATTGAATCCTTCCCCAAGCACTCCATAAACTGTCAAAAGGTAGAGCATTATGAAAGTAATTTGGTCATATACATTCAACACGCCACTCCATAGTTCGAAAGGACCCTAGAAATAGACACAAATTCAACATACCTAGGCTTTCTAATGGTTCCTCCTAGATATGCTCCTGGAAAATATTTTTTATAACTGGAGCTTGATCTGATACTGGAATATAGATATACCCTTTCGACGTCAATTGGCACAATTTTAAGCTCTCGGGAAGACAAAAATGATCAGGTAGGGGTAAATGCCGTGTAATTGAATACTCTCTGTTCTCTGGGTGGATTGGAACGGAACATATGCAATTGTCATGGTCAAGAAAAACCAATCGTTCTCCTGGTCTTTCATTTTGGTCTTCTGCAGTTTGACGACTAGATACGAATCCGAGGGGAGCCGCCATGATTTTACTGATATTCTCGATCAATGGATCTGGCATAATCCCGCGTTCCGGTTGAGGAGTATCCAGATCGATATTGGTCGTCGGTATTGTTAGAAACTGCGAATTTCTCTTGTAGGCGGCAGTCGCCCATGCCATGGTTACCAGAATAACAGAGCCGTCTAGCGAATACAGGAGATCCTCAACTTCGCAAGATATGTCTGACTGATATATCCGAACTGTTGACGGGTTGTCTTGGATCTGATATGACAGATCAAGAACGAAGCTGGACTGAGATAAATAACCATCTACTGGAATGGTCATTCGTCTTTCAAGGCCTTGCCAAGAGATGATTTCTATACATTTGGGACCATACCCCACGAATAGATCATCTTTTTTGGGATGATTAAACCATTTGCAACTTTGTGCCACGGGGGAGAGACGTGAAACTAAACTGCCAGTGTCCAACGACCACATTATGAGCTCGCCTTCTGCGACAATCGCAATATGCTTGGACTGTCGATCGAATAGTAGCTGGTCAATATTAAGATCCAAAGAGGTCGTTATATAGGGCCGAAGTATACATCTGTCGTTATCGTACGCTTTAATGAATATTTGGGCAGCGATATCGACGATGGCGAGGTATTTCTTGTCACAGCTCCAAAGCAGATGTTCAATCTTCTCATTGCTCGGTGAGTCAAGAATTGTATCAGGTCCTCCGTGTGGAAAGATCTTGACATTGCCGTTTGTGAAGCCGGCACAGTATGTCGTTGAATCTGCACACACAGCCAGAGCACTCACTCTTGTAGGCTTTGTCTGGGAGCTGCTAATTATTTGGGAGGAGAGTGGTTGAAGCTGATATGTCTCTCTTCCTTCGATATTTGCAGCTATTTTCATTAATGTTGGCTCCCAAATCATACAATCCGAACCCCGGACACCATAGATCCTACCACCACTAGGTTCAATCGAGAGTCCTCCGAGGGTTCGAGAGTCATTTATCTGACGCACAGTCTCCAGGTCAGATGCCCTCAGCAACTCTAGGCCCCCATTTTTGCTCCTGGTGACCAGAAGATCATCTGCAAGGCTGCATTGCATGGACAACCCATTACCTTGACGCGCATATAGGCTACTGGAATTAGATATATCCCATACTAAAATAGTACCATCCCGCTGAAGCCCAGTAATTCTCTTAGAAGTTTGATCCCATAATAGTTGTCCCAAATCAACACTAGCGTGACGTCTATGGTCATACTGGGCTTGACGACGAGGTGGATCCAACTCCCAGACTTCCATGGGATGGTTGACATAGCCGATGGCTAATAAGCGTCCAGTTTTATCGAAAGCAGCACAAGAAGGGCTAGGAATGCCAGATTCGGAATTATTCTGGGGTAGGCGAACCGTTTCCCAGGATTGGGCGGATTGCTTCAATTCCACCTCCCTAAGAATGAAATCAGTACAAAATGACAGGAGTTTGCTGTCATCAGGAGAGAACATGAGCGCAAGTAGATTTCTCCCACGCGGATTAGGAACTTCACATCGTAGATTTCCAGTTGTGATGTCCCATAACTTTGTTTTTAGTGGTCCATAAGTAGCGAGGATAATCCCTGAATGGCTAAATTGAAGATCAAAAACCTTCTCTCCGTGGAGTAACTCTGTCACTTCCTTTTTGCTTGAGGAGCAGTATATCCTGACTATGCCACTCTGACTCGTTGTGGAAATGGCAAAATTTTGGTCTGTGCTGACAACCTTTGACGCGGTTAAACGTTTGCCGATGGTAAACATCGCCGAGTAGTCCTGCCATTGCGGGTAGTTGAAGTTTTCAATAGTGATATTGGACTTTTCTCTGAGTCTTTCGGTGAATGCTTTAGATGGGCAAAAAATTGCAATATTGCTGAATATCATCGTAGGGTCATTGAGAAGTTGCCCACGATGTTGCCCTTCAAGCATAGCAAGGTCCAAGCAACATTGTTCGAAAAAGGTTTGATCAAGGGTCAACTCTGTCCTATTCTTACCGATAAATTTGGAAAGAATTCCATAAGCCTCGGTGAGAGCTTCAAGATTTCCTGCGGAAGAAACCAAAAAGACCCACGTCAAAACACCTTGGGTTCGGAAGAAGTCTACCATTAGCGTTATGACCTTCTCCGTGTCGGTACTAAGCTCAGAAAGATGGTAATGCCAGTATTTAGCTGCATATTCTAAGAAAGAGAATTTCTCGCAGACCGGTACACCATGTTCGTATTTGGCAGACTTGAGGGCGTTGAGGCAACTCTGGAAAATCTCATAGTGACCCTGTTGCATATCCACTGACAGAATCGATTTCTCCGTGAGAATATAATTGCGTGCATTTGAATGGATGAATTTCACCTGCGAGGTTTCGTTGATAATAACAAATCGACCACATACGATGCGTATGGTTCGTTGAAGGTGCGTTGGGGGATCACCATGGGTCAGACAGGACATTCCTTCTCTGATGGAGTTGATACGCAGAGGTTCCCGAACACATAATATCCAAGGCATTATGACGGTTGAAAATTCTTTAACTTCATCTCTTCGGGACTCCAACTCTTCATCCATTGCTCTCCAATAAGCTTGCAAATTCCTAGGTGCAGATTTGAGCATAGCCTTCAAACTATCCAACCGGTGGATTTTCGTGGTCTCGTTACAAAGTATGCGGGCGCACAAGAAGTTCCCTTCCGCTGCCGAACAGATGTTGTGAACTATCGCATCCCTATCACTGTCACAGTGCTCTTCGACAATATGCGTGACGAAGAGCTGTAAATCATGCTCTGGATGGTGATGAGAAGTGAGATCCATGCTTTCAAGAGTAAGGCTACTTCCTAGTCTTTGAAAAGACTCATGAAGCTCCTGTGTATCTCTACTCACAATCAAGACATGAAGTGGAATATTCAGAGCAGACATGCTTGCCAAAGCCGAAATAAACTTTTTCGCATCAGGACAATGATCAATTCCATCGATAATCCAATAAATTGGATCCTCCGTTCCAATGTCACGGAGTAATGAAATTATCAACTCCCAAGTCTTTTTCCAACAAGATTGAGATAAATATCGCTTTTGCCGGGTGATTTCAGCTAGCGCACGTCTGAAAGGAGGTACCCATAGTGAAATATGATATGCAAATGATTTGAGTGCGACATCAAGAGACGTAGAATCTGACTCCCCGGCTTCAACATGGAAAAAAGAGCAGTGCTTGGTAACATGAGACACAACATGCTCGGAAATAACAGCAGAGAGTACCGATTTGCCGCTCTCGGGACGACCATATAGCCAAAATATTGTTGGTTTTGTCATTGGCTTCGTCCTCGTATCACGGAGCCATGAGGCTAGATTTGATTGTTCCTCGAAAATCCACTGGCAGGTATCCGGATCCCAAGATTGAAGAAGTTCCTCATAATTTTGTTCTGCCGTATCTGTGAATCCGAGAGATGTTCGGATCCTTCTGCACTCTTTCTTTGCCAAAATCGGCTGCTGAACAGCGTCGAAAGCAAGTCCCCTTAAAGTATTTCGGGACAAAAGAAAATTTGGGTCAGATAGACCAGTATATCTAATCATCTCCCGGTGGTTCGCATATATCGGTGCTGTGCTTTCTCCAGGACATCCCATCGTTGCAGATCGTTTCTCGACAATTAGCTGTTAGGAAGAAATCAGCGCGCTGTCAAAGTAGGTATAAGGCCGGATTAGCATACTTTTCCAGTGATTCCAAACGCTTGGAGCTCATAGAAAGACATGATTTTGAAGTTCAGAGGGGTGCCGAGAAATTCATCATGGATACGAGATAGGGTCGGCGAATTGAGTCGGAGTTCAGAGATGTATTTTTTCTGGAAGTACCGAAGTAACGGTATTTCTAGTGTGTTACTGAGTATGTCGGCGAATACAGAGCCTCGATGGGGAGTTCCAAAGAACACAATTGCGCAAATTGATTTCACGAATTCCTTATATTTCGGGTCTTTTCTTCCGATATTCCAAATCTAGGATTATTATCAGAAATTGGTGATTTTTTTTGTCGCTAATGTTATCTCCAATATCAACTAGTCGGACATACCTCTTTTGCGATCAGTCCGCCCATTGAATGCGCGACAATAATCATGGGGCGCTGCAATATCCAGACAAGTGTCAGAATTTTATAGGATACTTGACCTGCTACAAATGTGGAACATGGACACTAACCTTTCCTAGAGGCACTTCCTTCGCCTCCATACTCCCATAGTGTATCCCTTGATGCAGAAAGCCATTTGCAAAGTCACGTATTGTGGAATAGTCCTTGATCAATGTTGGTAAGATCGCTGAAGGGTAACCAAAGGTTGATAAACGGGCTCCTTTTAGGCCTAGCTCCTTCACAAGCCATGCTGGCCAGAAGAAGTTCCAGATGTCGTGAAGGCTCCAGCTCTTCTCGCTCTTGCCTCCGAGACCGTGGAAGAATATAATGTCCACTGAGATTTCTACGTCTTCGGGATTGTGAAACGTATGAATTCCTAGTGGATTCGTCAACCGTTTTGCCCAGTCATCACCTGGACAGTCAGAAAACCCTAAACACCAGAGCATTCTCTTTTGAGACAGGTAATATGAGTAGTGATATACAGATCTCTGGTTGTGGACCCCATAGAGACCTGCGATCGTGACTAAATATCAGTTTTAATATCGCGGACATAATGGCTGTTCCCCTATGTAGCAGACTCTCGGTAGGCAAAGAACCACGTCCAACTTCACATGTAGCGCCAATGCAGGTGACGGAGAAAATGCCAGCGCTTATGACTATGGATACATTTAGGATATTGGATGATAAAAATGGAACATGCGCACGGTCTAACTGATATGGTTTTTAATTGGTTTCTTCAATTCGACCAATAACGCCTAGCGCGTTTCATCCTAGCGCTGCAACGATGTTGGCGCCGAACAACTACCAACAACTCCTCATACTGAGTAAAAATAGTACTGGCGGTGTTTTTCTAAGCGCCTGTTAAAGATATTGAGACAATATGGTCCCCCCATATGATATAAGAACCAGAAGGCTCCGAAATCCCCTTCAATTTGGTCGAAACCACAACCATTTGTCTCTTGATGACCATTTCAACCACTTGCCCCAATGAGTCGGACAACGGATATCCCTCTGGATAAACTAATCCAGATTTGTCAGTAGACTCCAAATTCCTGATATAGTCAATCAAAGTCGAATCTAATATCTTTTCAGGCTTTCCCGGGTCACTGGTGCTCGCTACCGTCCCATCTGGTGCGTCTTCCTGGAGTCATACTGCACATGTCGAAGTTCGGCTGCATGATGGCTCAGAGAAAGATTATTTCGTCAAGGTAAGAATTAACGCACCGTCCTTATGATCCTCCTATCTCCTTAAGAGAAGAAAGGAAACTGCACTATGATACTGACGATTTGTGACTCTCCAGTGGATGGCTGCCGATACCGACATGAAAATGAAGCGCGAATTTTACTCTATGCTCCGACTTCACGCGGCAAACCCAAATATTGTGCCTAAAGCTCATGCAGGAGGTGAATTCCACTGGAATCACTCAATGGAATCACTCAATGGAATCACTCAATGGAATCACTCAATGGAATCACTCAATGGAATCACTCAATGGAATCACTCAATGGAATCACAAGAGAGAGAAGAGTGAAAGAGAGAGAATACAAACCTGAGAGAAATGCCCCAATGTCCTCGGCTGGTTATTATACAAAGCCTGATCCATCCTGCTTCTCTTACATCGTCTTTGACTTCATCCATGCCGTGGCTGAACCTCCCGACCCAATCTCGTTCTGTGCCCAGTTAGCTCACATTCATCGTGTCGCACCGCCATCTGAGTGCTTCGGGTTCTATGGCCTCATTCCAATTTGTGGCGAAAAAGGCATTCCGACTTCATTGAGTATCGACCCGGATTGGCCGAGATTCTTTTCGAGCTTGCTACGTCTTCTTCTCAAAAAGGACCTGAGCGTGAATGGTCATTGGCAGGTATATGAACAAGGTTTCGATAAGTTGATTGACAGGGTGATACCGCGGCTCCTTGGGCATCTTCAATCAGATAGTCTCAAGCCAACGCTTGTGCACGGCAATTTATCAGACGGCAACATTGCAGTTGACGCAATCACTGGGAGGCCGGTCATCTTCAGTCCTTGCGCCCTGTATGCACACCATGAATTCGAACTGGGCATATCGAGAGTCCCTACCTTAGGGTTAGACGAGGACTATATCGACCACTATATGAAATTCATCAAGCCCAGTCATCCGCGAGAGGAATTCCGTGATCGAGTTAAGCTGTATGGTATCCGGTTCAATCTGGAGTACTCCATATCTGGTCGGAACGCGGCGGCTAGGGATCGGTAAGTTTCTAACCTCTCTGCTCTATCTTATCGCAGAATGTCTATTCTAACTCATAGCTAGCATCCTCCAAGATATCCAGTACTTGAATGCGAGATATGAAACATCACAATAAGCCGTCTTCTTATGGTCGCTTGATGTCGAAGAGCGTGGCTGTATGTATTGTCATGTGCTTATATCTCTACTTTGACGGCGAAGGCAGTGAGCTTTGGATATGTCGATGGAATGTTCTAGTGAATGCACCGAAATGGTAATTCAGTAGGTAGTGTCATGCGTAATACAACTATTAAAACAGTCGTTTCACACCATCATGAAACATTATGCAGTTGTAATGACGGTATTGAGATACTAATATGCTATCTTAAATTCATGCCAACAACTATAATACACATTTCTGACTTGTAGTCTATGGAATAGCAAAGAATAAAGATGCGTGTTCGGCTCTTTCGCATTTGTTGATTCGGATCTGGCACGGCTACCTTTTCCCCCAAGTGCAGGTGTCAAAAATCATGGTGCAGAAATAGCATACCTTTGATCAGTACTATTTCTTAGTGCAGGAAATACAATTTTCAAGGTTCGAAAATAAATTTCTACCTACAGCGCTTATTCACAGGAACCGCTACGACAATATGAATGACGTCCTCCGCTCCGAAAGCCTTGCCACATGATTTCTATATAGATGCATCTGACACTTGTATTGCTTCAACTGCTACAGGGGCTACATAACACTCGATCCGTGCATAACTGGTAAAATATGCACAATTTACCTGCCAACCGAAGGACACGAGTCCAAATTAAAGTTACCTATATATACCGTGCAGGCCGAGAACTACCTGTGACTGGACTGTGACTTCATAAAGAAAAGGGGTTAGGGGATAGAAACTGAAGTAAATATTGCTAAGGAATATCTGGAGACCAACACTTGACGAGCGAGCGAAGCTCTGCTAGAATTTACCTGGCTATGGCATCTGACTTCCTACTCTTGATGTTCTCGGCGCCCACCATGCTCTAGGAAAAGCGTCATCATTGTAGGAAATATGGCAAGGGTACCTGGGCCTCTAATCGAATGATGATCATTCAGTGACTCCTTGGATGTGCTCTGTGACTGCTCAGTGACCGAGGCAGCCCGTACCACGTGATCGCTTTTTAGGTGGCGCGAGGTGAAAAAAAGGAACTGGGATTATACTGAATCTTTCTACTGTATTATATGTGCTCAACATGGCTTACATCTTCGGTGTGGAGATGGTGTGTTGGGTAATGGAAGTAGGAAAATGGACTAGTAGGTCTGTATGCAAAATCATGTTGGCCCCTCAATGAGAAGGACCAGAAGAAGTTACACCGTTGGTTTGCAAGACAAGGGGAAAAAAATATCTGATGAAATAAAAATCTTCTGATCTAGTTAGATAGTTTTTAGATTGTTATTAATATTCCGACTGGCAGCTTTAGGTTTTATTACCTGGCATGCCGGGTATATCGTGATTCTTAGATCTTGGGTATTCTATAGTACAAGATATATCGTAAAATAAAAGTGGATGAACAGCATCTGCGGGATCAGAAGAATGAGCAGAGCCTAGATATAATAGATGAAATGATGGTTAATGATCACTTGTCCACGTCCATGGGATCACCGACAGCAACCGGTGCCGCAGTAGGAGCCGCAGCAGGAGTGGTCTCTCCATTTGTATTTGTGACATTTGGTTTGTCGTTTTCTTTTTCTTTTTCTTTTTCTTTTTCTTTTTCTTTTTCTTTTTCTTTTTCTTTTTCTTTTTCTTTTTCTTTCTCCTTCTCCTTTCCTGGATCCTGCCCACCATCAATCTTGGCATTGCTATCACTGGGCGCAGACTTCGGCTTTTCTCTTGGTTTGGTGGGATCTAGGAAGCGCTCCGGGACGCCTCGCGCAGCGACACCAAGCGGACCTACGTAGCAGCCTAGCATGGAGCTCCATGCGTGTTTTTGGGCCATGGCACGTCGAATCTCGCGGTAAGCATAAGCGTTTGCATAAGGCAAGCCCGTTTCGCGGTCTTTGTATCGAGCTGGCAGGGAGGTAATGACACAAAGGTGGGATGATATTTCTGTTCACACAAATAAAGTCAGTTGATCTGTTGACTGCGGCAGATATGGGTAGTTGGACATACTTGTCAGCCTGGGGGGCTTCTTTGTATTGAAGTAGATGCTGTAGTTACGATTTTGAGCGGTCTTCTCATCGAAGTTCTCAAGCACAATCAAATTCCGTCCCGAATACTCGATTACAGGAGGAGCTTCAGGTTGTTGCAGATTTACAACATTCCCATCCACATTGTCTTGTGCATCGAGATGTATAGAGGGATTCTGATCTGGCTGGTTTTCGGTATTTGACGGTGCTTGTTCTGCCGAAGGTTGCGGAAGGGATGTTGTCGATTGTCCTTGTTGTTCCAGTTGTATCCCAGTTATGTTCTCTTGAGACTTCGGTGCGGATGAGACTACAGCCTCAGATTCCTGTGGCGACTTCTTATCGGTCGCCTCAGGAGTTTCGTTTGATGATATAACTGTAGGCTTCGAAAGCGATTCTGACGACGGTTCGTTTGCATTAGATTTATTAGGAGATTTTGGTGGCTGGTGCGTTTCTTGAGGTGTCTCTTGCTCCTTAGATTCCGATTGTGCTGGGTCAGTGGCCTCCTCAAGAGATGTCTTCTGTGCTCCATCTTTCTCCGAGTTTCCCTGTTCACCGGTTATGGCAGCTGCAGTAGACACTGCTGTTGTATCTTTTAAAGGATCGTCTGCTGTGGGAGGCACTTGGGCCGGTTCAGTAGCTGATGATGACCCGGGTTCTGATGCATTGTCGGCGGTTGAGCTCTCTGGCATGGACGCATACAGATGGATACCATCGAGAAAGCCAGTTTGTCGTTGAGGGGCAGTAGCGCTATTCTCTTTTGTCTCCGTAGAGCTCTCCTTTGGAGGTTCCTCTGGAGGAGCATCCGGCACTTTATCCGGCGCAGGTACAGCAACTTTGGATGTTGGAGCGGATTCCGGGACTGCTGTCGAGACTGGAGCAGCAGGCCCATCGGGGGGTATTTCGGAAATCTGAGGTGTAGGAGGCTCCTGCTGTTCATCCTGAGCCTTCTGCGTGTTTTCCTCCTTTGATTTATTCTCCGTCGTTACCGTCTCTTCTGGGTTTTCCTTGCCGTCCGCAGGTGCCTGTTCCTCCGGCTTCTCCTTGGCCTCCGGCTTTCCCTGATCATCTGCCTTGCTCTTATCCTCTGCCTTGTCCTTTTCTTCTACCTTTTTCTTTCTCTTAGACTCCTTCTCTTCCTTTTCGGGCTTCTGTTGTATGTCGACTTTCCCGACACGGGTCAGCCTGCCGTTTACCCAAGTCGCAAGACCGCTCCACCACGACATAACCGGTCCCTCCAGGCGTCGGTTCTGAAGAGCTTCCAATTTTGCTCTCTGTTCCTCTGCTTTCTTTTTCTCCATTTCCTCCCATCGATTCAAACTCTTGCTGTTTATCCGTTCCACACGCTCGGCCTCCGCCAGTCGTTCCGCTTGGGTCATTCCTTTAGGCTTGAGCCTTTCCTTCCTCTTCGCAGCTTCCTCCATGGTTGCGATGAGACGGATCCGCTTCTCCTCGCTATCCTTCAATCGTGCATGCGTAAGTTCCTTGTTCTGCATCGTTTGACGACGGGAGGAAGACCGTGTGGGACCCTCTTCGGGCGTAGGTAGCCATGAAATTCGCTCTGATTTCTTCTTTGGTCGGGGAGGCGGCGTAGATACAGTAGATGTATCGATCTTGACCCTTTTTCGGATCGCTGCAAGCTTTAATGATTCGTGCGCCTTGCGCTTCTTCGCCAGACGCTCCGCTTTGGCCTGCTTCTGTAATTCCTTCTCGCCCTCGAAGTCTTCATCCTGTGCGCTGGGCCCTTGATCTTCATCATCTTCTGACGACGAGTCCAACTGCATGTCCTCAACATCTGCTCCAGCAACTTCTTCCGCCTCACTTTCGAACTCTTCGTCATTTTCGTCTTCTGCGAACAGAAGTGCTAGCTCGTCGTCCGCCTCAGCGTCTAGCAAGGTCGCCATATTCCTCCCTGCCGTACTCCGCCTGGTGCGACCTGCGACCAGCGTCTCGACAGGCTCACCATCCTCTGTGGAGGACTGGCCCCCCGAGCGGGACATTTCATCATCCGACATCTTTCACTTGCTGGCTCGGTGCCGCTCGGAGATCGTTAACTAAGGGCGCATCTGATGGGTCCTCTTGGATTAAGGTGAGGGGAAATCACCGGAAAGGATGCAAAGCAGATTTTGCTTTCAAACGGAGTCGCACTGTAAGTTGGAGAAGTTTGACGCGCCCGGTCGGAAGTCGCGTGTGTCGAGATTATGCCGACGCCTGTGGAGCGGAGAGATGGTCGGTGGCACTAAGCTGTGCCCATTGCCGCCACGCGAACATCTCGGGAACTAATACTTCTCCGCCCCGTCCAATCATTCCGCGCCACCAAGAAGCTTTATTGATTTGACGATCTGCGAAGGCAGCAGTCCGGTCTAGGTAAAAGAGTTGTCTCTTTCAAGTGGATAACATTCCACAATCTGCACCTACAGCGAAACTAACACTGTATGTTGGTATGCCGAATTCTTATTGGTAGTCAAACGCTGCCCATACCCGCTACTATGCGTTGCAGCCTAAGTACTTGTAAGTATATCAAGATGTGTTTCAACGGAAAACTCCTGTCTTAATCCTAATCACTACTCAATGCCTCCATTAAACGAAAATGCCTCGCTATAAGTCTGGTATAACATGGTTCGAGAAAGAGCGGTACATCGGCACTGAAGTTACATTTCCCGGATTGTCGTCATCATGGAGGATTGAACGAAAAATTATCGAGCACGAGTTCTGCGAGACCGAGAGGTATGCAGGGAAATATAAAGAAGTATCATCGGAAGCTCGCGCTGTGTTTATTTGCTCCAACGTTGATGAAGCCTTCCCCACGGAGGCCATCTTGAAAATTAGAATGCAGTATGGGGTCTCATTTTCTTAATTATACAAGATGATTCTCTAATTCCAATACAGAATACCTTGGATAGGCACATTCAAGAAGCCACTTCATGAAAGAGCAGAGCAGGCTACAGATAATTTGAGCTCCCTTGCTACAAATGAGATGAAGGGACTTCAAATCCTCACTGAGGCAGGGTGCTCTTCCACACCGGCCTTCCTCGCATCAAAGCAAGAGAAACAGAGCTCCGATACAGACTCCTGGGTTCCAGGAGGATATATCTTATATATACTAATGGAAAAACTCCCTGGGACCACTGTGTGTGATATATACCACAAGTTAGATCAGAAAGAGCGTGAGGAAGTAAGGAGAAGTTTTAAACAAGCTTGGATGTATGTTTATATCTCCATCAATATCTATTTCTCCTATTATATGATACATACTAACAATAAAATGGTAATTACTCAAGAGAGGTCTTTTCCTGCGGAGTAATCAACGAAGATCCTGCTGATCGGAATCTACTCTGGGACAGAGACGCAAAAAAGTGGTAAGATGTCCCTGCATGTTCACTTACTATTTGAGAGAATAGATACTGATCTTTTTCTTACTGAACCAGTTACATTGTAGACTTTGAGATGTGGTACCCGCCTGGAAAGCACACCGAACAAGGGTGGTCCGATGACATCTACATCGAATATCACCTAGCAAGAGTTGGAGAAGACAGAAATTATGATGACATGTCAACATGGATATTGTGAGCTCTTTTACTTTCATCATTGCAGGTACCAAATTTGTTGTTTTTTTATCTCTCTGTAGTGTATCAAGAGTGTTTTCAAACAATTTTCTCCCTTATCATTTCATTAGAGAAATAGCGGAGTTGGCATTACTCAGTAGAACGATAACAAATCTTCTGGAAAGACTATTCCGACGCCGGTGGAGCAGAAGAGGTGTCGTGGAGAGTGGTATTATCGTCTCTCTCTGGCAAACTTTCTGGCGCCGACAACTTCCCATCTTTCTGCCACTAAGCTTTTATTGCTTTAACTGTCCATAGAATAGATATTCTCGCCATCAGACATAAGCCACTAGACATCTTAGACCATAAATTGATCTACTGAACTCCGTTGGTCATAACAATTATCGTGAATAGATCGACAGCATGTATAGATTACTTAGATCTATTTGGAAGAATCTACAAGGAATATCCTACATTATTACATATTTCTGACTCAGGTACATGATGATATCGAATATTAAAGGAAGCGTTGAAGCTACTTCTAGATTTGTAGAACATGTGAAACTTATCGAACTGATCTTAGATGTAGATGCAAGCCATTCGTCAGCGTTGGTATTCTTGCTTGCTCCGCCCTTGTCGCCAATGAGGATATTGGTACGCTCCCTTGAGTTCTGATCATGATGGTTTTATCCTATCCTCTGCATAAGCCATAGAATAATCTTACTCCATTGAATATACCTGGTCCTTATGCAAGCACTTTATATCTCATTGTCAAACGAATATTTAAATAGAGCAGGGCAACAATAACAGTAATAACAAAAAGATAAGAAAACAGAAAGCAGAAAAGCAGAAGAGCAGAAGAAGAAGACAGCTAGATTCATATAATGCCTGAAGCCCCCTGAACATCATTACCTATGTCTTCTCTTTCCCTTGTCGAGCCTCGCGTTATACCGCTCCCTACCCACCATAAAATAATAAGTCTCGTCGTCTTGGTCTTGAAGTAAATCTACAACCGTTGCTGTTCCACGGCTATCTTTGTAATACCACTGATTAGATTCCTCGTCCAAGTACACAGTAACAGTACCCCTCGCTCGGCTTTCATGTCGCGCCCGACTGCCCAGAGTCAACTGCCTGGTGCTTGACTCGAGTTCCCGCATTTCCTGCGCCATGCGAGATTCGGAACGGGTCGATGGCTGGGTTCGCGCAGCGGGCTGAGAAGGATCTCTGACAGGTCTTCTTGGTTCTCTTGGTTCCCTGGGTTGTCTAGATTCTCTAGATTCTCTAGGTTCTCTAGGTTCTCTAGGTTCTCTAGGTTCTCTAGGTTCTCTGGGTTCTCTAGGTTTTCTAGGTTGTCTAGGTTCTCTAGGTGTCGAACGTTTCTCACTTGATTTGGAAAGGCTGCCTCCGCTGGATCCAGAGTCACTTGAGTCATCAGGTATGTAGTCGCTTCCGTCGCCTGGGCCTCTATATAGAGACCCAGACCACTGTTTGCTATCCATCGCATTAATGGTTCCATGACCTTCCAAATGTACCTTCCTTGCCAGGAACAGGAAGCACTCTCTCAGAGAGACTTTCCCACGGTACAGACTGGGACTTCTAAAGTCATCTTTCGGTAGCAGTGTTGAAGACGTTTCGTACAATATAACAGGGGAATGCCATAGCACCCATCTATTTCTCCTTGTGGGATGAGGTTCTTGCTTCAGGAAGATAGTTTGTTGGTAGTTTGTCCAGAAGCCATATTTAACCTTTCCAAGATACATGTACTTTGATATCTGGCCTATCCATGATCACGTTAGATAACACTTTCCTGCTGCGCGTTGAAAGGCTATAGTCTCACCAAGATAATGTCTAAATCCGTTCA
Source organism: Paecilomyces dactylethromorphus (assembly GCA_029606265.1). NCBI lineage: Eukaryota > Fungi > Ascomycota > Eurotiomycetes > Eurotiales > Thermoascaceae > Paecilomyces > Paecilomyces dactylethromorphus. The sequence continues at coordinate 34,033 of JAPVCE010000032.1, read as the reverse complement.
TATCAGTTTTTAACTTTTCGCTTATATTATGCTTCCATGGGGTTTTTGCTTCCCCAATGATACGGACATTTCCACCACTAGTTATGAGCACAATGTCGGGGATGTCTTTCTCCATATTTCCCATCTCGATACAAGTTTTAGCATCACCAAAGCGAAGTCCGATATTCAAGCTCTGGTATACTGCTGTCATGACATGCTCGACATTCTGTCCAAAACGAGCTACAACAGAGTGTTCATCACCACAGCAGAGCTGCTCGTAACTAACGTGGTTTGGACCATGATTTTGCGGACCGAAAGCTAAGACTTCAGGGCTCCATGTAGTAGCCAAGAATTCTTGACGAACTTCGCTTTCAAATTTGTTCCAGGAACCAAGAGTCGAGGTAAACCAAATATTATGGGTTGAGTCACTTGTGGTTGTGCCGGGTCCGATACGTAGACTTGGTAGACGCTGCTTGACAAGATCTTGGGCACGTAAGTCAACAGCCATATCGTAGATTGCAGAGCCAAAACTCCGGCAGGTTCTTGGTAGTAAATTTATCAAAGAGGCGGTCTCGTAAATACAAGAAGACTGGTTTGTTGAAGAAGAAGAAATTGAAAAAGAATGGATTATTATCCAGGAGCCCCCCCATATATAGATTGTTCTGGCAGTTATCGACATGCTAGTTCGACCGCTACTAAGAGTACCTGAAAATAGAATCGTGCCATACTTGCTATTTCATACGTGGGCATATATGGGCGGTGATGCGCCGTCTGGCGAGGCTGGAGCCAAAAGACACTCTTTGCCAATGGGTATCTCTTCATGTGAGAGGATCTCTAACATGCTCTCCAAGGTGCACATGCAGTTAGCTAAATTAGGACCCTCAGCAGCTTAACGCCCAGGAAAACTGGGCTCACCCATTATCGCGCCGAATCAGAAGCATTCTTGAACCACAAATGACCCACTGATGTGGCTTTCATCTGTTTTCTAGCCGCGGCGCTTAAGGGTGTTCATTGTTACTAGGTGTGAAATCCTGCGCCCCTTGGTCTCGGCGCACGAAGATCGTCGACGGATTGTTTTCCAAGGAGATCATTGGGAGGAACTGGTGTTCTTGAAACCACATTTGTGCCCGTGATAGGCAGGATCGTATTCACCTTCCTGGTGGAGATCAGTTCCAGGAGGGGGGGCGGCAAACTCACCACGGAAAGAAACAACCACCAGAAGCTACAAGAACTCACAGTCTGGAAAAGGTCGTATGTGGAGCTAGGCGTCGTGTAATTTAATCCCGCAAAGCACAACAGGAATGATCACGTATTTAATGAGGAAAGAACGTAACATAGCCTAAAAGAAGTAATAGAGTGCTTGCTATTGTGAACCCAGTTCGAGATCGTACCATTGAGCTGACTAATCAATCTAGCGTTGGTGAGCGCGATCTCGAATGGGCCAGGGACTAGGGGGTCTCCGAAAATAACTTAACACTACTTGCTCTAGCGGTCCGGGATGGGAACCTATTCAAGGAAGGGATTCTAACCGCCCTGCAGAGGACGTTACATATTGCTTGCATTCCCCTCTAGAACTGAGGCTGAGTTCGGAAATAAACGTTTTGACTGGTTGCCGTGGTCTGCTTAAGCGCCCTTGCCAATGCCAACAATCATCCTCCTCTGCATCTCCGGCTATGTTTAAATATCAGGACTTGCCGGACACCGAATAATAACGGGATTAATCACTGCTTAGAACACCCTATTTCAATATGCCACGCTACAACTCTGGTATCAAGTGGTTCGATGAAGAACAGTTTCTAGGATCTATAATCACATTCCCAGGGTCCTCCAAACAAACCTGGAAGTTGGAACGAAAGATTATTGAGCACGAGTTCTGCGAGGATGAAGAAGATGCGAAGGAACCAGGAATGGCGTCCGAAGCTCGCGCCGTGTTTGTTTGTTCTAGCCTTGGGCAATCCTCCCCGAAGGAAGCCATTGTGAAAATCAGAATGCAGTATAAACCTCATTTTGTTCATCATCTTTATCATTTTTCACCATGCAGGATGCTTCTCTAATTGCTATATAGAATACCGTATAGGGATACATTTGGCAAATCTCTTTCTGAGAGAGCAAAGCAGGCCACAGATACCCCGACCTATCTCGCGAGCAATGAAATAGAAGCACTTCAAATTCTCACAGCCGCATGTTGTTCTTCCACCCCTGCCCTTCTTGCCTTCAAGCAAGAAAAGCAAACCTGGGATTCATGGGTTCCAGGGGGTTACGTCTTATATATCCTAATGGAAAAGCTCCCTGGGATCACCGTGAGTGATGTATTCTGGAATTTACCTCCGAAGGAACGTGAGCAACTTCGACAGAGTTTCAAGAACGCCTGGACGTATGTTTATGTCCTTCCTCTTCCCTCCCCTTATTCTGCCGCTCATATTGACAAATTAATAATTCATGTAATTGGTGCTGACATTGTTTACCCAAGGGAGGTCTTCTCCTGTGGAATAATTCCAGGAGACTGTGGCTCCAAGAATCTACTCTGGGACAGAGACTCAAAGAGATGGTAAGACGCCTGTGTATTTTCATATGATATGAACGAGATGAGATACTGACCTCTTTTCTTATTAGCTATCTGGTGGACTTTGAGATATGGTATCGTCCCTCAAAAAACAAAAGAACACCCCAAGGCTTCTATAATAGTCTCTACATAGCGTTCCACTTGGCAATGGTACTAGAAGGCGACAACTATGATGACATGTCTACATGGGTGTTGTGAGCTTTTTTCTTTTCCTTTTCTTTCTCATTACAGATCCGACTTTGTTGCTCTCCAGTATGTATCAAAGGTATTTTTGGGCATTTTCTCCTCAGTATTTGTAAATTTCGTTAGATAAAGAGCAGAGCTGGAATGATCTGCTATCCCATTTCATACAGCAAACCCTCGCTATCATAACGAACAAACAAAGTACATGTCTAGAGCGACCCACTAAAGCTGTAGCTAAGGTTTATTGTATTTTTAATATTTTTAAAGACCCGCATGCCTGAGGCAGTGAACACCCTCGGTTTACAGCTCTGAGGCCGATCGATCCGGTATCTTCCCAAGAGTTCGTCACCTTGTAGTGGACATGATGGATGCGGATGTGGCTAATACTGAGACAGGGCCAATGCCCTTCGAATAATCCACTCAAGGCTCCGCCTGCTGGATGTTTGTCTGGGGCTCGAGCACGGACGTACGAGTAAAATATCCTTTTACTAGGGACGTAGTGACTATTATTGGGAAGAAAATTTTTACATTGAGTTTGCCGCATCGGTTTTGCAGACTAGGGGGCTGCAAGCGTCCGTATTCTGCGTCGGTTGAGATCGTATGTTTTTCTACATCGGATTTCGCGGCATCGTCATTGGGGATTGTCTGGGTGATCTTCGGACCCAGAAACTCAACAAACTTTCAACCAGTGTGCGCCTTTCTCGGAACGCTTGCGGGGAGGCGTTTGGGACGCGAATCCAGACCGCGTCCCTCGGTCTGACGAGAGATTTACCAGCGCGCTGTGGTTCCTTGGCTCGCGAAACGCTTGCCGAGGCCGAGAGCTAGTTTTGTCGGCTCATCCTGAAGCTTGGCTTGAATAACAGACAACCTCCAATAGGGAATTGCGTGTGCACTGGGGATTCTCAAGGATGATAAGCCTCCCGAGACGCCAGGAGACTCGTCATGAGTGTAGAGAATCGCGGTGGCCACATTCCATGAGACGTGTTCTATGTTATGCCTCCAATGATGATTGATGTTGTTCTCTGTGGCTGTCAGTGTGGGACATCTCTTGGCTGTTTCGTCCGGTGTCGTGTGCGGAGAGTGAGCATCAGATCGGCATCCGTGCAAAGCTACGTTTCAGATGTTTCAGGGGTCCCATTTCAGATGGTCGTGCGTTTCTGGAGAGGGACGCGCAGTAATAGGGCTGGAAACGCCAGATCAAATCCCTTTCTGCCCTCGACAACGAACCAAATTAACCGAGTAATCAAATGGCTATACGAGCCCTTGCTGCGACCTATACCCAGTTGAGCAACAGAGTGAGAAACAATCCCCTTCTCAGAGCTGATGGAATCGAGTAGCCGCCTGCCACCATTACGGTCTCATCTTGGGCACTCTTATCTCAACGTCTCGACGATCAATGGTAGGGCCAAGAGGTCTAGTGCCGCTAACGTATACTTAACCGGGCCTAGGGATGAATAAAGCCAAGTAGTGTCGTGATGATGCCCTAACAGAAGCCGACTCTTGTCGTCTACGAGATGTCGCCCCTGTATTCACTTAATGAAGAGGTCATTTTCAGTACACAGGATAATCCGCCTCTCGTTGGCTAAGAAATATTACGCCTTTACTCGGATGATTTTTTTGTTCTGATAGAATCCTTTGAGATCTACCACTCGGAGTGATGTATGTTCCTCGCAGGGGGCCTGGAAACTCATGACCGTCCGCTACGAGTTGTCAATGGTCAATGGGAATAGGAATGCGGGGGAATGCTTTCGCAGAAACGATCCTATACTGTAAAGGGTATGTGGCGAGCCGCTCCAGAGCTTCATTAGACTCAGGGACGAAAGCTTGTCCGTTGCAGCTAGACAGGAACGCGGGGTCCCCTGCGATTAGATAGCTGTGTCAATGCTGGAAATTCTTAGACAGCACAAAGAATTTAGTCCACGTACTTGGCATATGTTTAGAGTTCCTTGATGACTGGTGACGAAGATGGTCACTTCGGTTCCAGGTACACCTGTGGCTGCATGCTTTTGAACCACTTAAAAAATCCTCTGATGGCAACAACATTAGAGCCTCGGAATGCGGATGGCAAGCTTTTCTGAAGATAGAGGTTAGACTACTTGAGTTTCCGCTGGCATTGTTTGGGCGATAGTTGCTCGTCCGCGGGCATCCGTCATATGGAGCCTTTTTTGGCAGTTGCCTGGTAGGCGGGGCGGTGACCATGGGAGCTGTTCACCTTGTCGCCCTCGATATTTCTGTCACAGCAGAGATCCGCCGGATGGAGTCTGAATAGCTGACAACAAAGGCTCTTGGCGTCATTCGGAAAGGTCGAAGGTCCTAGTAACACGCGTAGATTGCCCGCTCAACGTTGGCGCCAGAAGAAGCTGGCTGGAAAGGTTCCCACTCTTCCCAGGGTATCCGGTCCGCCACTGAGCACGACGTGATCCAGGATCGAGGTGTGTCAGGCGATTCTGAGTCGGAAGCAGCATTCAGAGGCATCGAGGATTGTGGCTGATGGAATGAGATGATCGATCCAGTGCATCCTGGCCCATCGATCTTCTCGAAGAGCTCCTGTTGGAGCTTGTCTGGCAAAATGCGATCCGACTGCTGCGGCGCCGGCAACGCCAACCAGCGGTTGTCCCCGGCGCTCCGGCGAGCTCCAGCGCCTACAGCCGCACTCTCGTTCCTCTCCTCCAAGACCCATTCGTAAATCCGACCCCCAAGACTCCCCTGTCCCCTTCCGTCTTCCTTTTGCAGCTTCACCCCTTCCTCGACATTTTTCCTCTCTCCTCATCTAGTTCTTATCCCCTTCAAGCTCTCTCAATTCTGTATCTTTTCCCCCGTTGACCCTCATCGGCCTACCACCACGACCGGTGGTCTTACGTTGCCTATTCCTGCCACCTTGTTTCGGTCCTTTCTGTTCCGTATTAACTATCGCTTTCCTTTCTCTGCCACCGTCCCTCGACGCCTTTGTCTCGACGACAACTTACCTTTTCTGCCGTCCTCGAGCACGTTCAGCGGCTTGCGATACTTTTTAATATCGGAATTCGATTTAGATGGGATCCCACTCGTTCCCAATTTAGCGCAGAAAACCGTTTACACACTGAAACAGCTTTTCCCCTTCCAGCGGCGACTTCTGAAGACGACGGATTCAGCGGCGACGTTCTTTTTCAGTAGCATACACGTCTGGAATTGCACGGATTCTTCCGTCTCCTGGTCGGAACTGCCAGCTTCTGCCTCATCGAAGCCTGCGTTTCACGCATCCATCCTCGACTGCAGGAAAGCCACGTCGGCCATCGGACCTAAGACAAAATCTTAGCGCGTATCGCTCACTGAACCCTTCGAGCTTTGTCTGACGCCGGACAGCAAAGAGAGGCCATCCTATTCCAGACGACCGCATCTACACCACATGGTTTTCTCTATGTTGGGTTGCCCTTGAACACAATAGCCAGTGACAACGGCCCGCTGCGGATAGCAAACAAAATCAGAACGACTATTTCAATAATCGAGGCAGAATACCTATAATCTATAATGATACCTGCTTCACGACCGGAAGGTCATCTTAACCTTAACTACATTCCGACATCTCAACCAATGTCCGGGACCTCAACTGGGAGCAGCTCGCCCAATGATCCCTCCGCTACCGCTACCGCTAAGTCACCATTCGGTGGTCCGGGTGGTCTAGGTAGTAGTGGAGGATCATTGGGAAGCGCAAGACTCGGGGCAGGATCCCCGTCACATGAACTTGGTGCTCGTCTGTATTCGAAGAGGTACGCACCCGCGATCAGGCGCTTGTAGCTAGCGTCCGGCTAATGTTTTATGTCCCATAGAGCTAGGGAGATTCAAGCCCAGGAAGGTGTGTCCCCAAGCATCTGGGGACCCCCGACGAGTGGCAATTCTACACCTCTTCGTGAAAATATTCCCGAGTCGCCGAGCCAGGATGGCTTCCCCGACCTTGTACCTCCATCTGAGGGCACTCTGAATAGCCCCGCGCGGAGAGCTCGAGCTGGTACAGTCCCCTCGCGCTTTTCCCCCGTTGGCGCAGTCAACGGCGTGAATATGCAACAGCCGTCATATATGTCCAAAACCTCCCGACCAACCCCATCCACGAGCCCTTTCCGACCTCCAGGTGTTACTGGAATCGAGACAGCCCCCAAACCAGCAACTGCGAATGCTGCAAGTAACCCTACAATGCTTTCTCGCCTAAGGGCAGGCTCCATGCCGCAGCGACCAAGCCTGCTAGGGTCATCCAACCCTTTCGGGCCATCCTTGTTCTCGACGAACTGGTCCACCGGACGGGAGCGGGCAACAACACTCACTAGTATTAGATCCTCTGAAGGTCCGAATTCTCCAACACAGTCCTCTTACTCGAGGGATGGTCTGGCGGATACCGATGTGAAGACGCTAGACTACCTCGGGCTTGCTGAGACACCCCAGCAAGCGCGAGCAACTCTCGCGCGACCTTCGGTTGAAGTACTTATGCAGCAGCAGCAACAGCAGTCTACGTTACCTCCTCTCTTGGCGGAATTAGCCATGATGAAGAATAACAACCGTTTCCGGTCTTATTCGGTCAATGCGAAAGAAAAGTATGCGGAAGATGATGAAGAGGAGTATGGAACTCACTATTCACAACTTCCCTCTGGAACGTTGACCCCCTCTGCGGCAGCGACCGCGGCTCAACTTGCAGCAACCCAGGCTCAAATTCATCAGCACAATCTCGCCGTGCAAGCATTTGCTAATCATGCATCTGCCAGTCGGCCGCGGGCCCGAACTGCTGGTGTACTGGACACGCCTCCGCAGCGATCTTCTATTCGCAATTATCTCGCCACTCCATCACGATTGGATAACAGCATTAGTGCGGCTGATCTTCGAATTTCCGAAAGTGGAGAATATGACGAGCTATCAGAGGCTGTACACTTGATGCAGCTAAGTGGTAATGCTAATGCAAATCTCGGGATGCGGTCTGGTGCGGAGTTGGTGGACGAAAATAACCTGGATGGTCCTACGAGAGCGCTGTGGATAGGCAGCATACCCGTGTCAACGACAGTCACTTCTTTGGATGCCATTTTTAGTCTATATGGCAAGATTGAATCAACTCGGGTATTGACGCACAAGAACTGTGGCTTTGTCAACTTTGAGCGCGTCGAAAGTGCAATCCAGGCCAAGTCGCTACTTAACGGGAAGGAAATCTTCCCCGGTGCTGGTCCAGTGAGAATCGGTTACGCAAAAGTCCCAGGAACGTCGGCGTCTGGCACACCAGGTGCTAATGGTGCTCAACCCTCGCCGACACCAGACCCCAACGCCAAGCAGGACGGTGCGGGTGATGCCGGCGCAGCGCGTTCTGATAGTGCAACTCCACATGTGCCACCTTTGGCCGAGTTGCAGCCCGAGATGGCGCAAATAGTCCAGGAGTTCGGTGCCACGGATGAGGATGCTCAAAAGATTACTGCAAGTGTCAGCAAGGCAATTGCTTACGAGGACTTTGAGAGTGAGATCCCTTCGATCCCAGAACCCAGCCAGACTCGGATGCATGATGCTCCCCGTCTTCGCGACATCAGAAAGAGAATCGACAACGGCGCCTGTTCAATCCAAGAGATTGAGGAGACTGCGAGTGGGATGCTACCGGAAATTGCAGAGCTATCCTCGGACTACCTGGGAAACACCGTTGTTCAGAAACTGTTTGAATATTGTTCGGAGCAGACAAAGGAACAGATGCTCCTCCAAATTTCTCCGCACCTAGCAGAGATTGGAGTGCATAAGAATGGTACCTGGGCCGCCCAGAAGATCATCGACGTTACAAAGAGCCCTGCACAGATGAAAATGATTGTCGATGCCCTTCGGCCGTACACTGTTCCTCTTTTCTTGGATCAGTATGGAAACTATGTGCTGCAATGTTGTCTGCGTTTTGGAACTCCCCATAATGATTTCATATTCGAGACAATGCTCAGCAAGATGTGGGAGATTGCGCAGGGACGATTCGGTGCCAGAGCTATGCGGGCTTGTCTTGAAAGCCACCATGCTTCGAAGGATCAGCAGCGGATGCTTGCGGCTGCTATCGCCCTTCATAGCGTCCAGCTTGCTACGAATGCTAACGGCGCTTTACTTCTGACTTGGTTCCTTGACACATGCACCTTCCCCCGACGGCGGACTGTTCTAGCTCCTAGACTTGTCCCTCATCTGGTTCATCTTTGTACACATAAGGTCGCGTACCTTACCGTTCTGAAGGTGATCAACCAGAGGAATGAACCTGAGGCCAGAGAGATCGTGCTCAAAGCTCTTTTCTTCAGCCAAGGTGATGAGGTGTTGGAGAAGATTCTGAGCGACCCGACTTCTGGAGCTACGCTGATTTTCAAGGTCCTCACCACTCCTTTCTTCGACGAGTCCATGCGCTCAGAAGTCGTGAAGAACGTGTCGAAGGTTCTTACCAAGCTGAAGGCCACACCAAGCCAGGGATACAAGCGTCTGATGGATGAAGTTGGTCTCTCGTCCCGAGGGACTACTCGAGAACATCATCATGGAAGGGACGGCACAGTAGCTCACGCACCGAATGCGGAGAAGCAGCAGCAGCACCGCCCAACATCGCGACAGGTAAACTCCAATTATAATGCGCAGTCCCCGATGGAGAGGCAGTACAGTGGTCAGTTTGCGTCGAACATGGTTACGCAGAACTTTGACGGTTCGAGGCCTATGTCTGCTGATCAGAACGCTGTGCCACCTTTTGATCAGTACACGGTTAGCAGCGTTAGTGGAATGCCTGGCATTGGTTCGACAGGTGGACTTGGTGCTTTGAACAGCCTTGCCGGTGTCAACGCGGCTGGCTTCAGCCAGGATACCATGATGCCACTGAACCAGCAGCAAATGCAGTATCAAGCTTATCTCTCTGCTCAATCCCGAGGCGTCTCTCCTGCCGGGCTATATCCAACTATGGCCGGGACGAGTTTCGGATATCCTACCGCAGCGCCCTCTATCGACAACTTCAGAGGTCTGCAAACACATTCTTCAGCACTCTCTGGTGCACCTACTCAGATGAGCCCGAGCCCGATGCTTAACCAGCCTGCCTTCGCCCCACCACAATTTAGCCCTGTGCTAAACAGCGCTCAAATGTACCAATATCCTCCGCAGTTCTATCCTCAGGCACAGACGGTACAAGGTCAGTCCGCAGGAGGACGGCGTGGACGCGTAGGTCATCCCCGATAGGTTCCAGGTCTCATGTTATATGGCGTTATAATGCTGATGTTGGCTTGACTGTAGCGTTAACCTCCCAGTATGACTTTTTAATCTGCTTTTGAATCTTCACTTGCATGTATAAATTTCTGAACAAAAGAGGATTATCGGGTTATGTGAACGAAATGACAGCCTTGTCCCGACCGACGCTGGATCGTATCGGAGAGGAAAAGGAGAAGAGCGGCGGAAGGTTAATTGTTGACCCTCTGCCATTTCATCCATCAATTCTTCCTATTTGAAAAAAGATATTTGCGATTCTTACCATAAAACTTTTTTTTTCTCTCTGTGTTGTTACTTTCGTTGTCGGCGGTCCATTTTGGATTGCTTGTCAACGGTGATTGGTCAAGTTTGAGATTTGTCCTTGCCGGCTCTCTGTGTCCTATATGTCCTTGTCAAATATGTCTGGGTGCGAGCGGATGTCTGTTGTGACGAATCTCCTTACATTATGTTCGCAAACCAATCATCTTCCATTTCTGAGCCAACATGTAGCATGGGTATAGTCTCTTCTCTTAGCTTAGGCTTCTCTGGAATATAGAGCGTATCTAAGCGTCAATCGAAAAGCTGGCCTCCATTGGGGATACTGGTTTGCGCATGTAATCCGAGTCCTCTCCTCAGTAGGCGTTGAGTAAAATAGCTCGAGTAGCGAGCCATAACTTTCATTATCTGGACTATAGCTTGTTAGGTGGTTTTGCTAAAGCGGTTCCAGCTGGACTGATATTTTGAAGCCGAACCGAGCCAAGCAAACTTGTCAAAGACCATGAAAACGATCGCTTTTAAAGGATATATATAACTGGAAGTTTTTAGTATAATATAATCACCTTGATATGGTATATTAAATAAAATAAGAAACCTTGCGGGTTTAATAACATAGAACACAGATCGTAGTAGTTTTTCTTTGTAGGAATGCCAAGACTACACCGTTTTCAGACGCGCTTAATTATTCGAGCAACCGATGACATGCATCCAACGTCAAATCGATAGCACATTAATGAGAAGAGAACCAGAAGAATAGATACAGGAAATACGCATGTAGTTCCAAGGTCAGTGCCCATTTATAACGGAGAGGTGATGGATCCTCACATGAGCAGATTCGACGCGAGATAGAACCGCCAATGGGAATACCCCAGTCTGCGATTATTCACCAGAACTCTACGAGAACAGTCTTTCTTGTGGATATTCCTACTTCTATTTCGATTGCTCAGGATTTAGCCAGACCAGCAGTAGATCAAGGAGAATATGGAAGCATTACTGGTAGCCACGAGGTAGGAAGGCATCTTCTCTCCACGCCGCCGCTAAAGAAGCCGTATCCGTCACCGCCAGAGCCGAAGACGGATGCTGCGCGCAGGAGAGTCCTGGAGAGGATACCGGCAGAGGAGTGCGCTCTCCATGACGATATTTTTGGACCTCTCGTCAAGGATGCGTTGAGGGAATTAAAGCAGAATAATGGGTTGGGTTCATGGTGTTTTCCCCGACGCCTGGTCGAAGAAGAAGAAAGAGGTAGAACAGCAAAAAGGAGGCATTTGGATGTTCCCGAGATATCATCTTCCATTTCTGAGGCACAGAGATATGGATCTCGACATGCTACGTGGAACGAGCTACCATCCCCTCCATTAATCCTATCACCAGGTGATAATGACTTTGAATCCTTATCGGAACTGCAGAATATTCTAATCAAGAATACTTCTCCTACTCCGGCACGACTGCGAATTCAAGGTACTTCAGAATCTGGATATGCAGACCAGATGCAGGAGCAGCGATCAGGTGGCGCCACATTTACAGTCCCTCCAGAATCGGCATTCTTGCTTTGTACTCTGTCCATGGAAGCGGAGTCAGGATTATCTTACTCCGATCCTATTCCTGGAATACCGGCAAACCAAAAGTTCAATCTTATACTGCTAGATCCGCCCTGGCCGAATCGCTCGGTTCGCCGCTCTTCGCATTATATGACGCATCCATATTCTGACATGGATAATCTAACAACGCACATTGGAGAGATACTACGGAGTTCTCTATATGATCCTTGCATCCCACTTGCAACAAAACAGAAATCGCAAGAAGATAATGCTGGTGATGGCTCAGCTCATTGTGAAAAGTCAATAGCAGCTATTTGGGTAACCAATACTGTGAAGTCAAGAAAAGCTGCATACGACTCCATGCTTGCGGCAGGACTTACTGTTATCGAAGAGTGGATATGGGTCAAAACGACGATCGATGGAGAACCTGTTACTCCGATAGACGGGCTGTGGCGGAAGCCGTACGAAGTTCTCATAATCGGCCAAAAATTTCCCGAGAACTACTGCGAAAGCAACAATGGAAAAGGTCGGGTAAAACTGAGGAGAGTCATAGCAGCTGTCCCTGATATTCATTCGCGAAAACCGAATCTAAGGGAGCTCTTCGAGACAATTTTCTTTTCAGCGACACCCGGACAAAGTGATGATAAACATGGGAAGAAGGGACAAGAAGATCTAGGGAAGTGTCTCAGGTATTCGGCTCTGGAGGTATTTGCGCGCAACCTCACTGCGGGATGGTGGGCTTGCGGCAATGAAGTCTTGAAGTTCAATAATAAGGAATGGTGGACTAAAGAATGAATGTATCATGGAAATATCTGACTATATGATTTCCATATAAGGAACAATGAAACATGTTATGCCGATTATTGATGTCTGCATGAGCCCCAACTTCTGTAGAACAACATAAAATGGCCGCATCGTGTGTCGTTTTCCGCTCTTCGTAGTAGCTCAACGTATCGCAACATAAAGGCAGAGAAGACGGAAAATCCAAGACATTAGAACCCATATATATTGTAGGACAGACATCATCATAATTTACTTGAGAGGGAGGACGAGTATGTATGCTGTAGGGTTGGAAAGTACTGTTTACTGTCTCCGTTCGGCATTATTGAAGTCATAGTCCTCACGGTCAACCCTCAACGTCCGCTTCACAAACTGTCAACGATTAGTCACTATATTGAACGCGAGCTGCAGCAGACCTCATAAACGCCTCGCCGCTCATTTAGGTGGCTTAAGCAGTGATATAATGCTTTATTTGTCATGTAGCATAAAAGAAGGATAGATTCCGATTAATTAGGGTAGTAGGCAATCCAGAGGATTAATTCCTGAATGCTAATATTGCTCCTAATTGTCGAATCCTGAGGTACG
>JAPVCE010000032.1:0-15392 GCA_029606265.1 Paecilomyces dactylethromorphus | reverse complement strand
TCTCTAGCAACTAGCTCAACCTATTTATCTCTGTGGGTGGAGCTAGAAGGCGTGGGAGAAATCCGACAGGAGGCCTGCCTGTAGGCAGGCTCCGACATATATAAATTACTTCGTTTTTTAATTTTAAAACTGTAAATATCTTATTAACTCTATTATAGATACTATATTTTTAACTTTTGATACTACTTATAAAGAATCTAAGAATGGGCAGCTAACTTGCGGCTCCATGAGTGCTATTTTTCTGTCGTGTCAACAGTTTTCCTACACATATTCTGTAAAATTGCTTCTTTGATCTTGATTCTTTAATTACTATCTGATTACTATAGTCGTTTTTTTATTTGATTAGGTGTTAAATATGGGTTCAACCCCCCTAATTTTAAGCTTCAAGCAAGCAACTAGCAGTTGTCTAAATCATTACAGATAGCGAATGACAGTTGCTATGATTATGCGCTTAGGGATTCGACATTCTCAAGAACCCAACTATTCACATGCACGGATACTTATCAGCTAATGCTAATAGATTCTTCTAAGCAATGCTAATGATGGAAGTTTACAGTTCTTACAAACCTGAAAAAACAGTAGAAGCGTGCAGTAGAACAGACAAGAGATCTTCAATTTTAAGTATCCAGCATAGATCTAGAATTTCGTCCTCTATAAAAAGATGTGACTGCCTAGAAAAGAAGAAATAAAAAAGATAACTCACTAGCCCCCGCCAGGCTATCGATATATTAGCCAATCATCATCGACAACATTTCCAAACTAATCACGTGGCTAAAATTAAAAAAGAAAATTATGACATAGCATGTCCTGGTTTCGATCCAGGGACCTAATTGCGAATTAGTTGGATATTCGAGCTTCAATTTTGAATTAGAATATAAACGTACCTCCGGGTTATGAGCCCGGCGCTCTTCCCCTGAGCTAACATGCTTGGATTGTTGAAATTTTGATTCTTTTTGTGCTATATCAATCTATAAAAATTTTCGACGGCGAATGAGTCACAATAACGATAAGGATATCAGCCCTAGACCACTCGATTTATAGTAAGAAATGGGATTAATAGAAGCAAAACTAACTATTTCATTTACATCAACAATCTATCTTTTGTTGTTATAGTCTCTTTTCTATATATAAGGCGCTTTCGTTCATCTATAGTATAAAGCATAGCCGACTAACAGAGCCACGGGTTATAATTTCCATTCCTAGACTATATTGAGTACTATTAGCCATTATATTATGAATACCATTCCCATCTTAAGTGCTAAGGCTGTTGGAAACACATCGAGGATCGGCCATGCAGACTATATGGTTTCAGTGCCATCGAGCGGGACAAGAACGCACAATGCGGTCATTTTATACCGTTTACAAAGGTAGAATTCATGTAAACGCAGTATCTGCAGAATATGTATCATTATTGCTCGTATGGAGCTTATGTAGTTATATTTTCTATAATACACTCATTTTTCAGTCCACCCTTTCTCATTATTAAACTTCAAGATTTCATTGCCGAAAGCCCACAATCCTGCAGTGAGATATATGCACATCTTTGAAGGGACCGAAATGCGAGACGAGTGCGACAGCATTTGTTGTAAAACAATTCTAGCCGTTAACGACGAGTATGACATTTTGACCCGCGCTTCTCATCTCAGACAAATAGCTTTTGAGCGTCGTAAAAACGCAGCCGGAGGGAGGATGTGGTTTATTTGAATGATATATAAATGGCATCATCATCACTGTATCGGAATTCAATGTGCGATAAGTTGCTTCGTGCATATTTTCGTCCACTCGAGACTGGCTCGCAGCCGGCCTGTAGTCTCCATGGCACTCCCCTGGGTATCATATGCACTCCGCGATGGAGACAACTAGAGTACTAATCTCTATCTTGAAAGGAAAATATATAAATAAATAATTAGTTAATTAATTAAGAAATTAAGAAGATACAGGATGATAAGCCCACACGTGACACGCTACGCTGGTCGAGATTTCGGACAAGTTCAATCAAAAGTTTCATTCAAGTTACTATCAGGATAGCCATTGGAACATGTCGCCTTACGAGTGTGGCCGCTGATACCTTAGTATTGAATCTAGATCCCTCTACGAATTGTTCATCACCTGCAAGAGCAACGTAATGAAACGCATTCATGGTGTCAAGGAGAGCGGTCGAGTGGCATCCCTCCGCGAGAACAATAGCTACCTGGGATCCACTATAAGGAATCCAAACCATTCTCTGAGTGGGTCTTGTCAACTCCGTGGGGGTGGATGTCCCACATATGAGTCGACGACAAGCTGCAATCTATATGTGTGGATGGGTGGGTTATCAAATTAGCTGCCCGTTCCTGGATCCTACACGATAATTCTCCGACTCTCCGCGACTGCTAGGATAAGCTGATGGGCCTGTATTCCCTATTCTGCGCTGTAGGTCCTTTCCAAATTCCACTTTTTTATGCTCACAACGTCTTATCCATCAATTCAAAAACTCTATAGTGTTGCAATTTCTGCCATTAAAGGACCTGACAATAAATAGAATAAGTAGACAGACAAATAGAGCCTTAAAATAAGGCATAAAAAAGAGACTAGTAAAAGTAAGAGAGTTAAAAAGATAGATAGAGAGAATAGCAGGGGCTAAGTTAAAAAAAAATAACAAACTAGAGGTAGAAGACTTCCAAAAAGAAAACAAAAGTAGAAGAAGGAAAAGAAGAAGAAAAAAAGTAAGGAGAGATCAGGACAGAACTAGGCACAACATTAGGAGCAGCAGCAGCATTAGGAGCAGTATCAGGAGCAGCATCAGAAGCAGCATCAGCAGCAGCATTGAGGACAACATCAAGGGCAGCATCAAGGGCAGAACTGGAGACAGGACAAGACAAAGCAAGAGAAGAAGAAGTCGAAATAAGGACAGAAATGAGGACCGAAATGAGGGCAAAAATGGGGACCCTGCAAGTAAAGCCCCAAGCTACGGTTTTGAACAAGCCAGTGGGCTGCAGTGAAAGCAGTATTTCATTTATCTACGGGTATAAAAATCCTGAAGGAAACAACCGAAGCCTCAAAATGCGACATATCTATGAATCCACCAATTACAGCATGTTAGCTCAGGGGAAGAGCGCCGGGCTCATAACCCGGAGGTACGTTTATATTCTAATTCAAAATTGAAGCTCGAATATCCAACTAATTCGCAATTAGGTCCCTGGATCGAAACCAGGACATGCTATGTCCCACCTCTTTTCTTATCTTTTTTTGCATATTCTTGCATCTAGATTATGTAATATGCAAAGAAAAGAATTAAACTATTCATTCCATATCAAACCGGTTGTTTTAAATTGAAAAATTGGCCTAGAATTGAACTTGACCGCTCGTGATAGATTTTGTTTAAAATTCCCACAAAGCCGCTGCGGCTAAGTACCAAAGTGGACCCGAGCCGTTGATCCGTGGTATTATCCGAGAAAACCGTAATTTTGATGGTATTTGAATTACATCTCGCCCTTCCCCCGAGCTAACATGCTGTCATTGGTGGATTCATAAACATGTCGTGTTTGAGGCTTTCACATCTAGGCTAAGAGAACCAATACCTAGTTAAGCAGCCAGCTTAGCAAATTTCTTGACGGTATTCTTAAACCTAAGGTTATATCGGCAATTTTCCTACTATGTTTTTGCTGGAAACAGGGAAAGTGGTGGATCGTAATTCACCAAAGCCGGTCCTAACGACTCGATCGCATCAAGCGTATAACTTATAAACTTTGCATATTCGCTGACGGAGATAATCATTAAAAACCGCAGTGCAGAAAGAAGAGATATTATATCACATTCACTAAGATCTGGTATCTTTCGAAACTCGCGTCAATCTGATCAGTGGAGTGATGTATATAGTAGACACTATAAGTATAAAAAGGCTAGTTATCGTTACAAATCAAGAACCATGTACCTTTTTATGTATGGAAATCATCAGATCTGTTGTTACAGTGAAAAATATAACTTCCAAGCCTGGTTTAATATATGTTTCATTATTTGATATCGATATGACTTAGCCACAACAGAACTCGATGTACTCTTTCATTAATTGAACATAAAAGCGGACTGTTATAAAGCTCGCTCCTTAGAAAGCCCTTTTGGCTTTCTAAATGGACTTGTGGTAAGAAATAATACTGGGTTTAGATATCTCTTCCCTAATAATATATTGCAATCGCGTTCTGATAGAACCAATTGTGGCAGATGCCATTTTTCCCTAAGGGATTTTCGTTTTCTATGATCCCGTATTAAAGGTAATTCAACCGAGATGTGTATTATTATGTATACAGGAAAATTACACAATCCAGATCCTCGCAGGATTCGCCTCACTAGAGAGACGCCATTTAGAAAACATATGCTTCATGGTCCGATTCCTATAAGACCTCCAACATCTACAGCTCTACGAGAAGTCAGACCTTCTGGACCTCGTATAATAATATCAATTGGGATTTTTCAACATTGGACCCTCAAGCTTGTCCCTGCCATGGACAGACCTATACACACGTCTTCTTAGAAGGCTTCTAGTGTTCCATGTGTTATTGAGACAGTTAAACACAGTTCAGCTCACCATGGAAGGAAAGAATGAGTCACAAATTTACATAGACGTGAAATTTTGAATTTAAAGAAATATACTCAGAAGTATACGTAATGTATTATGCTCTCCTTCCTATAATGTGATTCGTGAATTACTATATGGCTTTTTCTCATTTGTCGGCCTCGAAAATGACCTTTTGGACCTTCATCGAGTTGAAAAGTTCGTAGGCCTCCACAGCTTTGGAGAGGGGCATGATGTTCTCTGTCATGAATCTAGACAATCATTAGCTTCTAACGGGATATAATGCGAAAGATATCGAGGAACTTACCCGAGAAGATGCTGGTTTTTCTTGAGGACTGCCAGAGCCTGCGGGAAGACTGATCGCACAGGACATCGTCCCATTTGCGTCTTCAAGTTCTTGTTATAGGCATCTTGTCCTGTCCAGGGGATCTACAAAACTTAGCGTACGATCCCCGACTCAATATAGATCAGAACATACCTCGCCATTGTGAACACCAACGCTGCTAATGGTTCCAAATGGCCTAACGAGTTCGAATGCCGTTCTCAAGGCAGGACTCAGTCCCACAACCTCAATAACAACGTCGGCGCCTCGACCATCGGTAAGTTCCTTTACGCGCTTGTCGAGACCCTCTCGGTCCGTCATGAAGTTCCACGGTTCAGCACCCAGAGACTTCGCTAACTCTAGTCGCGACGGAACAGAATCGACAGCAAGGACATGCTTCGGCTTGTATTCCAGAGCATTGATCAAGGCACAGAGACCAACGGGGCCGCACCCAATAACTACTGCGGTCTGTTTGGAAATCTGCTCCGGAGTATATTCTTTGAAAGCGTTTCGGGCAGCGAAATATCCAGTTGGGAAGATGTCGCCCATGAGGACTAGCAGCTGCTCTTGAATTCCTTCCGGAACCTTGATCACCGTGCCATCTGCCAATGGAATCCGAACCTACAATGAGAAGGCATGTTAAGGTTTCTGTGAGAAGACTGTCGATAGAGATTCCTCCTACTGAAACTTACATATTCAGCTTGCCCTCCATTGAGAACTTCACAACCAAACAAGGTGTTCTTTGCGCATCTCGATGAGAGGCCCTCTTGACAATAAAAGCATTCGCCACTACAAATGAGTTAGTATCCAGCTACCTGATTCATTGTTCATTCTGAATAACCCACTTACCAAGACGTTGTAAACGCACTGACAACCTTGTCGCCCTTCTGAACTGTCTTAACTGCACTGCCCACTTCCACGACGGTGCCCGTCAATTCATGACCCATGATGAAGCCAGGTTCGGCCTTCTCGATACCACGGAAGACATGGAGATCACTTAGAAATTTGTAAGCCCTCATGTTGCATTGACATATAGTCGCAGCTGGCGCGCAGCGATTTTGCACGTACCTTCCACATAGAGCTGTGTATGTTACCTTCACTACAATGTCTTCCGGATCTTGGATTTTGGGAATGGGCTGATCCTCCACTTCCACCTTAAATGGGCCCTTGAACACGACTGCGCGCATAGTGTTAGCGGCCATTTTCGAGTTGGTTTAAGTAGGATACTACGCAAGAAAAAGATGCGGAATATTTTCAAAAAGCCTCTTGACGGGATAACATTAAGTGGCAGCCGCCGATAATAACACCGACCCCAGGCCGATTTCGGGAAAAGATGCGGGGAGTAATTAAAAATATTTAAATTCCGTGCTGATAAGATACCGGGAACCACTTTGAATCTGAATGCCGGAGAAAGTTTTCCACCCGTTCTCAGGCCTCTCTTCTCTACTTAGCCGAGCTATTATCCACCGGAATACCGTCCACTACTTCGGGAGAGGTTTGATAGGCTACAAAAAGGCATTCGACGGCGGGCCCTCGCTTATAATTTTGGAAATGAACCACGTTGCTAACCATGTGTCTGGCATTCGACCAATACTGGTCGGAGTGCTTTGACGTGAAGTAGAGAAGCCGGGAAGTGGGGTCTCTAGTCCAAAAAGGATTGATAGCGGTTGTTTGGTGGCAACTGCTGCGATAATTGAAATTACGATTCCGATAATAACCGTAGGCCATCGCATTATGGCGGGGCCGTATGTCCGATCTCTATGATACGCATTGACCATGAACATCTAGGTCAGTCATAAGTCGTGTAGTAAGTACAGGATTTCATAACAAATATTTACAATTTTGCCACACCATATCGAGAACGAGATGACATCTAGACATTATTAGCAATACATGCCAGTAGATCCAATGGTTGCATATTTAGTCAGGATCTTGTGATGTTCCATAACTGACAGTCCAGCCAAGTGCCTCAGCAGTATGCTTGCTATAAGTCATGAAACATGTAAAATGAAATATGAGGAGAGTTAGGAGTGCGATATCTACGAAATAAAAGCCCTGGTAATTAGTTAGTGTGCATACTTTGTCATATTGGATGACAGAATGACTAGTAAGACGGTGAACTATACTGGCATCATCGTCTTTTGTATGGACAGCGCGACGAGTAACACGGGTCTGATTATATCCGTTATCTTTTTTTTGTATGTGTGCTTTTCCTTATATAGAAGCCATATTGAGCGTTGCCAGGAGGTAGCCAGGCAGAGTTGAGTCCACTCCCTGTGTAACGGCGTATGAAGGCAGGTAAAGAACGGAGTAAACATGCCGAAAAGTATAAAGAACATGGCAGTGATAAGGATCACGAAGGTTGATTCTTTACAAGCCGACATAAGCCACTATTCATTTTTCTGCGGAGGCAAGTACTCCTTTATGGTCACAATTTAGGGTTATTAGTAGAGGCTTAGCAGAAAGGATACTCGGGTACAAAAACTGAGAAAAAGAAAGTTCTAGATTAGGATATAGAGACTTATTACGCTAGCTTATTCTCACTTATATAAAACTGAGAGACCACCGCGCAATTGATACAAAGGTACTGCCGTTACATTTTTTTTAAGATAAAAACTTAGTGTATTACCAGCTTACTATCATTAAATGGTATTAGCGATCGCTTATATAGTTAATAAAAAAAAGGCAACATTTTATTCCCAGTTTATATCAAAGGCTCGTCATAATGTTGCTCGTAGAACGAGTTGGAAAGGCGGAATGGAGTTAGTACCGTAAGATAATAAGTAAATTTAAGAACCAAATAAGCACATACGACCATAGGGTGTGGAGAATAGGGCTTCCCGTCCGCTCAGCCGTACTCAAACCACACGCCGACAGGTTAGTAGTTGGGTGGGTGACCACCAGCGAATCCCTGTTGTTGTATGTATTCTTTTTTTATTATTTTTTTTTTGCTGTTAATAGCCATGCAGGCAAAGGAGAAGGGATCAGCTAAAATGAGAAGTATTTGCGCCAAAGAAATCAAACATCGGTCCACTCATACCGGCAAAGAACTAGAGAAATATAGCCAGAAAACCAATCCCGGTCTTCGAGGCCAACTCGCCTTGCATCTGGTGGGACAGGTAATATTCCTCGAACGTGCCGAACGAATTGCCGAATACCAGGATGCAGAGCATAGCTGTGCTTCCTGCAACGACAAACCATAGAGGGAGTCCCTCATCTGACGCAGCCTCGAACTCAGACACATCTGGAACAGTCTTCTCATAGTCGTTCTTGGTGATTTTCATAGAGTGCCGTAGCTGCTGCCAGCAGACTAACACGAGATATCAAGCTCAATTACTGCAGTATCCATGAAGTGAAAAATATGAGAATATCTCCTATTAGGAAGGATAAGTGAGGTAATATGACTGCATAACTTGGCACAGACAGGTGGAGCAAGAGGTAGTAAATATAAGGAAATATAAACTTCATAGTCGATAGTTTGTGGTATGAAGTAGGTACGGCAGGACGGATGTGTACGAGGTCTTGTCAATTGCAGGTAGTACGAAAGAAAATGATGACTTTATGTGTTGTAATACTTTTGAACTCTAGATCTCTGAAAATAAATCAAAGGAAGTTGGGTGTCTCTATTCTCCTAAGATTGAATTTTCTGATATAGTTTAGGTGCATAGTTCAAGCGGATTCGGATTCGGATTCGGTGGTCGGACTCGGGGAATGGCAAGTAATACAGACCACAAGCGAAATTACCGACAGTAACTCCGGCACGTTCATATTTTGTCCTCAGTTTTGTATACAAGAAAATCCTTGCTAGCTATAATAATAACTTGCAATATTTCTTATTTACTCTCTTCCGATCACTGGTCGTCCAGATATTCAAGTGACAGGAGGTAGCCATGACTGTCTCCGAGGGGCGGCGCAGACGGCCAGCAGTGTAAGCGGAGATCACAGCCGTAGGTGTTTTTGTGCTGACGTCTCAGATCCTGCTCCCTCTGTAGGAGACGCAAGATCCGGTGCAATCGAGAAACACCCTGCAGCAATTGTCGGCGGTCAAGAAGTGGGACCTGCGTCTATGAGAATCAGGGTCATCCTCCATCTGCCCAGCGCCAGGGAATTGACTCTACATCGACCCAAAGGTCTCAACAATCAATACCCATTGACAGAGCATCCAGCACCGGCAGATCAACCATTACAAGCCGTCCGTCAAGTCCACCAGTCACTGATTCAGCAGGCACGTCGAAGTCCACGAGCCTGCCATCCGCTCATGATGCCGAGTTGATAAGGTTAAAATTCAAAATTCGACAGCTTGAAGAGCAACTTTCTCAACAGACTCCAAGATCTATTCAGTCTCAAGTTTCGACTCAAAATTCGAACGTCGAGATAACAGGCTCAAGCCTTGGTGGAACCTTTCATGTCAATTGTGAAAACGGCTCATTTGGCCAGCCTCAAGCCATTGCTCGCAACCTTACACATAAAACACGTTTCTTTGGGAAAAGTCATTGGGCAGTTAATTGCATTTTCCTGGTGAGAGTTTATATGATATCTAGCTATCCGAATTTCCTGAATAGGGAATTGATCTAACAGGCATCAGATCCATGACATTTTTGAGACTCTTGGCGTTCCTTTACGGGAAGAGATACCGAACGCCTGGTCTGGTATAGAGAAGTGTAAATCTTTGGCAAGACTCATTAAAGCGAGGCGGGTACCTCCACAGCTCTCACCACCTGGCCCCGATTTACCCTCCAAGGATATTGCCGACAAACTTGTCGATTGTTATCTCCGGACGACGGAGGCTATCTATCGAATCTTACACATCCCCAGCTTCCGCAGGGACTATGAGGCAATTTGGACGTCAGATAACGCACCAGATGCAGCCTTCTTGACTCAGATTAAGCTTGTGCTCGCTATCGGCGCGACTACATATGATAAGCAATTTTCACTGAGGGCCTCTGCCGTCCGATGGGTTTATGAGGCACGAATCTGGCTTTCGGGGCCTAAATTCAAGTCACGACTGAATATACAATCTCTACAGACTGATGTCCTTCTGTTACTTGCTCAAGAAAGGGTAGGATTTGACGGAGCCTCAATGTGGATTTCTGTTGGCGCACTATTTAGGAAAGCAATATTCATCGGCCTACATAGAGATCCCGTTCACTTACCACAAATGACAGCTTTCGCTGCTGAGATGCGCAGAAGGCTCTGGAACACGCTTCTAGAAGTTACTCTCCAGTCTAGTTTGTCCTCTGGGGGGCCTCCTTTCATTTCCTTGGATGATTTTGACACGGAGCCCCCCGGCAATTTCGACGATGACCAACTCCTAGCTGACAACCCAGTGCCAAAACCACTAGATCACTTCACACAAGTATCTATTGCCTTAGCTCTCTGCAAGACTTTTCAATACCGCCTGGCAGTGACCAAGTTTTTGAATGATCTCGCATCCCGTGGAAAATACGAGGAAACTCTTCGGCTTGATGCAGAACTACGAGCAGCATACAAAGTTCTAAGTCAAAGCCTACAAGCATGCAGCGACTCGAGTTCTCGACATTCACCGTCTCAATTCGAGATTCATGTAGTGGATTTTCTCATGAATCGGTATTTCCTGGCCCTTCACGCTCCGTACTTCGGTCTAGCACTGCATGAGGCAGCTTACGCCTTTTCGCGGAAGGTGGTGGTCGAGTCATCCCTTAAAATTTGGCATATAGCATGCCCCCACGGCGACGCAACTCCATCTGACTGGGATGATCTACCGCGGCTCGCGGTCTGTAGCTCTGGTTTCTACCCAACAGTGGCCATCCATGCCGCCCTGCTCATCGCAGTGGAGCTCCGGACACAGTTCCTGGAGGAAGAAAGCATTGCTCCAGTTCCTCCACGACCGGACTTACTTGCCGTACTTGACGATGCCAAGGCCTGGTGTTTGCGGGTTCTCGAGGCTGGCGAGACCAACGTCAAGGGCTACCTACTTATGAATATGGTTGCGGCACAGATTGAAGGCCTTATGCGCCGCCTGGAGAAGGAAGAGCTTGTTAAGTTACTAATAAAAGCCGTAGAGAATGTTGGGGATATATGCTTGCCGATTCTAGAAGAAACGGCAGCATCTCAGGCCCAGACGCAGGGAGCTGCAAATGAGCTTCAGGATGGCTCATTGGCCACACTTTTCGAGGCGATGGAGGACTGGGACACTATGGTAAGTACAAATGTGTCGCGGTGTCTACCTAGTTACATCGTTAAATATTGCTCACTATTCCTCAGGCGTCAGATGCCTTGTTTAATAATTCGGACAACGCTGAGGCAATGAACTGGATGTTCAATGACGACATCAACCTAGGGGGACTGTCACTGTGGTGATGAAGAACAGCATCATAGCTCTTATTATATTGACTCAAGCAATTGGTCTAATATATGATGAAGAGTCTATAAACATTCCCACAAAATCAGTAAGGATATATTATCTATTATCGTCTACTCGAAGCTGACATGAGTCGCTCAGTTATATATACACAACCAGCCTAATTATGCCTTCTTTCCGCGGCATAATAGGAATGGAAATTCCATTTTCTCCAGGGTGACCCCTTCACCAGAGGGCTTCTTAGAGCCCCATTCACCCGGAAATCTCTCAACATCCTTCCACACCTTCCACGTCGGACTGACATCAACATCTACAAATCCAACCTCGCGCATCAGGGTAGCGAATGATTCCGCATGGATACCGTGACGCTCTACTCCGTACATCTTACACTCTGGGTGAAAACGACGCGCCTCGGGTCCAAAGTCCTCATAATCGGTCAGGGCGACAGAACCGCCTGGGAGAAGACAATCGTACATCGTCTGTAATGCTTCGCGCAGGTCTGGGATGTGATGAAGTACCAGATGACTGAGGATAAGGTGGAATTGACGACGCGGTCCATCCGGGCTGGAGGACGATTGCGGTGGGAGATGAGGGTCAGACGGATTAGTGAGGAGAATGGCAAGAGGAGTAATATTCTTTGGTGCAGAAGAGCCACGTAGTTTGCTCTCGAGAGCTGCGATCATGCCTGTAGCAGTATCGACAGCAACTAGAGACCGCACGAGAGGCGCAATGCGGAGAGAGAGCAGGCCAGTGCCACAACCGATTTCCAGGACGTCAATGGTTTTCTCTTTGATATATGTCAGCGAATTGGCTGCATATTGGATCCTCAGCAGGTAGAGGAAAGGAGTATGTAGTAATTAGTTCGTATTTCTCCATACTAACTATACAGATCTCATGACTGCATGGTCACTTTGTCCAGACTAGGAGCATAATCACTGACCTCCATTCTGTTCGAGGTCCGGAAAAGCATCCACAATAGCGTTGAAGGCTTCCTCGCTAGCTTTATTGATCGTTGGGTCATTATCCCATGTTGCAGCCTCCTCATTGAATCGCTCATTGCCTGTTGAACTCATCCTCCACGGAGATCAACTACGTAAATATCCAAGTAGATAGCGCGATAGTGTCGTTTAGCAAAGACTAGCTAAGAGAATGCCACGACTTCAAAATTAGTTATATAGAGATATTGCTTGGACTAAAGAATAGGTATTTTCGAACAAAGAGAATCCTAAATGATGACCCCAGATAATAACTTTTCTCGGAATGGAGGGGTTCCGGCCTATCATCGTGAATTGTGGGGAAATCGGTACCAGCGGATTAGTTCGTTGCTTTACCCAGACGTCCGAGAGTGGATACTATCGTATTAACATGTTCCGATTCTAGACCTCGGCAGTCTGGTTCACTATCTACGTTTGGTCAATTCTGCTGACAGAGGCGCAGATTGGCCAATGTATACACATACAAGAGCATCACAGTTCTTCTTGGACATACATTGATCAATAAATATCATAGCATGAACAGATAGACTTGATGGAGGCCTTGTCAACCTACGCCTCACGATCGTGTACGTCTCCCAATTTAAATAACTCCAGCGCATTCGCTTTTCCGATCGCTCGCTTGTCTACCTCATTCAACTCCGTTGCATCAAACCAGTCACAGGCATCTGCGAATGACTCAAAGGGGTAATCAATCGAGAACAAGATCCTCTTGGCTCCCACCTCGGTTAAGCACATCGCGAGTGCTGGGCTCGAGAAATGGCCAGAGGTTGTAATCCATATGTTCTGAGCGAAGTACTCTCGAATGGTCTTATGGCAAGTTTTGTTCAGACCAAGAGGTTTCTTGACGTCCTCAAACCAATGGTTGATACGCCACAAGTCAAACGGCAAATGTTCACCCAAATGGCCAACGATGACTTGGAGCTTAGGATGTCGGTCAAATACTCCATTCGTCACCATTCCCAGCAGATGGAGACTAACTCCAACAGCGAAACTGAGCGGAGGACCGACAAGCCAATTGCGCTTCGCCCAGAGCTTTTCGTGGATAGTACCCGTTGGATTGCGGGGATGCAGGTAGAATGGAACATCTAATTCTGTCACCGTTGCCCAGAATTCATCCCATTCAGGCTGGTCATAGAAGATCATATCATCGCCATCATGGCCCGCACGTTGGGTATCGTTGACCAACGCCCCTTTGAAGTTGTATTTGGTGACACAACGACGGAGCTCTGCCGCTGCTTCCTTTGGATCATGCATAGAGAGCGTCCTATTTGACTCAGTAGCCATTCTTTGATTGGTTTTATACATAGGCGAACACATGCAGGGAGGAATAGATATGAAAGATGTAAAAGACTTACGCAAATGCACCAAATCGATGCTCCAGTCCTTTGATTTGCTCTGCGATATAATCATTTATCTCTACCGCCAGGACTTGTGCTTCCTTCGGATCGAAGATATCCTGCACACCTGGAGCCGTATATGATAGGATTGTGTATCCAACGCCATGCTTATCCATGTATTCGATCCGTTTCTCGCGAATATCATTGATTTCAGCTGCGTGTTTGGCTGCATCGATCGCAAAGAGGCCTGCCCACCATTTGGTGCGTTCGGCAAAGCGAGGGAGGGCGAAGGCCTCCTCAAGAGCAATCTTTCCACGCATGATTTTTAGGGGCCTTTTTAAAGTCCCTAGGTGCGACAAAAGAACTGAATAAAACAGAGTATTGGCAGTATGACGTCAAGGGATAGGCAGATGGATCACCTAGAGTATACAAACATCCCCTCAAAACGGAGTGGGAAAAAGGGCCTTTAAAAGAACTACTAACGCGCAGTATTTCCGAACAACACACAATTATTAATAATGATTTACTTTTGTTGACAACCACTTATATCCTTCCAAATTATTCATTGCTCCTTACATGACCGGGAATTCCACGATCATGAGGTCAGAGCAGCTCGGTGCAGGCGGGTCGGATACTGCACTCCCGCGGGTATCGGATAGTGATTCGGTTTACAGTCAGGTGCCTTAGCCGCTAAATATTGCGGGGTTATAGTATTATACTCGACATATATTTGTGATTCACCTAGGGGTTTTATTAATAATGGAGTACAAGTTAATCTCGTTGATGAAACGACCATGATAAATTTCTATTCCTTCCCCATGGCAATTGTTGTATGTGCGATGACTAGCATCACAACTTTCCTGAAGATGGATTTAAAAAAAACACGACAAAAACTAGGTAATTTAAGAAGTTAGACTAGATCTGGCAAGGGC
This sequence comes from Paecilomyces dactylethromorphus, assembly GCA_029606265.1. Classification (NCBI taxonomy): domain Eukaryota; kingdom Fungi; phylum Ascomycota; class Eurotiomycetes; order Eurotiales; family Thermoascaceae; genus Paecilomyces; species Paecilomyces dactylethromorphus. The sequence continues at coordinate 914 of JAPVCE010000032.1, read as the reverse complement.
AGTCAAGGATATTAAATATGAGATTCCTCGTATTGGAGTATGAGCAATGATATCTAGATCTCAAGTATCAAAATCAAATTTTGAGGCGCTTGATATCGAGGTGGTAGAATACTCCGCCTTCAGTGGAAGGCTAGCAGCTTCTAGACCAATAGGTACCTGCCAGATAGCGAGGCTGAGTTCTAAGCGCCTAATCAGGTGTAGATCCAGGCTTCATTTCTTATCACTTGAGGACTACTTTCTTCGTCCTAAAATTTTTTTTTACCGACATGGGAGCATACACGTCTTTATATAACTAGATCATTTCACCATCCAACGAATATGGCCGAAGCGTTCGGAGTTGCTACTGGTGCACTTGGCATTTGTTCACTAGCACTACAACTGCTGGAAACTACTAAATCAGCTTACCACTTCTGGAAATCGATTCAGCGTTTCCCATCTGAATCTGAGGAGATCGCCACTAGCTTGACCAGCGTTGAACGACTACTAACTATAATCGGAACACCTAGGATCAATGAATGGGGATCCTAACACATAAAAATAATCCTTCTGCCTGATGCTAGAAGAATCCACCGTAGAGAATCGGTTAGTTAAAAGGCGCCAGCATTTCATTCTGGCTACTGTAAAAAGAAAGCAATGATAGTGCATAAGAACCATAATAAATGCAACCAATCAGAAGCTTTTTTTTATCGAATTGGAGCTTTAGGCAAAGTACTCCCTGAATCGCTGAGCTACGCTCAGCGATCCAGGGACCTATTCCAAGTTAGTTAGATATTCGGATTTTAAATTGGCTAGAGATAAACGCACCTCCGGGTTATGAGCCCGGCGCTCTTCTCCTGAGATAACATTACAGAAAAATTTTTGGGGGGGGGATCTGGTGGAGTAGGTTGAGAGAAAAAAAAAAAAAAAAAAAAAAG
>JAPVCE010000031.1:2416207-2439234 GCA_029606265.1 Paecilomyces dactylethromorphus | reverse complement strand
CTCTATAATATAGCTTTTTATTTTAACTTTAATATATTATTTCTTGCTTTAGATATTTCTTTAAATTAAAATATTTATTTAATCTATGTTTTTTTTTTTATAAAATAAGCACTAATTGCTAGAGACTAGCAGATTTTTTATTATAACTTTTATTTTAGATAGTCTATTTGTAGATTTTTTTATTTATTAATACTTTTTAAAGTTTAATTTAAGACTTTTTAGTTATTTTATTAGTTTTTCTATCTAATTTTAAATTATTATTGCTTCTTTTATATTTTTTTTATTTAGTTTCTTTTTAATTAGTTTTTTTAGCTTTATAAAAGCTCTCTTTTCTTTATTTTCTTTTAGATATATTCTATCTAGCTTAATAAATAGTTTTATTTTTTTTTTTATTAATTCTATAGCTATCTAAACTGCTGTTATAAATATTTTTTTTTTATTATTTCTTTTAAAAAATATTAAGATTTTTATTATATTAATTCTAGTAGCTACTTTCTTTATAAGTTTATTATATTTTATTATTTTTTTTATTTTATAGTTTATATCTTTCTTCTTTACTAGTTTTTTTTAAAGTTTAGTTAGCAGCTTTTAAAGAAACTAGACTTTTTATATATATAAAATTAGTTTATTTTTTATTATTAGCTTGTCTAATATAGCTTAATATTTTTAATTATATTTTTTTAAATTATTATTTCTATTTTAACTTTAATTTTTATAATCTTTTAGTTAATATAGATTATAAATCTATTAATATTAATTTTTATAGGTATATTTTTAGCTTACTTTTTTTACTAATCTTTTATAATCTTTTTTTAAGTATTTTTTTTATAATATAATTTATAAAGAGACTAAATAGCTATAGTAAACTATAAACTATTTTATCTATTTTTTTATTAAGAGTTTATATATTTTATAAAGTCTTTTAAAAACTTATTTATATTTAGTAATATTATCTTTTTTAAAGTATAGCACTTTTAGCTATCTTAATATAAATATATTTAATAATATAATAATTTAAATAGAAGTTTTTTTTAGCTTTATTTTTAAGCTAGAGACTTATAATAATATTAAAATTATTACTTTTTTATTAATTTTTAAATAATCTATAATATTTTTTTATAAAAACTATAAAATTGCTAATAATAGATAGCTTTTAACTTCTCTTTTTTATAGCTATTTTTTTAATAACTTAATCTCTTTTCTTTTTTTTATTATCTTTTTTTTTTTTTATTAGTGCTAGTTCTATCTTACTTTTTTCTTTTTTTTTTTTTTTTATTAAAGAATATTATATAGTTATATTAATAATTATATTTATTACTATTTGCTTTTTTTTAAGTCTTTAATTATATTAGAACTCTTAATTCTCTCTATATTAGTCTTTTTATTTCTTTATTTTAATACCCTCTATATTTAGCTTTAATTTATATTAAAAGACAACTATAAAGCCTATTAATAAATAAAAGAAGTGGAGATAGAACTAGATTAAAAGAACTTAAAAATTTAAGCTTTTTATAATTTAACATATTATTATTAAACTATATAAAAATTTTAAACTTTATTTAAACTCTAATACTATTATCTATAAAGAATGTGTATATAATATTGCTTTATTCTCTATTTTAATTTTCTCTTTTTTTTTAAATATAATTTGCCTTTCTTATATGACCTATATTAAGCGTACTAGATTCTCTAATATATTAGTTTTATTTTTCTCTGCTTTTTTCTGTGGGGCTTAGTCTGTTAGTTTATAATATATATACTAGCAAATTAATATATCTTTTATAATATTTAAATATACTATTTACTTCTAAAATTTATAATATAATTAGTTAAGTATTAATACCTTTATCTTTAGCCTAGATAATAAAATAGTTAAACTTTTTATTATTATTTAGTTTTTATAATAAAATATAGCAACTTCTAATATTCTTTATATCTTTATTAAATATTATTAGCTTATTTAAAACTTTATTTTTAATTTATAAAAAATAAATAAAATAACTCTATATTATATTATTTACTATAATTAAGTAGTAGCTATGGCCCTAGATATCTATTAATTTTAATAATTAAATATTAGTATAAAAAAACTCTACTAATTTTTTATATTTTAATTAAAAGTTTTTAAACACTAAACATTTTGCCTTTACTAAATAATATAGTTTATAATAAAACTCTTTACTTTTTACTAGTTTAATATTTATTTAGTCTATATTCTTAACTAGCAATTTAATTTTAATTATTTTAGTATATCTTAAATAATAATATAATAGTTCTAATATAATTACTATTATTTATATAGGCTTACTAGTTCTTAGCTAAAAGATATTACTATATTTATAAATATAGCTTATAATCTTATTAATTTATATATTAAGCAGTGTATTTTCTTTAGTATTATACTATATACTATATTTCTTTATATTATTAATTATAAAAAATAGGCTATACTTTAACTCTAAATTATAATATATTTTAATAAAAATAATATTATTTCTTTCTCTATTAAGCTTAAAGTCTATATAAACTATATTTTTTCTTATATAGTTTCTAGTTATATTATTAGCATAGTTATAGTTATATTACTTCTTAGCTTTAAAATTTCTATACTTTATAAACTACTAATAGTTATTATATATATTATTAAATAAACTAGTATCTATAATTTATACTAAAATTATAGATTTTATTATTTATATTAAAAATATAATGCTGCTAAAGCCTTTAAACATTTTATATATTACTAATATAGAGATTAGATTTTATTTAAATAAATTCTTATTAATAAATTTAAAATATTATATTTTTTTATTTAAAATAAACTAATTAGGTTTTTTAATAGCTAGATATTAATATAATTTTATATAATAATTTTATTTATTATAGTATCTATATTTCTTATCTTTAAATAGCTTCTTTTTATATAATTCTTAAGTATAATCTTTTAAATTTTTATTTAATAGTAGCAGCTTACCAATATTAAAATCTTTAGATTTATTATTATAGAGTTTTTTCTCTTTTAACTTCTTTAACTTAGTAATAGTAAGATTTATTTTTTATTTTTTACCTATATTAATTATTTTATAATAAAATAATTAAAACTCTAAGTTCTTTATTATTTTTATTATATTTTTTAGTTAGGAGTAATATTTAAATAATATTTAATTTAATAGCTTCTTCTCTAGTTTCTTTAATAATAATATTATTATATATTATAAAGTAATTATAAGGCCTAGATTATTAGCTTATTATATTTAATTATAAAAAATAATAATAAACTATTTAATTATACTATATTATATTCTATATATATATATAGCACACTTCTACACAAACTATAATTCTATATAGTTTTCTCTAATAATAATATTTTATATTATATTAATATACTTATTAATATATATCTTCTTTTCTAAGAGCTAGTATAGCTTATTAATAATAATTATATTAAGCTATGCTATAATCTAGCTTTAAATATTTAATAATATTTTTTTTTATTAATTATATCTTATAATGCTATTAGTATTACTTATAATATATATAAAATATAAAATTATTAAATTAACTAAATTAATATAGTCTATAGCTTTTAAAATATTTTTAATAAAATATATCTAATTATTAAACTTTATTATATTAGATAGATATTTAATGCTATAGATTTTTTCTAGCACCTTATCTAATAAATAAATTATTTAATTAATCTTTTAATTTACTATTCTAATATACAGCCACTAACTCTTTAAGATATTTAGTAAAATATTATAAATAAAATAATAAAAGAATAAGCAAATTCTTTTTTATATATTATTTTTAGATATGTTTTATAGCTAGTTAATACTCTATTCTAAATTTAAATAAAATAAAAATAAAAATAAATATATTTATAAATTAAATATTATCTACTATCTTTTTAATATTAAAAATAAAGCAATTTTAAGCTCATAACCTTTTAACTAAAGAATTATAGATACTTAGATTCAACTAGCTAAACTAGGGTAAAGCTATTTATATATATTCTAGATGTACAGACCTAATTCTAAAGCAGAAGGGGAGAGTAATATCCGCCAGGAGCTCTTGCCAGTAGGCAGGCTCTAACATCTTATAAATAAGAGCAAGACGCACTAAAATGCCTTGAGAGCTCTGCCTCAAAAAACTGTGGAGTACCGGGAATACATGGAGCCCACCTCGTTTGCTGAGTCATCGGCATCAAGCATGCATGCTCTACTGGGATATGCACGTGTACCAGGCACCTCTCCATAGCTAATGTCTTCATCTCAAACCTGTCTTTCCTTCAAAGCCGCCATATTCGAGAGTAATCTGTCGTCGCATAGTTGTTAATCGAAGTCCCACCTCTTTCTTTAGAGACTAGTGTCCTCAGCTGTACTATATTGAAATATATAATTGGAAACGTTTATTCCCGAATCTTTATTATTAGGTCTCATCCAGGGGAGATTTCGTTTCACAACCGTTATGGTTATATTTCACAAATCCAGTTTCTGGTGAATCTCCCAAAATTTCTTGCAGCCGAGTCATCAATTTTCAATCCCCGCATACCTTTTTCGAACTATATCCGACTAAATTACACGTATAACATAGTTTACGATGGAAGATCATGCAAAGAAACTGTATCGAAAGACGCGCATAGTATGCGTGTCTGATACTCATGGGTACACGCCAGCTCAGGCTGGATTCAAATTACCAAAGGGCGACGTTCTGATCCATGCTGGTGACCTCACGAATCACGGAAGCATGTCTGAAATACGGAGAACCATTGATTGGATTAGCAAGGCAGACTACGAGGTTAAGATCCTAGTTGCTGGTAAGTCCCTTGTGCAGTTGTCAGTGACGAATGGAGGTGTCCTCAGTTGCCCTGGTTGAGACGTCATTGTTGAGAGACTACGTGCAGGCAATCATGATATCACGTTAGACCCGGAGTTTTACGCGAAATATGGGTTCAAATTCCATAAACAGCACCCAGAAGATCCTGAAAAGTGTATCGAGCTCATCACAACGGCATCTCCATCGATCATTTTCCTTCGTCATTCTTCTGCTACTGTACGATTAAACAAGCCAGAAGGACCCAGAACAGTGTTCACAGTCTTCGGTTCACCCTATTCGAGGTTCAAGGGAGATTGGGCCTTCGGATATGAGCCCAAAGATGCAGACAGCTTGTGGCGACAGATTCCAGCAGGTAGTGATATTGTTGTGACACATGTGCCGCCTAATCCACCAAATAGTCCCCATGAGGAACGGGTCGCGGTTGGTTGTGAGGGACTTCATAAGGCATTGCAAAAGGTCAGACCTATACTGGTAGTGTGTGGTCATGTACATGAGGGTCGTGGTTATCACAGGATTCGATGGGAGGCCACTCTCTCAGGCGATAGATCCGGAAATGAAGAGGTGATACCTGGCAGCTTACCTCCCATAGGGAGTAAAAAGCAGTGTCTCGTTGACCTGACAGGAAAGAGACAGCGACGACTCGATAATTTCAGCAATGAATGCCATGGGAATTCAAGCCCTGGATGAATGTTTACAGGACAACTCGAGGATGATTGCTCGCATTTAGGGACTGCTGCCTTTGCCCCGCAAGATGGACGATCAAACAAAGACGGTGCCCGTCCGACGGAATCTGAAGAAGGATCGGAGAGAAGGGAGACATGCGTTGTCAACACTGCCATCGTAGCTACGAGCCGGCCACACAGAGGAGGCAAGAAGTTCCATGCTCCAATCGTCGTCGACCTCGAACTACCCACCTGGGATTGTCACCCGAAGACCGAACCCAATGTAGCGACCGCAGCTGGGCGATAACGACTAAATGGCGTCCGTGAATCAATAAACATAGTTTCATCAAATGATTATTGGGTACCCATATGTCGGTTACATCTGGCAGCCATTGTGTCGGGGCACAAGATACTTGAGCTCCATTGCTGGTTGAAGGATTTGGTTGGCTCTCTGGATGTACAGGTGCCTTGGCCGCCTCTCCCGCTAGTGCGTGCAGCGTCCTTCATTAACACACGCTCCATTCAGCGTCCTAACTGCTCGAAAAGTGAGGATGTTTCCATGGGGATACGACTAGCAACGTGGCCTACGATCTTCTCGATGCAGCATAAAAATGTCTCGAAAGCTATGAAATCGCATTGTGATTGAGCAACCGACAAGCTGCATACACATATGCTAGCTCCGTCGAATAGAAAGCCGTTCGTACTATGCAGACTTTCAGTTAGCGATAGGCATGAGCGATCCTAATAACTCATGTGCGTGGTACTTCTACCATCTATCCTGAGAATTATTGACATAATCGAATCCAGAAATCCTGGAGATAACTGAAGGTCAGATTTCAGATGAGGGACTCTCTAGCCATTGACGATGAACATGACCATAATTGTCGGTCACAAAGAATTGACAGCTTGCTAGGATGGCCTTGGTCTAAGAAACAGGTCATCTGGTAGACGGCGGCTGAGGAAGGTACGGGAGTGGACAGTAACTGTGATGTGATGGTTCAGGTTGCGACCCTGGTGAGGAGCCCTGCTGACAGTCGCTAGCCCCTCCATGTGCGAGGTCTTCACTAGCATGCCGGACTCCTACTATTCTAGAAGAAATAAGGAGCGAACAGTCTCACGAAGACGAGGCTGACAATAATGCCGAGTTGGGGACAACCCAAAGAAAAGATGGTAACCGCTGGTCGATGTTCCAGTAGACGAATGATAGCCCGAGAGTCCTATTGTATGGATATCCCGTCTGACGGGCTGCAGAGGGTTGTCAGACTTAGAGTACGATCTTCTCCAGTGGCCTAGCCTTGGCTAATTCTAGGTTCAGTCGAGGATCTTCAGCAGTAGGATCAGTTGAGGCCTGTTTAGTAGTCGATCTCACGTCCCCATGGACTTCTTTGGGAACGGGCCGGGTGCGCTGATGCCCGGGCGCGGAGGGGCGGCCCGCCAATCGATAAGTTTCTGAGAACCCCGCCTGAGAGTGGAAACAACGAACACAGAGTAAATGATCTGATACCCACTTACGAGTACGTTGAATCGGGGCTAATCTACGTCCGGCTCGATCGAAGTGTTGCGTACTAGGTAGTATCGTTTTGGAGACCTGTCTTTGATAGGAAAAGATAGATTACACACCCGACCTCTTGAGGCTCGTCCTTTGACCATCATGTCAGCCGGCCACTGCAAGGCTGAGCGACGGCCACCAGCCCAAGTGTACAGTTCAGAGGTCAACCAGCATTTCTGAGAGCATGCCACGTACTCATATAGCCAGTTCCCCTCATAGAATAATTGATGATAGAGAACACTTTAGCATTCAATCTATGATATAGCTATGTGGAAGGGTCACAGAGATGTACAGGAGACAATGCGTTGCGGGGTGAGGAACGCTTGCTTACCTAGGTCTCAGCGCTGCACTGAGACTCGTTCCTGGACTTCAGATGCAGAGTGCCGAAAAGGAACGTCAGAAAGGTCTCCACTTATTCGTCCCAATTTCGCAGCTACTTACGCAGTTGCCAGCTCTGCGCCCATGACATTGGTGCAAATGGGTTAAGGCGGTCACTACTATCCTGCAGCTATGGCCCCGACAGCGGAAGAGGCGGCCTGACAGCTGCCAATTGCGGTTGTTAGAAGGCGCCTGGAAAAATGACAGTGCAGGTTTCAGCGCTGGTACTTCACTACTGTGAGGGGCTACTAGAAGCCCTGCAGTTCTGGAGCCAGGATTATTGCAGCCGATAGCTCAAGTCTGAAATAATGTCAGGTGGTTGAGCCTTTTAGGGTCATACCTACGAGACGGCCAACAAATTGGACGTTCAACGCTCCTGCTATGGATAGCCCTCGTCACGATATCACCAAAAGTGGTGTGATGAGAGCAATACGTGAATGAAGGAAGACCATCTATGCTAAAGATGAATAATAAAAACGCACCCAGCAGGTCAGGCTGTCTGTCTTATGTCGCGTACACCCAGCTCGGACGGGCGGGCAGTGGGCTGCTAGAATAGCCCCTCAGATGACTCCCGTGAGGGTCGCGCTATTCGAAGAGCCATGGCACGAGGAGTGTGGATAGACTACTCTGCTGCGCCGGTTACTGGATCCTAGTGGTTGCCAGGAACGGGTCCGTAGGAACCCTCCACGGAGTCATGGTATTTAGACTAGTATGAAATCTTATTACCCGTGAATGTACTAGGTACCCTACTGACCTCCATCTAATAGGGAGTAGCGCGTTATAGAAGTCTCCTACTCGGTACCTGATACTTGGCAGATGTGATAACCACATGCAGGTGACACACCGCGTGGAGGCTGTCCGGGATTCCCTGGGCGGGTGTAGCGCGAGTCCCTGGGGCCCCTGAGAGGTGATGGGTGTGCCCCATTGTTATCGAAAAGGATTGGATCGTATAGTCATGGAGAAGCGGCGAAAGAACAATGTCTAGACAATCACCAAGCGAGGAGGCGAAAAAAAAGGACCGAGTCGGACGGGCGCAAGAAGTAATAAAAAATTAGGGCAAAGTAGGAGGAGGCGGGGGCGGATCTAAGGCGGCCACTGATGGAAGCTCGATGGATTTTATGGCGGATCCAGTTGTTGCTCACTAGCTCTTCATACGGCAAAAAGGCGCGGACCGGTGGATGCTAAAATGCATATATCCTGTGGGAATGATGAATGAAAGGGCAGCGATGGGCCTGGAGATCACTCGTATGGCCTTCGGATGAAGCAGGGACCAAGAAGCTTGGGGCAGCCTGTGGTGGGCAATGTCTATCACCAGCAACGAGTGAGGGGTCCACGATCAGGGCGCTTGTGGGTGACCTATGGGCCACTAGATGGCCTATGAAGAGAGGTCTTCCATGAGCAGTTTTGGCAAGCATCACATCGCTATAGCACAGGTGTGATTACGGCCTATACGCGACGGGGATTTGATGGATATCGCAGCAAGGCTGATAGTTGGATATATTATTTTGGTCCCGTCTCTTGTTCTCTTCCCGACATCACTCCAGCCTGAACTCTTTTCTAGATTCAGTGGCACAAACACCAAACTGCCTCTGTACTCTTCTCCAATAATTTAGTCTCTGGGGGAAATCCTCAAGCAACCGCGGTTGCTAGGCATCTTGTTGACCGCTTTTATTACGGGAGATTGCTTGCAGGTTCCGAGAGGTTAAAGCAGAACCGTCACGACTGGTCGTCGACGATTTCTGCAGCAGACGTCTCCATTCCTTTCTGTTTCGTCTTCATCGGCCCGCTCACCGCTGGCTCTCTCCTGGCGAGAAGGGTCTCGGAGGGGTAAACGGGGGAACGGCCAGGTACTTCGTCAGCCCGCAAATCCCATGGTGTCCACTCGCGACAGTTTATCCTGGAGGGCTTGAGACATCCACCACCATCATCTTCTTCAACATCGACATCATCGAAGCACGGTCATATCATCAGCAAAACATAATCATCATCCATTCTTTGATATTCCTTGGGTCTCGGTCGGTTATATTATTCAGCTCAGAATCTGACGCTCAGATTTCCCCTGCTTGGCGTCTGTTATCGTGACTAAGCGCCAGTGCCACCTCAGCAGCGCGACAGCATTGACAGTGCTACTCTGCTCTGCTCTAGGGCAGGCATCGTGGCGCAGTCCCCTTGGATCTTTTCGCCTTCGTACTGACCCCGTAAGGCCCCGTTTTACGCCCAGAGACGCTCGCCCTGCCTCCGGCCTCCCCGTGCCACCCATCCCGCGGAAGCGTCCACTCGCTCCGACCAACCCCCAGAAGCCGTCCCAAGGGAAATCCCGCGGGCCTTCCCTTCGGTACCACTGTCTTCTCAGTCGGCCATCTCCAATCTCCTGTCGTTCGCTGCGACGGCAGCATTAGATCTCCCGACTCTTTGCCCACCTGTCTTCTGCCACTGTCGACATCGTCTGCGACGTGCGTGACTTGCATTCTCACATTCTTAATGACAGACTCGCGTTCCTACTGCGGAGCTTCGACCATGAATTGATCAACTCTATCAATACAGGTTGACGTCTGACCGTGTATATACTTACTTACCATACCCACCGCTTAACGCTCTTTTACCTCCCTCCCAAATCGCTCGATCTTTGAATAGAACTACATCCATATTTGGATGTGCTTTCTATCTGAACACATACCAACATGTCTTTATCGCCACCCACTATCGATCCGTATGTCGTCTTGGGAGTCAAGAAAGATGCCACCCTGTCCGAGATCAAGTCTGCTCATCGGAAATTGGTCCTCAAATGCCACCCAGACAAAGTGAAGGATGAGTCGCTGCGGAGTGCGGCGCAGGATGAGTTCCAGCGTGTGCAACAGGCATACGAGCTTTTGTCGGATGAGACGAGGAGGACAAGATATGACCAGAAGGTGCGGTTGGCGGAACTTCGAAAGGAAGCCATGGAACGCGCTGGCGCCAATGGCTCTTCTCCATACGCATCCGCTCGCGCGGCAACTTCAGCCAGTGCGCGGGAATATCGTGACGGACGGTTCTATGAAGAGAGAGTTCCTGCCGATGCTCGTTTCTTTGAGGAGGAGGTTCCGGTTACAGAAGAGCCACAATCATCCTCCAAGAAATACGACGATCGCAAGAAACAGCGTTCCAAGCCCACGGATGAGAAGAAACGAACCAAGGCTGAACCTTCAGATCCCTACCGCGCTAAAGAATACGTTCGTGAAAGCGTGAAAGCAAGTCATGCAGAGCGAGCGAAGTATCGAACAAAGACCCGAAGACGAGAAGCTTCTGACAAATATGCGACGTATTTTGAAAGTGCAGACGAGTCCTCCGATTCAGAGAGACCTTTCGTCGTCAAGGTGCGACCTGCTGAAAGCAGAAAACCTCGAGAGACGCATTCCTCGAGAAAGACGAGACCAGAAACGTCCCCGAGACGCGACACCAGATATTATGACGACGGCGAGGACGAATATTCTGACGAGTGGAAATCGAAACATGAGCGTTTGCAGAATTCGGCTCAAGACTACATCATGCGCTCCAGGGCCAACCCCCCCGTCGAGGTCGATCGGCGAGCACACCCTTCCAACTCCCCACCAAAGTACACGGAGACATCAAAGTATACCGAGTATGGGTATGCGGATGGTGAGCCAGAGTCGTCGCGACGTACAACTCGCGCTCATTTGAGAAGAGAAAGTGGGCGAGCCCCTCGAGAACCTCCGAGCATGCCTACTGCTTACTCCGCTCCTGCGGGTATTAAGATCCCTTCTTCCACAAAGCCGCCTCTCCAGTCAACGCGAACATCTCCCTCTGCATACCCAGGCCAGAAGGAATCGAGCGCCCGATCTGACAATCCCCTCTTGAGGATGGTCCCACCTCTCAACTCTGGTCCTGCTAGATCACCAAAGGTGAGGAGCAGCACGGATGAAGGATACTCAAGTCCGGGGACCCCTGAGATGCGCCAAAGTGGCAATTCTCCTAAGCCTCCTATCAGGTATAAAATCTCAGGAGAGAAGCAGGACACTATTGTGGTCGAGCCTGCTGAGACCTCATATCGACATCAGAGAAGCGTTTCACCTGTGCGGCCAGAAGGCCCATCTGTTGTACGCCCGTCTATGTCTACGAGAACCGGGCCGCAGCCCACACGAACATATACTTATTCTCCGGAGGTTCCATGTCGCTTCCAGTCGGTGCAGACGCCCAGTTCCCGACCGACTCATCCTCATACTATCCGTTTCAAGGAGAAGGATATCAGGGTAGCACCAGAGATTAAACCCAGCAACATCAGTTATACGACCGACTATTATCGTACTCGATACGATGATCATCTGGTAGGCAGACGACAGTCCACATATTGAAGTCTCTTGAAACAGACTCTTCCCTTTTGAGGGAAATGCTACGACATTGTATGACATGCTTCGATTATGATTTTTTTCCTTTTCCCCCCAATTGGTCATCATACTATGTTGGCCTTATTCTTGTTTATATTTGATGGTTTCTAGCTGTCAGGCAGCTCATTCACGTTTAACTAGAGATGAATTATGAAGAACGGTAGTGGTAGTGGTCCTCCCCTGTCTACACTTTCCCTTGCATGTCGTTTGGTCTCTTATCGCCCTCAGCGACTATGGTCCAGTCCGCAGTTGGTCACGAGTTACATGTCCATACATCAGATCCACATAACCTATGCAGTGTGCGCTGAATTCGGATGGCGTTGGAGTAAGGTTTCTTGCAGTTCACTCGTTTCTTGTCCCTGATATTATTTCCACAGAACTCCACGGCTTATCGGGCCGTGGAAGGATTGAGGATCGAATATACGATGCCTTAGGCTTCAATCGGCCTCTACTAGCTCTTGATTCGAAGGTTCGGATACGTATAGTTCCTGTACGGAGTCGGTTCTTGGATAACGGCTTACTCTATGTTATCTGGGATCGTGCAGTTATGAATCATGTTTAGCTTTTCTCATTATTACTCCAGTTGGCCACTTTCCCTCGCTATACGATAGGATAAAGCGCTCGGCAATATGCATGGGGTAAAGCATATACCAGAAGGCTGTGCATGTGGAGAGCGAATTAGTCTCCAGAGCAGGCTCCAGAGTGTCATTTGTCCATCGAAATAGTCGAATAGAGATGCCGTTGATATGGAAATATTGCTCCTCCGACGGTCCAACTATACGAGTGCAACATCGGGCGTTCATCCTATGACGTAATTAGCAGGTCTGTGGTCTGATCGCCGAATTCCGACCAAGAAAGAACAAATGTCACACCATCCGAAACATTTTTTCTGTCTGATGAAATCATATGAGGTCCTTTGGCTTCCGCATATTCCTTGAAGATTCGTACTCATCATATCCTCTAGGAGGAGTATACGAAAGCGGCGTCATCTGCGCGTACGAGCGGACCCTGCGGATCGGACCGATCGACATTTAATTCAACTCCACGATGCTCCGCCCCGTTCCCCGCCCCCCTCGACACGTGGCCTGGGATGGATTTCCTAATCTTGAAGACAACCGAGCAATATCGAATAACGGCCTATTACGCATGAATTGAGTCGAAAAGTTACGTTTGAAACCTCTCACTCTCGCATTCAGCCCTGCTACGCGGGGTCTGGGGCTAACGACACGGTTGCAGAAGTACCGTGCGTTACGTGGCTGCGGAGTCGGAGAGTCGGACACACGAGGATCGGGTAATCTGAATTGGATTTCTCCGCCGGTGCGTATCAACTCATTTCCCCCGTAGCTTGGAGGAATGAACATTCCGCAGAGGTGGCGCCACATTTCAGTTCTTCTTTGTCAGCCTTATGATACTATTGCAGATCGTGTCAATGGTTTCTAAACGTGACACGTGACAGATATTTTGTATAGAATGCACTGCATAGTAACCTTGGATGGCTTCTCGGTGAGCCGGTCGATGGACCCCAGATCTTTCTGTTTTCAAAGTTGCCATTTATTTTAGTCTTTAGGTTCAAAATAATAACGTATGTAAGACAAAAAAAAACCATAGTGCTTTACCATCCAACGCATTCGTATACAAGATCTACGATCAACTCTAATCTGCTAGAATTTTCTATTAGAAATAATGAGCATCTTCGCATTAAATTATAACAGAAATTAAATATTTTCTGAGTCACTCCTTGCTACGTTTCCATACGAATAAGTATCGTTGAAAACTCAAGCTAACGCTGCAGGAAGGCATTTTTAAAGATATCATCTCATCACATATATTCCCTAGGTTTCCAACCCCCAAACAAAATAATTTCCTCAAACTATATCTAACTCTGAATTGAAGACCATAAATCGGATATCTCTCTCTATCCCGTATTTTCCCTGGTGGTAGATATCCGTTCCACGGTTCATCACACAACCGACCCATCAATCCTCTTCTCCATGGGGTTAAGTCTGAACCTCGATCCAGAATAACAGTCCGTTCCTGGACCCCCGAAACTTTATCATCTACCTATTCTATTTTAAGCATGAAATTGCCCCCCCAATTCAATTCAGGCACCGACTGCCATTCGCGAAGTATATGTCAAGACCAGATACAGAATAGTACGTTGATAGCCATATCTGGTATGAGCTTCTGATAGGCGACAGTTTCTATCATCCTTGGATTATACTCTATATGACCTCAAAAGAGATATGGCTCGTGCTTTCTTTTCCTATTCAGAGATCGGAAGCCGTTCATTATGATGTAGACGGATGGAAATGAAGGTATGGTGGGATGTAGGCAGCATTGCGCAGGTTTTCTTAATGATTTATTCTACTATTTTTTGTCTTTTCCACCGTTCTCCTTTAATAAAATATCAAGATCATCATCTGCATATCTGTCAAGAAAGATTCGCATCCTAGCTCTATCATCGCTGCACTTATCATAAAAACATTTTCTGCATTCCCGCTATTTCTGAGAACCATATCCTATATCTATCATTAAGACAGCAAATTTCTCTCATCGCTGCATACACCACGTTGCACATACCAAATTGAAAGGTATCAGAAGTAAGGCGTCCTCATCATCACCTACTTCATCCTTGAAATTCATACCAACCACTTCTTTCAGAAGAAACTGCATCGTCCTATCAAGATCCAACCATGACCACCACAACCAACATGGACATGAGAATGAATCTCAATTTCGTGGTCCAACAGTGCAATGACCCACATAATCCCACACCCGCCGACATTGCCTTTAATGAAGAAGACTACGCTGCCGCTGTCCAACTTCACAACTACTGGAACGATGCATGGGAGCAGGACCTTGCATGCCGCGAGGCAGACCCGCATCCAGATACAGATGATACTATGAGCGATGCGCAGACGTCTCATTCGGACGTTGAAACTATGGATGGCGAAATACCTGGTTTGACTTACGCTGCTGGTTCTGATGAAAACGTCGAGGTCGACGAGATGAATACGGATGGGTTCTCATCGGAGAAGCCTCAAGCATCGACCAAGACCAAATCGAAGTCGAATTCATCCGACAAGTCTAAAATTCAGAACAAATCAAGGACACAGAACAGGCAAAGGACGGGGAAAGCAACCAGTGCTACAACTAAAACTAAAGCTGCGAGCAATTCCAAAGCGTCAAACACCAGCAAGAAACAGAAAAAGCCAAAGACATCTACGAAGCCGAACACGAACAAGAACAAAGTGAACAAGACTGGAAATGTTGAAAAAGGCACTACTTGTACGAAGATCAGACTGGTTGTTAAGCAATCGGAGTCAGAAGGCTCCAACTAAGGATGGAGTATTATTTGCATGAAAGGAGTTTTTGCGGGGGATAAGGTTTATGTGAGCTTAATATGGTGCATGTATGAAAGGGCTTGTTCATTGTGATTATTCGTATATCCATGTACAAGGGAATTGTTATATTCGGGAATAATTGGATATGTTGTATTAACTACTGGTTCCATGCGATTTAAACTTGGGATTGACATGCAATCGAAATCATTTCTCTAATTCTATACTTCTAGCCATTCGTATATATACGTAAACCTGGGATTGTATCTGTTTCACGAGCATAAGTGTCACCGCAGAGTTCTCATTTCCAACCCTTCTCCAGCTTCTGTCGATACTCCGCCACCATCTCCACTGTGATATTGCTACCTCCACACACGATCACAACGACCCGACTTTCTGGACCGAGTCCTTTGACCGCCTGCTTCAATTTTTCTCCAGCCGCAACTTCGACCGAGACACCGCAGGCCAGATCAACCAGTAACCGCATCTCATCAGCTAATCTGATCACTCCTCGGGCAGCTTCAGCGTCAGAGGTCACCACGCTCTTTACCTCGATCCCTAAAGGTGGTGTCATCGCATTCTTCAAGGTCTGCGGAGCCACGGATAGAGCTCCAAGGGATGTTGCCAACGAAGTAATGCCTGATAGCGACTGAAGAGATCCGTTCCGCAAGGAGTGGGCTAGAGAATCTGCTCCTTCTGTTTCGGCAGCGAGAACTTGCACATTCTGCTGACCCTTATCGCCTGTCGATGGATTCGACTGCAAATATCTGTCCAAGCCATCAATCACACCGTTAAAAAGGCCTCCGCCTCCCACACTGCAAATGATGACGTCTGCAGGAAAGGAAGGCACTGATCCAGATTCGCTGGAATTCCGAGGAGGTAGCTGGGCTGCGAGCTCCGAGATCATCGTCCCTGCCCCTTTCCATATCTCAGGATGGTCAAACGGTGGAATATAAACGTTCTTAACAGATTGCTGAGCCCCATTAGAGGAGGCTTCATCAATGTCGATGAAAGTTTTGCGCAGATAGGTATCGGCTTCAAACCAGCTCGCTCCGTGTTGGATAACGTCTGTTGCGCCTGCTGTGTGCAGTTTCTGGATCATCAATGGTTTCGTGCTCAGTGGGACAACAACAGTGCATGGACAACCAAGATCTCGAGCTGCGACTACAGCCGCAAGTCCTGCATTTCCCCCTGAGGAACTGTAGAAGTGAAGTTTCTTATCGTGATTTGACGGATCAGAAAGATAAGAAAGAATCAAGTTTCCAATTCCTCTATCTAAAGGGTAAGTTACCGAATATCATATCGAAGAACAGGTAGATTTCTGGCATCATCTGTGTATTATGCTGGTGAAATGAATCACTTACCGCGACTTGAACGATCCAGAGGGTTGCAGCAACTCGAGTTTCAGGAACACTCTACTATTGAATCATGAGCAAGGTAGAAATAACTAGTATAGTGCCAATCGTACCATCCGGCTTCTTTAGAGAGAATCGCAGATTCTATAAGAGGTGTTTCCACCCATGGCTTTTTCAAGCCCGATTGAGAATCAATTTGTGCCATCGTGGATAGGGGGTCTCTAAGTCTCTGAGCAGATTGAATTTCAGATCAAGAATCTATGCAAAAAGAAAAGCTTTCGACAGATAAGCCACCCGTAATCAATTCAAGTGAGAAACAAAAACATTCAACACCGTACAATGAGACAGTGTTCTACATGTAGGACGTACTTGCATTCTTAAGGCTTGTGGCCTTATCGGGAAATCCACTAGCGCACGGACCTCCGCCCTTCCAATGATCACTTCGGATCTTCTACCGGAATCTATGCCAAGACGTGTCCCTGGTGGAATGAAGTGGGATATAACAAAACTTAATAGTTATTTCTACCATAATCAAACCATGGAGTTATTCATCGCTGAGCGTTTCAGGCTGTACTGCGATAGTGACTGAATAGGCAAAAATAAGTCACCAGGCTGAAATGTGAGGCCTTCCTCACGATCATGAAGGAAATCAATTCCAGAGAGCCGTATTAAAATAGTCATGGTATTTTCTAGATTTGCATGGAACGAATCTACACGAGCTGGTGTTTATTCATAGGCCGCGTAGCACGGTGTTCCCTAGATTACCCCGCGCTTTCTAGCACTGCCCTTTTTTTAGCCGGTGATCTTTTGAGGAGTAGGAATATGCACCGAATTCTCAGCAAGATACTTTGATCAGCGGACAATTCATACTTCACGAACATGACCATGCATGGTCCCCTGCGGATTACAATCACGGTTGGAGATCGAAAATAATGAACTATCGTTGTACTCCGTAGCTGGCTGCCTGGGTGAAGCATATCATCCTTCGGTTAGTCTACTTTCAAAACCGTCAAATGGCTAATGACATGAACATGTGTAGCGATTCTATGGCTCGTGAGTCATGAAGACATCTCCGTCAAATACGATTAGAACAGATTTGGTAACCGTAGCACTTTGGATAGGAATCAACCTAGTACGCTCCATCTCCGTGGAGTGTCTCCAATACCTCAGTACCTTGCAAATCCAACCACAGCCCCGACCTGCTTGTACGATCCAACAGTCTTATTCGATATACGACCTCGTCAAGTGAACGCACCTCAGGTCAATGTTCTGAATGGAGGGGGAGCAGCACCTGTTGGCGTCTTACCTTACAAAGCCGGCATCTCAACCAACGGCCAACTCGGTTGGATCTGACTTTGGGGGAGACTGTCCATTTTGGATAACCAATATACTCTCAACCTATCACAAATGGAAAAACCGTTATATCTGTAACCGTATCATCCAGTTTGACTGATTATGGGATGAGTGGCGATGTCATGATCTCGGGCAGTTCTGGTGTGGCCGGCTTGTATGCGCGAGTCTCCGCCTCTACAAAAATCGGTCTCAACTCGTTAAAAGGGTATACGGCATGCATCAATAGCGTCACTTGAAACCTCCCTATCGCCCTCCAAGGCGATAATGTGACTATCCTGTCTTCAGAGCCTCATCTTGGGGGTATTCAGGAGAAGAAATGGTATCATCTATCGCCTGTTGTCAAGTCTGATGAGCTCACGGTGATACTTACCGGAGATCAAGGTAGATCCAACGCCAGCGCTAAAAGTACTGACGGGAGCGCCCTCAAGGCATGGCAGGATTTTCTGGGTACGATGGTAGTGCGAGCTTCAAGAATATTCAAATGACCCATTGAGTTGGATTTGGATCGTCCACGTGTCTTTTCACAACGAAAAAGTTCTAGGAAGATGAGAAAAATTAGCATATCTGCCACATTGCTCATTGAACTTGGATGCGGTTGAGTTCTTCTCAGAATTAAAGGAGACACACAGGTCAAGTCACCCTCACGAATCCAGATATGTCTGTTACGCAACCGGGAGCCTGCGGTTTAATTTGACTCAACAACGGGAAACTCACTAGGTCCAGCCAAAATAAGGATTAACAAATTGAGAGCTTAGGTCGGGCGATCTATTTGCTAAATTAAAGACATCTATCAGACGAAACTGGGTAGGGTATGAAAAAGACCCATCAACGGTTTCACAAATGGCCATGAATATGTGGAGTGGACTACCGTAAAAAAACGACCAGAGAAGATAACGTGCTACTATGGATTCTTCTGTCTATAGCATTTTATTGCTTGTTGTTGCCTTTAATTGGTCACTCTTATCTCCTATTAGCTCCTACCGGTTCGTGATCGCTCGCAAGTCAAGTTTCTGCTAGTTCGGTCAACAACTATCTCTGCAGAATGGCGGGACAAAGAACGTAGGAAAGAAAGCTAAACTATCATTAGTTTCCGCCGTCATGTCAGAACTCTCTCCACCTAAGGTTAATGTTACGCTAATATATTTTAAATTTTCAGCCTATGATAATGGAAATACCCGCATCCTCGGCCAATTTCCGGTACATTCTCCTGACCTACTTCATCACTTTAGAACCCCACTGATCCGAGGGTTAGTGGCGTGCTCCTCGAATCCCCAGATTGGGGAGCGATCGCCTGCAAACTGGTGTTCTAACACGCAGCTCCTGCATACACGTAGCTCCTGGAGTTACACGCGCTCTAGACCTTTCAACCAGCGACCACCGGCCCCGCCTTCGCCTCCCCTTACCGCCATACCTCTCCATTGGCCTGTCCCCCTCTCTTGATTTCTCTGTTTCTCATATGCGCGTTTTGCGTTGACACAAATTTATATGTGGGATTAGATAGATGTTAGGAGTTGGAAGTTAGGTAGTTAGATTAGAATTAGTTAGCTAGGCCCAGTCAGGAGGCGGTGCGTCAGGCGGTGACCAGCAGAACCGGCCAAACAGACCGGCAGATCCAGAATAGATACCTCTTCTAAGAACTACTGCTGCTACTACTGCTTCTGCTGCTGTCGCTAGTTTTATGTTATACCATGAGTCTAGAAACATTCACTGTTCAGTCGTCAAATTCTGGCGCTTTTTTCCCTTCAATTGGGCAGGCCAAGATCAACAGGTTTTTCTGCATACTTGTTCCACAACGGGTCATTTAGCAACTTGTCCATAGCTTCGTGCTGCACGCCCACGAAAACCTCGACACCATCTCGTCCCGGTCGATCAGGCAGCACGATCTGCATGCTGTGAGTAACACCAACATTCGGCGGGCGGATTGCCTTCACGCGATCACCAAACGCGGGACCCCATTCAATGTCGTAATAGGGGAATTCACGCCACGAGCTCTGAAGCGCGTTATTTCCGGGCATGTCGAGGAACATGGTAGGCGCAAGACGGTTGACGTCCTCGAGCTTCTCCACCACTGCGTTCAAGTTGTCTAGGTAGACATTGTCACACTTGGCAACAGCTCGTCGCACCGCGATGGCCAAATCGGCCAGCGATGCCTCCCCGGGGCTCACAACAGTCTTCAGGTCTAGTATGGCGGGTGCGAAGCCGAGGATGTTTCCGAGGGTGTACTTGTGCACCGGGATGCCAGCCCGCCGGCGCGCATCCAGGGCTACTCCAAAAATTGACGGCGCTGCAGCCGCCGCGTTGAGGTCAGGGTGCTGTGCAGCCATGGTAGCCCGCCAAATCAGCGCTGAGATGACGTCGTTGGTCGACACGAACGCCGGCAGGTCCTCACCCTTGAACAGTTTTGCGTTGGCCGGGGATGCCTCCTGCTTCAGTGCCTTAATGGACTCGGGCGAGAAGAAGAACACATGCCCGTGGTGAATGTCTGACGCGAGCTTCGGTGGCGGGCCCGCTGCTGCAAAGGGTAACTCGATATACTCGGGGTGGTTCTCGGGCTTCCATGCTGCAAGTCCAGACCTATTCAAGAGTTTCTCACGGTCCTCGACCGGTATCTCCACAGGGTTGGTGATAGTGATTCCCTGGGCGCGGCGCAACTCCTCGGCAAAAATCTCGGAGAACTTGTAGACGCTTGTACAGTCGGCGTACGCATGCAGAAACAGCATATTGAGCAGAAGACCGCCGCGGATGAAGTTTGCCTGCACCATGGTGACATTGAGGCGGTCGCCTGGCCGTGTGGGCCACTCACCACCAAGGCCGCGCTTACACAACTCGTCCACCTTCAACGCTGAAGCGGGGAAGCCGCGTGCCGATAGCTCTGTGAAGGTGTATGGAAAGGCACCCGGCTCGCGTAGGTCCTTGACAGTGAAGTCATCGATCTCATCGTCACTATAGCGGCGCAGTTGTAGCAGCCCTGCCTGCTTGCCCTCAAGCGGCACGACCTCGCAGCCGGCAATGGGGGTTCGGGCTTTGAAGGCGCTATAGCTAGTCTTGAGGAGGGCCGTCACCTCATCAATGTTGTAATTCTCCGGTAATTCGAAGCAGAATAAGACGCGGACCCAGCCTTTAGGGCCGATCTGCTCGACAGGGAGAAGGGGAGGGGTCAGAGTATTTGCCATGGTGAGCGTGTTAAGGCCTAGCAAGATAGGAGAAAAATAAAGAGGATGAGTTGGGAGAAGGACCCCAATTTAAGATCCTAGACGCTCGTGGACCATTAAGGGGCCGTTAGCAAAGGTACGTTTGTGGAGCTCTAGAACAGTTGCGTAAGTACTCCTACCTATCAAGATTCAGGTCCTCACCTTTCCTACTAAGGAACCGCCCGTTAATCCAACAGCAACTAGCCAGAATAACGGGTTCACGCTAAAAAGTGGCCCGAAACACTGTCAAGGAGATCAGGATCATGACTAACAGAAGACCAGGGTCGCATAACTTAGAATATATGAGATAAAGGGGAGTACTTAATGAGCAAGTTTGACTTCGATTAGCTTTTGTTCTTCACCCAATTCGGCTTTAAAGTTTTGATCTTGATTTCCATCACAACGGTTCCTAGATTCGACAGCGCCACATGTCTTTCTTGCCATCATGACTGCTACTACTACTGCTTCCACCGTCGACCCTACTATTGCCGCAATTTTTGGCAATCCTCCCCATGGACTCAACATTAACCAGGAGACTGTTGTCAGGTATGATGTGGTAGTGTGCGTTATTTGGGGCATCGCCGCCGCTGCCGTTTGTCTCCGTATGTATGTACGGAATCTGAAGGGCGCACACCTTTCATACGATGATTACACTATCGTTATGGGCCTTGTAAGTTGCTCTGGCTTCCAATAGATACCTCTGAAGGATTACAGAAGGATCAAATACTTATACCTCATACCTTGTATCAGATTTGTACTGCTTTGACCGTCTTTATGGCTATTTATGGTTGGTTTTCTCTCACCCTGACCGCATGTCAATGGCAGCTCGTGCTCTTTCTAGATGCAGCAACAAGATGCTCCTGATAACTCCGTTTCTTCACGGGATTCCAAGACTGATGTTACTTGCAGCGGGCGCTTACGGGGCAGGCAAACACGTTTGGTCGACGACGATCCCTCGGTTGATGACACTTCTCAAGGTGAGACCCTGAAGACATACTGACATTCTCTGTAAGGAGTTGTCAATGGGCAAGATAACTGATGCAAAATCCCCTCCCAGCTTGTTTACGCCGAACCATTCGTATATGCTCTTGCCGTGACGTCAACAAAAATAAGCATTTTACTGCTCTACCGCCGACTCTTTCACACCAGCTCTGCAATCGATAGCGACAAGATTTTCGCCATCATGTTTTGGATCGCAGTCTTTATGACCCTATCTTACCCTATCATCTTATGGGTCACAATGGCTGCGGCCTGCAGGCCCGTACGCTACTTCTGGGAACAGTACATCGGCGGCAAGGGCAAGTGCATTAATGTCACTCTTTTCTACCTCATTCTCGGCATCGTCAACATGCTCAACGACATTCTCATCCTGATCGTCCCGATTTCTAAGATTGTGAAACTGAATCTAAACGGGAAAAAGAAGGCATCCATCATGGGAATCATGCTTCTAGGCAGTTTGTAAGTTTACAATTTCTGCCCCAAAACCCCGTCCGCAGACTGAAGCGTTCAATCTTACTGATGTGCGTTCTCAGCGTCTGCGTAGCAAGCATTGTGCGTATCTACGAGCTTAACGGCCTGACACATGCTATCGACGCAACATGGTGGATGGGCCCCGGCATGGCGTGGTCCAGCATTGAGCCCTCAGTAGCCATCATCTCCGCATGCTTACCAACGTTTGCACCACTCTTCCGCCTGGGACAGACCCGCAAGGATACGAGCGACGGATACGAAAGATACGATTCGTCGGGCCAGCCTCGATCCAAGTCGGACCATATGAAGAGCGGGGGTGTAGGAACCAGCCGTCTCGGATTTGGGCCTCGAGGTGCTGCTCGGGGTGAGGGTAACAAAACGTTTGTTGGCGTCGAGGAGGACGAGATCGAGCTAACTAGCAAGGTCACCGGTGGTTTGGCGGACTCGTCGACCGGGACCAAGGGAAGCCCCAGGTCTAGCTCGGAGCGGGACGAGTACGATCAG